>PVJI01001100.1:0-201877 GCA_004026765.1 Micronycteris hirsuta
CATCACGGATGGAGTGACATCTGATTTGGGTCTTGAAGAAACAGGGTGGTAGCAGTGAGAAATAAGATTGAAATGCTGCAGGAGTCTGAAGAAAGTAGCAAAAGAAGGTGTTTGCTTATTTGATGCTTTTCCCCACACAGGTGCCTCTAACAGGGCAGGAGACACTTTTATTTCCAGCTTGAAAAGCAATTCCAGAGGTGGTAACTGAGATGTCAATATCATGGCCTTTTCAAAATGCAATGAGTCAGCTGAAGTCTAGAAAAGAGGTCTCTATTAGTCACAGATAAATACTCAACCAAGCCGGTGACAGGAAGCTGACTGACAAGAGTGGAGGTGCTGGTATTGAACAGATGAACCCTTTTCGGACTACATCTCCCAGACTTTTTCTAAAGAGAATTTAAGATAGTAAAGGTACTTAGACCCCAAAAAAACTGACACCACAGCCTTGGGCAATGAGTGCATGGTGTATATAAGGCACCTGAGTCCAATCTTGCCTCTAGTATTAACCCTTCCTGTGGTTTGGGGTAGGTCCTAAAGTACTAAGGCCACTGTGCCCCCAGGGCTGTGAGTCCTGACTAAATTGAAAGGAAAATCATTAAAGCAAAAAATGCCTCAATACCTTGCATTAGGCCAGCGACTAAGTGGTGCTACTATTAGAAAAGAAATACATATTAAGTTAATACTGTTTTTAGACTTAAAGTAAAATATACATAATGTATTCTTTTAATTCCAGAAGTGCTATAGAGATTAAAACAGAATTTTTTGAATTTTGCAAAGAAGCAACAAATATGAAATCCATATGTTAACAAGTCAGCTGTCTTTTGAATATCAAGTTACTAGAAGATAGTCATACCTACAATGTTTTCCAATAGTATAAGTATTAATTATTTTTTCCTTCATGGAAATTATATAATAAGAAAAACATTGTGGAGTTGAATTCAGAGCTTGTAAAAAATACCAGAGACTATTGGCCGTGTTTCTCTTTATACTAAAAACTCATATATTTTAAATACATATGCATATATACATATGTGCATATATGGGGTGGGAAAAAGTAGGTTTACAGTTGTGAGTATGTAAACAGTTTATTCTTGTATTATTATTTATTAATTATTATACTATTTTCTATATGAACAACTGTAAACCTACTTTTGCCCACCCTTTGTGTGCTTAAAACATATATATATATACATATATGAGCATGTTTAAAACAACAGTACAAATATTCATAAACCACCCTGAAAGGACTTTTATGAATATATGTTAATGTGATATGGAAAGAAAACCTGACCTCATTAAATATCCAGAATTATGCATGCTGTGTTATGCAGGAGACACCGAGAGAGATGTCATGCAGGATGCCTCATTGAATAGACAATCGTAGGTATCTTCTTCCTCATAATAGAAATGTGCTGGCCTCTTGTGAGATGTAGCCACATTACTGCTCCTGAGGGTAATATAAACATACTGAATGCAAGGGACGTGGTTTGTTGAATGACCTACAAAATTCAATATAGCAACCTTCAGCTCAGGCAATTTTGATGACTAATGTACTAGAGAGCATTATTGGATTTCCTGATGACACATCATTTATGCTTTCAAAATATATAGAACAATTATTGACATCATTATCAGAGTGGCAATATACCAATACATCTTTACCACATGGGTGCCATATAAAAAGATACTCAATCTACTTATATAAAAATTACCACTAAAGAGAGAGGCATTACTTTGAGTCTGAAGAATAATAGTAACATGGATCTTGGGTTAGATGTCATGGTACATTCTGTAAACATCTAACCATTATTTGTATAAAAGAATGAGGGGGCTAGCTGAGTAGCTCAGAGAGGAGAAACCCCAAATGAGCTTTGATTCAAATTATTTAATAAATTCTATGATTTCGTTGTTGTTAATGTTTACATATAGAGAACAGGCTTGTGGTAGCTGGGAAGCTCACATACTAGTAATATTTTTTAAATCACCATTTATGTTCTAGAATTATAATAAATGAGTAATATGTTTAAGAAAATTTTATGTACAGAAGTGACTCCAAATTTTCTTATCTTAATTTATAAAATATAGTGCCTATAGAAACATGTGCCTATTTAAAAAAGCTTAGAAAAAATCCCAAACTTTTAAAAAAGTTATATCTACTTCTGGTCTGACAGAAAAACATCATGGACTTGGCTAGCTTTCTTAATGAATACATTACATCTGAAAGCAAATTTGCACACTTTGGGATGCTGACTAAATAAACTCATGCCACGTGGCTCCTCATTCCTCCTGGAACTTGATCCTCAAAGCTGTGGGCAGGACTAAAATGGGTAGTATGCAGTCCTGTAACCCCTGTTGGCATTCTACTGTTTTATTCTCTATGTGTACATAAACTATTTGTCAAAAATATATAGGTTATGAGGAAATAATTACCATGTTATAAAACAATATATTTCACTGATGATTTCCTACATACCTTCCATGTGTCAAGAATTGTTTACTTGAATTTCTGTTGAAGCAGAGAAATTAATCTGCATGCTGTGTAGAAGGTGAATTTGAGGCAATGACCCCAGTAGGAAGGGGGTGCAGTAGTCCAGCTAGAAATCCAAATTTTACTCATGCTGTGAGAGAGATGAAGAAGAAAGAAGTAGAAAATAATAAAGGACTACTAAGGATGGAAATTAACTCTTCTTGATGATTAATTGTATATAGAAGATGAAGATAACCAAAGGAAATAAGAGTTGAGAGTGTTTCTAAGACTTTTGATATAGTCTGGAATGATGTCACCAATACAATAGAGAACACACAAGAAGGTATTGATTGGAAACAGAAAAATATGATGAATTAAACTGAGTACATTAGTTTGGAAGTTATTCAAGGCATGTAGGTAGAGCTTTCTAGCTGATATAGGGAAGGCTGAAGCCCAAGGAAATTTCAGGGTTGGATTTAGAAATTTATTCAGTACCACTAAACAGTAGTATCATGGATGACATCACATCAGGAGAAAATGGAAAGAAAATAAACAAGAATTTGATGACAAAGCCTTATAAAGAATATCAGTGTTTTCAATTATCATGAAAAGAATACAAAATATATCATAAAGGAAACTGAGTAGAAAAGGTCAGAAAAGTAGTACTAACAACATGGTTTCACTGAAGCAAATTGCTTTATGATAACCAATCTAAGTGTCCACCGAAAATGGCAGCTCCATTGGACCGAGGCCCATGACTGGCGTGTTCACTTGAGTCTTCAGCACTGGAAGCAATGTGTGGACCTTCCTGGACACTCAGTACATGTGAAGTGAGTGAATCAAACAGTGATATAAAATGAACGATAGAGGTTTACTCAAATAAATACTGAAAAATTTACTATTGATGAGGTAACTGAGGACATTTCAATAATATCATAGGAGCAGATATCAAACTATAAGGGAAGGTTAAGTATTACAAACACTGGGAGATGACTTCTCTTCAAAAACTTGTATGTGAAGGAAAGGTAAGAAGGCAGTCCTTAAAGTAAGAAAAATAAAACTTCGGAGACAGAACATTATGAAAAGAAGAAAGCCCTCTAAACCTCTCAGCATATAAAGGATTGGAGTGAAGTCAGCTTAAAATGCAGCACAGAAAGGGAAATTCCATGCCCAGATGGTAATTTCTTGAGAATGGAGAGAGTACGTCACTCTACTGTCTTCTTACTATATAGGTTCTGACATGAAGTAGGTACTCAGATTGGGTGAATCCTGGGTGTATGACCTGCTGAATCCACTACATCTAAACTATGTTCCAAGAGGAAAAATTATTGGTTTGTCCTTGTTAGTCTTGTCTTTCCCCTCTCTCCATTCAGGGTGGCAGCCAAGGCGACTATCTCAGGAGCTGGACCCACACCTGAGGGTCAGACAGGGTGCTACCACTGTCGGCAAATGGGGCTTAATTATGCACAGGTCCCAGAAGCTCTGAGGAAATAAGATGAAACTATTGTTCCTTGTTATGAAATTAATTTTCCCTCATCTAGAGATCATATATTCTTGTAGCACTGAAAATTGTTTATGAAATGGAAAAAGTTTGAATCAGATACTAAAATTGTTTGGTATTGGTTAGATTTTAGAGCTAATTTTTTAGTCCAAATAAGTTTGTTTTAGAAGATAAGTTAATTTCACATGCTTGCCTGTATATTGAAAAATAATAATGTTGTAAGTGTGGATTTGTTTTTCCTTCTTCCCTTCCTCTCTTTCTCACTCTCTCCTTCCCTCTTTTCCTTCCTCCTCTCCTTTCGTCATTTCTCTTAGAATGATATTCATAGAAGCTGGATGTTTTGATTTAGGTGACTACATTCCATGTTTCTCTCTTAGCTGTACACTGCACAGCTAGTTTACGGTGTTCGGATACATTCATTGGTATCTGTAGTGTTTTGCCAAGATATGAGTCGTAGGCAGACTGTTACATAAGTCACGGCTGCAGAACAATGTGAGCATTTGGAGCTCAGTCGCTGACAGTGCGGATATTGGGAGCTGTTTTATCCAGACTCACAGGATGTCTCAGCGGATCTTTAATCCGATTTAATAGTGCCAAAATAACCGGGTGCCATGCATGTACAATATGCCTGTGTTAAAAATTCCCACAAAATTTTTGGATGAGTAACCTCACAGGCAAAGTAACTCAGATCTGCTACTTAAAAACCAGAACTAATGTGATTGTGTTTCTTGTTTTCAAATAGCAAAGAGTATATGATTACTAAATATGCTTAATTACTCCACATGTCCTGCAAAAATATATGGTATGGCAGGTCTCCTCTAGAAAATATAAATTTTGCAAAAACCTTCAAGTGCTCGTTTTTCTCCTTGGTCATGACAGCAGAGGCCCCACTGCCTATATAAAAGTTTATTTGTGATGAAAAACTGCTCAAACTATTTCCTAAGATTATTTTTTGAGCTTCTCCCCCCCAAATTTGTGATATAATCAGCTTAAGAATCAGCTATAATGACCATATAATTAGATAGAAAGGCAGAAAAGCATAAGACATGACTTGTGTTAATATTTCTCAAACTTTTATGGCCTTAAAAGTCACTTGGGAAGCTTATTAAACATACTTTTATGGGCTCCGTCTCATGCCTCCTGCACAGGAACCCATGGGCCTAGTGGCAGGACTAGGGGATTTGATAACCACCTTTGATGAATTTCATGTCAGTGGTCCTAGACACACACTGTGTCCAGGCAAAGCTTTAAAATTTTCTGGGATTCAGTACCAGATGGTCTTTTATCTTAGTTGATTTGCATTTTTTATTTCAACTTCTAGTCATATGTGGAGATGATGTGGGATTATCAATATCTCTCGTGGGTCTGGAAACCTAGAGAGTCAAGGTTAAGAGAAGAGAAAGGATCGTGCCTCCCTCTTCTCTTTGCGTAGGACCCGGTGGTTAGGCATCCTTATCCAAGCAGCAAAGGCCCATTGGAAGCAACTGACCGGTGAAGTAAAGGAAATTGGGTCTTTTGTGAGCAGGTAAATTTCCTGTCTGAATTATCTGGGGAACTGACCCGATTTTCTGCTTTTTCTTGTCAATGGAGACTTGGCCTAAATTTGCCCTGATTGCATGCTCACCAAGGATGATAAGTGGTCAGACCAATCCAAATGGTCTACGGTGCTCTTGCAACATTTGTATTAGTCATTCATTAGCATTAATGCCACAGTAAATTAAATGTTTCAAAAACCCTTTAGGCATTATGTAGCCCTTTTATATAGGTTATGTCATTTCAGCCTCCAAGTATAGGACAGTATTTTTGGTCCTATGTTACTACTGTTTAAAAGATGGAAAGTCCAGAAAAGTCTAACATTTTATTTTTTGGAAATTAGAAATTAAATCCCAGGTTCCTTCACATACTGTTTACTGTTATATCTCTGATTGTGCTATGATTTATTTTTTCTTAAAAATTATTGATAAATAACTATTGCTATTTATTGATATGAATCTTGAATCTATTAGGATAGTATAAACTGCAAGTCACAGATCATCTTCTCAATCTGGCTTAAATAACAAAAATGAGTTATATACTCTTGAAAGCAAAGAATTGTATAGCTAGTATTACCTCAAGACAAGCTTGATCCTGAGACTCTAATAAGGACTTAGTGTTTTTCCTCCCTATTTCTTCACCCAACCAATTGTTTGCTCTGTCTAGCAGCATGATTATTACTTGTGGCCACAACGCAATGGCCAGCAGCACCCGGGCAAAACGCTCCTTCATATCCAGCAGGAAAGAGAAAGCTTTGTGCTCTTCTTCAGGCTAATGGCTGGATTAAAATCCCATTTAGATCACCTGCCCTGTTCTGGAGGCAGAATTGATGCCACGATTAGTCTAAATCAAGCAGAACTCTCACTTGAAAGTAAGGTTCTCAAATACTCAGTGTTAAAAGGCATGTTCATGGAGAGCAGAATAATTTTGCTTGTCAGAATTCTGATTTCAAAGTCTCAACATCTTTCGCTATTGGTTTTTAAAAGATTTGCCTGATTGGTTGGAGGTTTGTGACAATGAAATACAGACACAGGGTAACAAAGTAGGTAGACCAGTGTTACAGAATAACAATTCACTATTCTCCTGGTTCTGGCCAGCATTCTGGTAATTTGCTTTTTATAACAAAAGGAACCAGGATAGAGAGTGTGCATGATACAGTATAATCTCTTTTTAAAATAATATATAAATTTATTTTAATATGTGAAATATATAATTACTGTATAATAAAATACATAGAGTATGTATTATTCTTAAAACACTAATATTTTGAGGACATAGTAAGCCCTGTCTAAATATTTATTCCACCCTGCCACCCAAAGTTTTACTAGAATGAAGAGTTAGCCTCTTTTTAACAATCTTTGCACTAATTACCAGCCATAATAAGAATATATCAGCAGAAGAAAAATATGGAAACAAAGGACAAATTAGGAGAGAATTTTTTATAGTTCTCCCTTGGAAATCTTCTTTTTCTTTATGGAAATCTTCTATGCCAAAATAAGAACTCTCTAAAGTTTAGGAAGATTAAGTTATCTTGAGAGAAAAATCATTCCAATTTTTAAGAGCCATGTCACTTTATACAGAAAATGTAAGCATTAAAATGCTTCGTTCAATGAACAAATATTTTTTAAGCAACAGCCCTGTGCAAAGGATTTATTTAAGCATCCTGTTCAATGATTACAGAGGATAGATTCTGTTTGTTGATTTTTTGTTTTGTTTGATATATTTGTGGATTGACTAGCCTCTAATCCCAAACTTTCCGTAGGAAGATGTGGATTTTCCTTTTTGGAACTCTTAGTTCCCGGGGTGGGACTTGCTAACCACACTGCATTGTCGGCAATGAACACCTACCAACTCCCTAGCCAAGAACAGAATGTCCTTATCTCTGTCCACAGAAGCTGGTTTGGAGACTTCCCCAAAGCAGACTACCGTTGGGTAATCACTTCAGAAAATTTCATGGAAACTCTTAGGAAAGAGAAATTAATATTAATATGTTCTTTACACAAACTGCTGAGATACGAACATCCAACTCCTGGGTGTCCCCATTGGAAAGAGAACTGTCTGGGAAATAAAACTAACATGGAAGAGAACAGAGCTGAGAGATGCAGATAAAAATCTAGTCTTGATAATATTTGAGTAGCTGATATTATCAGTGTTGAAGCTATGCTATCTACTTTTCAGTTAGGTGAGCCGACATTTTCTGTTTAGTTTAAACCAGTTACACAACTAAACCTCCTTACACAACTAAAGTATAAATTAACATAGCTGACCTTATTTTTAAACTAACAAAAATTAATGAATTGAAAATATATATAATATAAGAAGAATGTGGCAAGTTATAGTGGGCATTATGTTAAATAGTTTTTATAAGGGATCAAAATATTGTAAAGGGTAGACCAATTTAATGACAAAGTTTCTCAGTAGATTCCATAACTCTCCTTTATCACAAGTGGTCTGAGATGTCATCCCCTTTATAGAAAGACTAAGAGAGAAACATCTCTAAATATTTGTTGTTTTAAAATAAAATGTACGTAGTCCTCAGAGGACACTACTCCAGGGTGAGGAGATTTTAGAAAGAGATGACCTCGGGCACACTTACAATTTAATTTTACCTTAAGTCAAATAGGGGATTTAAAAGTTGTCGATTTTTAGTCTAGCATGTCCATCTAGGTGATTTTTGGTTTGTGACGTTTGGAAAATACAAACCACAGAACAACTGTTTTGATAACTCCTAAAATAAGTGGCGTGGTAAAGAACACGTAAGGTGACAAATAACACGATGATCCCCTAGGTAAGTAGCAGAAGGCATTTTTTAAACCTCTTTTTAAATAACATTTCATCAAAATTCATAGTTAAATAGCATAGCTCTTCCAATTTTGTTTTGATTTATGCTTACATGGTATAGGACCTTTTACCCTTCTGGTTTTCACCTATCTTGGTCTGTATATTTAAAGTAGATTTCTTATAGGCAATATGTAATGGAGTCTTACACTTCTCTGCTTTTCAGTTAGAGCATTTAGGCCATATACATTGGATGTAACTAACGGTATACTCACATTAAACTCTATAATATTGCTGTTTCCTGTTTTGTTGTGTATTCTTTTATTCTCATAGTAGGTAAAACATTTTATTTGCTTATTTAAATTCTCTAAAATGTAAAAAAATAAAGCTTTTATTAATTATACATTTTGGCAGTGAATAGAGGTTACAATTAAATAAAAAAGCCCCAATTTTCTGTAGAAGCTTTTGTTTATCTCTAAAAAGAAAATTCATTTCCCTACAGACATTAACTTATGAGATTCATTTTCTAATGTGCTTAAACTTATGTAATTCCCCTTGTTTAAGAAAAGAGTCATGAGCAGAATACATCAACTTAAATACTCAAGGTCATCTTGAATCCTGGTTTCTGTGATAAAAAAAAGAATTTTGCTAGCAAATTTTTGGACTAAAATCCAAATTGCTCTAAATCTTTATCTTTTGATCCTTAAATTTTTAATATATCATGACATTATTTGAGTTTAATTATGAGGTAGCAAGTTCTGAGAGTGTTTTTTAAAAATTTGTTTTAAAAATTCCTAAGATAAACTTTATTTGCCAATTTTCTATTTTATTATCTATGATTTTCCTCATTTTATCTGTCTTTTTACCTTTCCACTAATTTCCAAGGACAATCCCTAAAAAAACTATTAGACCTATTATTTGGTTGGAGATAAATTTATCCTCATGTCCTCAGGTGTGTGACTGTGTAGAGTATGAATCTAAAGAGCCAGATGGTCTCGCCTGACAGGGCAGTGTAGTAGGAAGTGCTCTGCTCACTGTGTGCTTCCACCAGACTCAGCATCACAACACTGAAGTCACTGAGCTACTACTTGATGTTTTACTTGTGTTGGCACCCCAAGGCACCCCACCCTTGCCTTGACAGGCTTTTATTGCTTTTCTGGACACACTGCACTGAGATGGTCCTCATTTACTATGCACAGCTTTGCTTTAGGTGGTTACCTTTTACAGAAAACAAAGAAGATGTTTCTAATTACATAAAAAAGGAAGGATATTTGCAAACGTAAAGGGAAAAGCGGTTGAACTGTTTACATTCATCCTTGGAAGGTTTAGCACAGATCTTAGGAAGTTACTGTAAAGATATGCAGTTAAGGTTGTTGCCTCAATTCAGGGTGAGGTAGTTTTAGCAAAAAGCAAGACTCAAAGAGGCCTAGGTACAATGCAGGCCTGATTTCCTATGGAAGAATCTATCCGTGGGCATGCGTCCTGTGTACCGGACCTTGCTACCACTCGCCTTTCTGAGTGGGAGCTGGACCATGCCATGCAGAATTATCTCCTATAAACAATAACTAATGTAATAAAATAGAACAATTATAGCAATATACCGTATTAAAGTTATGTGCATGTGGTCTTTCTCTCTCAAAATACCTTACTGTACTCATGCTTCTTGTGATGAGATGAGATGATAAAGTGGGATTTATCAATGGGATTTAGTGAGATGATCAAATCCAGGATGTTTACATTTTCACTTAAAGCAAGCACACATACGTGAATTGGCAGCATCACTACCCTTGCACTTTGGGGCCATTATAAGGTTAAAGAAGTGTTACTTGAACACAAACACCTCGATACTGGAGCAGTTGATCTGACAACTGGACACCTACTACTTCAGTAATGGGTGGGAGATGCTGCACCAAAGGGTGATTCACATCCTGCGTGGGGCAGGGTGAGATTCGCAGGATTTTGTCACACTACTCAGATGACACACAATTTAAAATGGGTGAATTTGCTACAGAACAGGGTGGGGTGTTACAGAGCAAAGGGCCGGGGAAATCCAATGATGTCCCAACCCCGCTCTAGGTCCATTTTGCTCGCCTCCAATGGAAAGACATCTCTCAATGCCAGAGACTTGTGAAAAGGAAAAGAATTACTTATTTACAAGTTACACAGGCTTGGAGTAATGACTTAAGGTCTCCTTTAAAATACTAAAGATCTCTAGAATATCCACAAACACACACAGTCCTTCATTCTCCCCCCTTTGCCCAGTCCAGGGTACCGTAGGAGAAGAAGTAGAAGCGTGATTCAGGCAGATTCTCAGTTCTGGCACCATCCGCTGTGTCGCCACTGCGATCTCCAATTAATCCAAAAGCATGTGGCATCTTCTGATGGCCCACCAGCAAGAGTCCTTTCACCCCTTTTCTTCCAGGCAAAGTCTCTGCTGCTTCCTAGGCCGCGTGGCAAAGGAAGGCACCTAAAGGCACGTGGTCCTGCCTCTGTCTCTCAGGCTGAGGGGTCCCCACTCCTCCAGAGCCTCGTGGTCCAAGAGAGCTTCCTATAGCATCTCTCCTGCATTCTTCCAAACTTCTAAGAGAGAGCTCTGCATTGCTGCTACATCTTGCTTCCCAGCTTCCTAAGCTGCGTGGCAAAGGGAGCCCCAAAGCTGCGTGATTCTCCCCTCTCACCAACAGCCATGTGTTCCAGAGTGAGAGAGAGAGAGAGAGAGAGAGAGAGAGAGAGCGCCTATCTCTCAGGCGGAGGGGTCCCCATTCCTCCAAAGCCTCGTGGTCCAAGAGAGAGATATCGCTGCCCTGCCTGTGTTTAAATCCCCCGCGCCAATCTTCCTCTGCAGCCTTATTTCCGACTCCTCCTTCAATCGGCTACACCTGCCAGCACTTCATATTTTTCCAGCTTTATTGGGCTGCCATGTTAGCTGTGGGTAGGCATGGCGCCCATGGCACAGAGCCAATCATCTCCAAGTTTTCACGCAGGCGCTGTGTCTAGGGGGAGTGGCCTCTCGGTTATATCCTGGGTGGAAGTCTCTTCCATCCTGCTGACTTAAAGCATGGCTACAGCTATTTAACATATCTATACAACTAGTTAAAGGTTATAGATATGTTAAATGACCATGCCAGAGGTTATCTGCAAGGCTGCTGTTATGCAAAACAGTTCTGAATGGCCCTGCTCCAGGAGTCCCATCCCTGGCCTGTTCAGACTTGTGGGGGTGAGGACATCCCATACATACCTTTCTAATATTTCCTGGACACCTTGAGTTCTGGACCCCATTACAAATCCTCATTTGCCTCCCCCGCCGGCTGCACCCTGTTACAGGGGCACCCAACAATATACTGTTTCCAAAAAAGACCCCCCCTTTGTGCTCCTGGGGTTCCCCATCCCGTATTAGGTTCGATATGCTCACCGCCAAAGGAAAGACATCTCTCAATGCCAGAGACTAGTGAAAAGGAAAGGAATTATTTATTTACAAGTTATACAGGCTTGGAGTAATGACTTAATGTCTTCTTTAAAATACTAAAGTTCTCTAGAATACCCAGAGATGCACACAGTCCTTCCTTCTCCCCCTGCCCTGTCCAGGGTACCGTATCTCAGGAAAAGAAGTAGAAGTCCATGATTCAGGCAGCCCCTTAGTTCCAACACCATCTGCTGTGTCGCCACCATGATCTCCAGTTAATCCAAAACCATGTGGCACCTTCTCATGGCCCACCAGCAAGAGTCCTTTCACCCCTTTTCTTCCAGGCAAAGTCTCTCCTGCTTCCTAGGCCACGTGGCAAATGGAGCCATCCAAAGCCATGTGGTCCTCTCTCTCTCGCTCTCAGGCCAAGGGGTCCCCACTCCTCCAAAGCTTCGTGGTCCAGACCCCATTATGGCTGCCGTGCCTGAGTTTAAATCCCCATGCCAATCTTCCTCTGCAGCCCCATTTCTGACTCCTCCTTCAATCAACTATACCTGCCAGCACTCATATTCTTCCAGCTTTGCTGGGCTGCCATGGTAACTATGGGCAGGTGTGGCCTCATGGCATGGAGCCAAGCATCTCCAAGCTCTCATGCAGGCGCTGTGTCCAGGGGGAGTTGGTCCCCCAGTTACATCTTGGGTGGAAGTCACTTCCATCCCCCTGGCTCAAAGCATGGCCACAGCTATTTAACATATCTATGGAATCAGTTAAAGGTTCCAGATATGTTAAATGACCATGTCAGAGGTTGGCTGCAAAGCTGCTGCTATACAAAACAGCTCTGAATGGCCCTGTTCCCTGTGTCCCATACCCCAGCTTGGACTTGTGGGGGTGAGGACATCCCATACATACCTTTCTAATATTTCCTAGACACCTTGAGTTCTGGACCCCATTACAAATCCCTATTTGGTGCTCCCCCTTGGCTGCACCCTGTTACAAATTGTTTACTTTTGGAATTTTCCACTTAATACAGTATTGGACCCCAGTTGGCCAAAGGTAACTGAAACCTAGAAAAGTGAAACAGAGGATAAGGAGAGACTAATCTAATCAGAAATCTGGGTGCTCAGACAAGAGTTGATGTAGTTTTGAAACCGAACTATTGTAGAACAGTCCAATAAACTGACATTCAGGTAGGAGTTTTATGTTTTACCATTTTGAGTCAGAATTTCTTCGCCGGGAAACCTGTTTTTTTCTTATGACCTTCAATTGATACGGGCACTATTCATCATCATAAGAAACTCCTGTGTTGCTATTTCAGAGCCATACCTGCTTCTCTCCTGCCCCTACCCGCTCCGTAACCCCTGTCTACCACAAATCTATCCTCCCTTTCTACAACTTTGGGATTTCAAGAGTGTTATATAAATGAAATCATACAATATGAGTCTTTTGAGGCTTTTTTCCTTAGCATAATTCTCTGTGGTTACAACCCAGGTTTCTTTATGTATCATTAGTTTGTTCCTTTTTATTGTGGAATAGTATTCCATGGTGTGGGGATGCTGTTTCCAGTTTTGGGCTATTATGAATAAAGCTATAAACATTTATTTACATAAAATTTTTTAAAGATTTTATTTACTTATTTTTAGAGTGAAGAGAAGGAAGAGAGAAAGAGTAATGTATGGTTGCCTCTCACATGGCCCTCACTGGGACCTGGCCTGCAACCCAGGCATGTGCCCCGACTGGGAATCGAACCAGGACCTTTTGGTTCCCAGCCCACGCTCAATCCACTGAGCTACACCTGCCGGGCCTTATTTACATAAATTTTTATTTCTATGAGATAAGTGCCTAGGCAAACAATTACTGAGTAGTATGATAATTATATATTTAGTTTTTAAAGAAAGTACCAGCCTGTTTTCCAGAATTGGTTTTACCATTACGCATTCTCAACATCAGTGTATGAGGGATCCAGTTTCTCTCCATCTTTACCCACTTTTGGGAACTGTTTTATGTTTTATTTTTTTAGTGATTCAGATAGGTATGTAGTAATATATCATGGTTGTATTTCCCTTATAGTTAATAATGTTGAACGTGTTTTACTTAGCTTATCTGCTATCTATATATCTATTTTATTGCAATATCCATAATGTCTTTTTGCCTAGGCTCTAATTGAATTGTTGAGTATTTTACATGTTTTAACTATTTTGTGTTAACTTTTGGATTCTGAATCTTTATATATTCTACAATTGAGTTCTTTGTCAAACATTTGGTTTAGATATTTTACTCCCACAGTATAAGTTCTTTTTGTTCTCTTGACTCACAGATTTTAATTCTGATGAACTCCAATTTATCAATTCTTCCTACTATCAATGTGACTTTACTGTCAAGTGTAAGAACGTTTTGCCTAGCCATAAATGAATATAAGCTCATTAATATACATTTATTTACATAGTTATCTTTTTTTGTAATGGCAGCATCTAAAATCTATTCTCTTAGTAAATTTCCAGTATTCAATAAAATATTATTTTCCATATTCCTCATGCTGTGCATTAGGTCTCCAGACTCATCCATCCTATATGACTACAACTTTGTACCCTTTTGACCCCCACCCTCCCATCCCCCCACCTCTCAGACTCTGGTAACCGCCACCTGCTCTCTGTTTCTCTGTATTCGACTTTTTAGGTTCCATGTGTCAGTGAGATCGTGTTTTTTTTCCCATTTGTGTCGGGCTTATTTCACTAAGCATATTGGGTAATTTCTAACATTCTACCTTCCAGATTACTGATTCTTTCTTCACGTCCCCCTATTTAGTATTTTTCCCAGTCGCTCATTTTTTATTTCAGTTATTTTGTTTTTCAGATCAAATTTTTTATTCAGTTCCTTATTTATTATATTTCTTAGATGAAGCTTTCTATTTGTTTATTTTTTTCAAGTATGTCTGTAATTGTTTGGTGAGGTGAGTTAATAATGGTTTCTATAAAGCCTTTGTCAGTTCTAATACTTCTGTCATTTGGTCTTGGCCTCTATTAACTTTTTTTATTCAGTCTGAAATCTTCCTGTTTCTTGGAATAAGAGGTGATATTGGATTGAAATCTGTACATTTTTATGTTTGTTATAAGACTGGGTCTTGTTTAAACTTCTAGTTTAGCTTGTTTTCTCTTATACTGTTTCATCAGGTAAAGGGGATAGAGGAATTTTGTCTCATTATTTCCAGATGGAAGTAGAAATTCAGGTGCTTCACTCGGCCTTTGTTGACAACCAAAGGAGTGGGAGCTCTATACCACTCATTGGTGGATATGCGAGTCTGAGCTCCTGCTGTATGGTCTCATGAGGAGTCCACAGACATTGCGGTAGGAATGACCTCATTACTGCTGGGCGATAGAGTCCTGACTCTCCACTAAGCCTGCTATGACACCAGTGGTGAGGGGCACCTTGCTACTTCCGAGTGGGTATACAACTCTAGGCTGTGGTCTTCATTAACGTGGTGGTGGTGGGCTCATTAATAGTTAGTGGAGATGGAAATTCTAACTCCTGACTTCATCTTCTCTGACACCATCTCTGGGGCGGGGGTGGGTGTGAGAGCACTTCATTTTAGTGCCTCTCACAATATTTTAGGCTTTAGAGAGCCTCACAAGAGTGGAAGTCTAAGTTTGCAGCTCAGCCTTTGCAAGTGCGGATGGGGTGTGGCTATAGTTTTTTTTTTTTTTTTCACTTGTGGCTTGATTACAGTGAATTGGTTATTGTCTAAAATATTTCTGCCTTTTAAGGTTGTCCTTCCCTTGCCTGCTGGCTACAGAGAAGATACTGTGGCAGCTTTTTGTGTAAACTCCTTGGCATTTCTAGGTTGCCAGCTTTTGCTGTCCAAGTGTGGAATATGAAGCAAAAAGAAAGACCAGAGAACTCACCATCATGTAATCTTGGCTTCTGAGATCCTACTGGTCTACCTTATTCTTACTGCCTTCATTCTTTCTGTCCCCTCCATGCACATATGCACACACACACATTTATATCTATTAATATCCATCAGTCTGTTACCTATGTATGTATCTGAGTTTTCTAGGACTGTCGTACTTAAGTACCACATACCTAGCAGCTTAAACAACAGAAATTTACTACTTCACAGTTGTGGAGGCTAGAAGTTCATAATCAGTGTGTCAGCAGACCTGGTTTCTTTTGTGGCCTCTCTCCTTGGCTTATAAATGGCTGCCTTTATGCTGCAAAATTTTATTTTCTTAGAGAACAAGCCAGATTATATTAAGGCCCACCCTAATGGTCTCACTTTAACTTAATCAGCTCTTAAAGATTGTATCTCCAAGTCCAGTCACATTCTGAGGTACTGGGGGGTTAGGGCTTCAACATAGAAAGTTTGGAGGAACACAATTCATACCATAACACACTTCCTCTCAGCCTCTCTCTCTCTATCTTCCTCTCACCCACTTCTCTCTTTCTATGTGAATAGCATACACACACACGCAGTAGGGCAAAAGTAGGCTCACAGTTGTTCTTATGGAAAATAATACAATACTTAAATAAATAATAATATAAGAACAAACTCTGTGTTTTAGGTACTCACAACTAAAAACAAACTTTTTTCCATATATATATAGAATATATAGAATTCTATATATATAGAATTCCTAGAATATATAAATGTATATTCTAGGAATTTAGTTGTTCTTAGAGGGAGGAATAAAAAAATAATGCTTTTACTCTATACATGCTCCATCTTCCCAGAAGGAAATTCTTACTGGTTTTAATGTCATCGCTTTAAATATATCTTTATATTCTAGCTTCCAAAATATCAGTCATCACTTATAGAGTTCTATCTCTTTTTATAATATACATTTTTTCTTTTGTTTTCCAGCAGTTTGTTTATATGTATCTAGATATGATCTAATTTGTGTTCCCTTACTTTGCATTTGATGAGCTCTTTTGTAGTCTATATTCTCCACCAAATTTTGAAAAATTTCAGCTTTCATGTTCTCAAATATTTTTTCTGTCCCTTTTCTCTTTCTAGTATTTTTGGGACCCCGACTGTAAATGATAGATTACTTTTTTGTGTTACAGATTACTGATACTCTTCTGTTTTCTTGACATTTTTTCACTTTTCCAGGTTATCATAGATTGTTTTAGGTAAACATTTTCTGGGAATATTGATTCTTTCTTTTGCAATCTCCAATCATCTGTTGGTTCTTGTCAGTGAATCTTTTCTTTAGACATCACGCTTCTAAATTCTAAAATATCAATTTGGATTATTTTTTACCTTTCCCATTTCTCTGCTGAGATCCTCCAGATCTGATTTGATAATAGTTTCTTTTTGACCCTTGGATATGCTTTTGAGAGCTGCTATAAAGTCTTTTTCTGTACATTCCAACTTCTGGTTTATCTCAAATATATTTTTATTGACAATTTTTTTCTCTTGAATATAGGCCACATGTTTCTATATATCTAGTAAAATTTATTGTATACTAGATAATGTGTAATACTTTGTAGAAATTTTGGACTTCATGAACTTCCTTGGAATGATGTTGGTTGTTTTCAGACAATAAATTATTTAGCCGTTAACCTTGAGCTGTGGAGGTTTGTCTTTACACTTTATTAGAAGAAATCTGTTTGTTTTTATATTTGTTCAATATAAATAATTTATTCCTGCTATATCATCTATAGTCTTAAGGCATAATCTTGTGGTATTTCACTGAGAACCCAAACTCAAAATTTTATCTTCCTTCTGTGGGAAAATACTGAGATGTCCACCTAAGTAATTCAGCCATCCACTGGATGTTTTCTATTATCAATAGAGTCTTCTCCATACATGCACAGTTTGGGGAATAGCCAAAGGTTTGAGGGTGGTTATACACAGTTTTTGGATCTATCCCTTCTCTGTCTTCTTCCTTTCCAGAATTTTCACATTGAATTTCTAGCAACTCTGGCAGCCTAAACTCTATTCTCTGAGACCTCAGGCCACTGAGACAGCAGTTTTCTGCCTGAGTTCTAGCTACCTCATGCCATGTGAGCTAGAATGTGCACTAGTTGAAAAGTGGAAACATGGTTAAGATACAATTCCATTTAATTTTATGTCTCTATTTATTTGATCTCCCATTTCTTCCAATATATACTTTAAAAGATATGTTTTTTAGAGTTTATCATTACTATCTGGGAGAGGTTTAGATTGTACCAATAGGAAGTACTCCACTGTACCAAACCAAAACTCTTAATTTATAATTGTTAGTAAAAAAGGATAAATTAAAGAATAAGAACATGGAGAGAAACATAAATGATAGTGATTTATTGATTTATTAGAATGGTATATGTGAAGTGCTTCCCAGTGTGTTTTTGAGTTTTAGCAATACGGCTTTGTTTTTACTTGAATAAATGTTAGGAATATCAAGCAGTTCAAATCAATTATTAAATAATTATATAAAAATAAAGAAACTCAAATAAGTTTAGAATTTGGCTTTATAGCCCCACGCTAAAATCTGATTTTTAGACTGAGTCTCACATCAGGTTTGCTAATTCTAATGCTACTTGGAAAGATTTCAGCTTCAAAAGAGAAATAAATAATAATGATTATGTAAATTTTTATCAGATCCTGTGAAAAATAAGATTTCTCTTCTTAAGACCAATAGAATTATTTTACCAGTAAAATATCACAAGCCAGTGAGCATCGTGTGCAGCACTTGCATTTGCTATATAACAACGCGTTTAGGGGATGTTCATGAGGAACCGTCAGTGTTCACAGATATTCTTGTTTGTTCTTTGTCAAAATCCTCTTTAAATATTCCTGCAAAAGACTCGCAAAAAGATTGAACTGTCAGAGAGGAGAGTAAGCGACTGGTTCACCTTGACTGGGAAGGCTGTTTCAGAAAGCTGAGTTTGTACTCTTGTGATTTCAGGGCAAATTTCTTTTGCTTTCGTACATAATTACAGGAATCAAAGTCAATTCCTTCTTATAGCTTTGCTTGTAAAGTGTGTTCAAACAAAATGAATTAAATAGAAATACAGTTATTTTCAAAGAATGAAATAAAAGACTTCTCAGTCTAAACATTTAATTTTCCAACAATGCCCACACTGCGGCCTACCTTTTCTATTATTTAAGCTTGGTTTTTTATTCTTAAGATCTCCTAGTCTTACTGTGCTTGCAAATAAAAAGAAAGGCTGCTTCTGGGAGGATTAAAAAGTAATTTTCTGGAAAAATACCTTTACACAAATAAGCACTTCTTTTAAAGATAAACGTTAAGCATTGTGTGCACAGTTATAGTCCTTTAACCTCAGCTTATGCTCCATTGGCTAAATCTGTGTTCAGATTTTATTTTTCAGCTCAACTTCATTTACCAAGGAGACCAGAAACATTAAGCAATTCAAGTTTAAAACACGTTGTCTATAAGAAAATAATGTTAACGAATTGGTTATACATAGAAATTTATTTGTAGTTTTTCTTTTTTATGTGTATATATATTTTTTATACCAAACAGTGTTTTCTTTTTTCTTTTTTCTCTTCAATACAGTTAAAGTAGTAACACTAACTCAAAGTAGTACTGGCTAAAAACTTTTTAGTATTGGCCAATTTGATCAGGTAGTTGGACATTATCTATGTGGCTCCATGTAGCATTTCTCTCAGTGAAAATGAGAATGAGTGCTTATTAATATTTATTTTACATATAATGTGTTTACGTCTGTGTGTATTTCTCTTATCTCCTGATGATAAGCCTCTTGCTCTTCTCTCCCCAATCCCCACCCCTCAATCTGTCATTTCAATTTCACAAGTATTTATTTTACTAGTGACCTTTCTAATTCACCATACTCTCTGGATAGGTGTTTATCATTTGCCTTCTGCTGCTAAGTTTGAATCTTCTTTTAAAATTCTGTTTATTGTCAAATATTTCCCCCTAGGATGTCAATGTCACCCCAGGTAGAGTGTATTGGACTTCCTGGTATTCTCTTGCACCTACTGGTTTGAGAAGCAAAGAGAGGAGGCATACCCTGGGTAAAGAAAAGGGTATATATCCAACTATGGGCTCTTTGGGGGGAATTGTTATATCAGGTACTCATCTTGCTTAATCTGTATAGTATTTGTTGATGCTTCTGCTAAAACTCATTTCCAATTTTTAGCAATTTGTATCTTATTGAACTCTTAATGCAGTATATTGAACATGTAGGATTGTAATTATGTTTTGGCTCTTATGTACTGCTATGTATGTGAGTGATCTCTTTTGTATTTTGTAGTAGTTTAACACATATTTTACAAAATATATCTAAAATAATAGCAATTGCATTAATAAAATTAAGCAGCAGTAAATTCTGATGGAATATATCTTATTTATATTAACTATTCCTGTCATGTCTGTTCCATAATATTTGTTCAATTCTTGGTTGCATTTATATAATGTAATTGAATATTTTCATACAGATGCTACATACAATAAGGCATTGTGTTAGCTGTAGCTTCCTCAGATGTATGGGGTGAAGTTTGTTCAATTCATAGCTATGAGCACCCACAAGTGCATGTCATTTGTTATAATACAATTGCCAAAGCCCTGCTTGTCAGCGCTAGCGCCACATTCAACATCTTTTTCAAATCTTCTGCATTTTTAAAATATTTAAGAGTCTGTATGTTAGAAGCAATGTCAACAGCAGTTCAATTTTTTAAAAATCATACTACTAGATGTTTGACACTGTGTATGCTCTAGATTGCAATTAGATTACATTTCTTGACTATGGGCCAAACTGTCTCTATCAGCATTGTTTCTGTCTGTCTCATGTTGAGTGGGATGTTCTGGGCCTGTTTCGTATCAAGAAAACAGTGATAGATTAGTGGTAAAAGGCCTGAGTGGCAGCCCTTCTGCTGTACATTTTCCAACATTGGTGTAGACCAAGGCACTATTATTTTACATAATTCGTTCAGTCTTCTAAGAGTATGAGGCTGTGGGCACATAACTGTAATTATGACTTAATTATTCTCAGATGGTATAATCACCTTTCTACAGAGACTAAAACAACCAGGTAGAAAAGTAAAGTGAAAGTTCTTAGTGTATAAGGCCAAGCATGTACTAGCATATGTATATATATATATATAGAATTCTTTTCCTCTGTTACTCTCTCCTGCCTTGCCCACCACCCCATCCCACATCCAATCCTCCCACCAGTTGTCCATGTCCATGGCTCCTTTATACGTTTTCCTTGACTTGATCCTTCCCCTTCTTTCCCCCGTTATCCCCTCCTCCACATATCTTAATTAACATTTTCTATTCTATGAGATATGTAACATTATTTTCTTAATTTTATAAATAAGGAACTGAGGATCAAAAGAATTTTAAAACTTGCTCAAGAACACAAACCTAATAATTAGTATATTTCTGACAAACCCAGTAATTAGCATATTTCTGACTTTAGAAACAATACTTCATATTTCTTTCTATAAAGACTCGTGTCTTTTATAGAATACTTAAAAATATAAAACTATTTTTAAAAAAGTAATAAATATAAAATTCCAAGACCTATAAATAACCATCATCAACAATTTAGTGTGCTTTTACAATTATTTTTCTGCTTTATATATTTACATAGGTTTTACGTAAGTGAAATTATTGTGTTAGTATATATTTTTCACTTTCTAATGAGATAATATTCATTTTTATAAAGTTTACAGTTTAGTTGGCTTAATATATTCACAAAAATGTGTAACCATTAGCACTGCCTAATTCCACAAATTATTCATTACCCCCACAAAAACCCCTCCCCCATTATAACTCATTTGTCATTAGCCACTTCCCCCAGCCCTTTGCAACCCATATAACCCTGAATCTATTTTCTCTCTCTATGGATTTGCAAACACATTCATATAAATGTAATTAAATGATACATATCCTTTTCTGTCTGGCTTCTGTCACTTAGCATACTGTTTTTAAGGATCATCCATGCTGTAGCATGTATAAATACTACTTCTTATGGCTGAATAATATTCCAGTGTATGATTATAATGCATTTGCTTATTCACTCATAATCTGATAAACAATTGGGTTTCTACCTTTTGAGTATTATGACTAATTATGTTATCATTCATAAATAAGTTTTTATATGGATATGTATTTTCAGCACTCTTGCGTATACACCTAGAAGTGGAATAGCTAGGTGATACAGTAGCTCCCTTGTCTAACTCTTTGAGGAAGTGCCAAACTTCCTGCAGAATCAGTTGCACCATTTGCCATTCCTACCAGCAAAGTATACAGTTCCAATTTCTCTACATCCTTACCAGGACTTGCTATTATCTGTCTTTTTGATTAAAAATATAATTAATATCTTTCTACTTATTAAATTATTTTATTAAATATCTTTGTACATGTATACTTTATAATTATTAAAACTTGACATTCAAAACTAATATAATATCATGTGCCAACTTAAATTTAAAAATATTTTTTAAGTTGTCTACCACAACATGTTTAAACATGGCTTCTCTTAGTGCTTAGACTTTGCCTGTTTGAACTGGTCAGTATAATAATGCAAAGAGCTTATTTTTAAAAAGTCTTTCTTTACATTTTATTTTTTCTGTTACAGATTTTCTAAATTATTTTAATACCTATTGTATAATCACCAAAAAGAAAGGAAAAAATCTTAAGCACGTGACTAAAGCATGATCTTTTTAAATTATATTTCTTTGATTATGCTATTATTGTTCCAATTTTTCTTCCTTTCATGCCTTCCACACATCAGCCCCCACTCTCTCAAATAATCATCACACCATTGCTCATGTCCAATGGTCATGTGTATAAGTTTCTTGGCTACTCCATTTCCTATGCTGTACTTTAATCCCCATGACTATTCTGTAACTACCTATTTGTACTTCTTAATCCCCTCACTTCTTCACCCATTCCCCTAGACTCTGTTCCCATCTGGCATCCATCAAAATGCTCTCTGTATCCATGAGTCTGTCTCTGTTCTTGTTTGCTTAGTTTGTTTTTAAATTCAATTGTTGATAAATATGATTTATTGTCATTTTATTTTCAGAGTTTTGATCTTCTTTTTCTTAAATAAGTTCCCTTAACAATTCATATAATAATGGTTTGGTGATAATAAACTCCTTTAGTTTTTTCTTGTCTAGGAATTCTTTATCTGCCCTTTTATTCTAATGGTTTCTTTTCTGGGTAGAACAATCTTGGCTATAGGTCTCTGCTTTTCAAGACTTTGAATATATTTTTCGTCAATTCCTTCTAGCCCGAAAAGTTTCTTTTGAGAAATCAGCTGAGAGTCTTATGGGAATTCCCCTGTAGGTAACTAACTGCTTTTTTTTGTTACTGGTTTTAAGATTCTCTCTTTGAGCCCTGGCTGGTATGGCTCAGTAGTTGAGTGTCAACCTGTAAATCAAAGGGTCACTGGTTCTATTCCCAGTCAGGGCACATGCCTGGGTTGTAGGCCAGGTCCCTAGTAGGGGGTGCAAGAGGCAACCACACATTGATGTTTCTCTCCCCCTCCTTCTTCCTTTCACTGAGCCACACCGACCAGAGAAGGTTTTGCAATTCGGAATCAGTATCACATTTACGGTTATTGTAACTTTTTATTGTGTTTTAATGCAGCTAGTAAGTGTCTCTATGTCACATTATTTTAGAAACAGTTATTTGTGACAGTTTATTTTTCTTTAATGTTTTGATTTAACTTTTCAACTCTTTAATAATTTTCCCTTTTTCTCTTTGAATTTGATAATTTTTTTGAGATTTTAAATGTCTTTAGTAATTTGATATTTTGCAGGATTCACTGCCTCTATTAATAATTTTTAATATAATATTTTAAATTCTCTTAAAATTCTTCATAAAGCTAAGTACTCTCCATTTCTATTCCTTTATACTACTTGTAAAATTCAAATAGGCAAAGTCTTTTCTGAAATTTATTAAGATCACAAACTATGTGTTTATATAGATGACTGTTTTAGTAAGAACAAATACCTATATCTTTTAAGAGGTCACTTTCTTTTGAAAGTCCTGATAGTTTTTTTTTCTTTTTCTGTCAGTAGAATGTTTTTAATAGCTCAGTATTGGCTGGTCATCAGACAGAATTAGACAAAGGTCAGTGAGGGTCCCTGCCTACCTGTAAAGAAAAAATTTCAAATTCTGTTAGTGATTATACAAAGAAAAGTAAAATCAAATGATAATTTGAATATAAACATTTTTCTAAAAATGCTTTAATAATGATATTGACTGAGAAAAGGAAAATTTCCATACATAATCTGTTTAGTTTCATATATTGGTTAATTTGGTATAAAACATATAATGAATCTGATTATTTTGCATTGCCCAATGTATTTCTAGTTCTAAGATTGTCTTGACTTTTATCATTTTTTTTAACTTTTCTAAATAGCTTTTAGGGGAAAACATACACAAAAATACAATTCTGAAGTATTCAGAATAGGTAGATTTATAGAAACAGAAGGTGGAATAGTGGGACCATGGGATAGGGGAGAGGGGAGTGGGGAGTAGCTGCTTAATAGTATGGAGTTATTTTTTGGGGGGGTGATCAAAATGTTTTGGGACTCAGTAGTGGTGAAAATTGACAGCGTTTTGAGTGTACAAAATGTCACAAAATGACAGAATTTAAAATGGTTAGTTTTTATGCTATGTGTATATCAACATACACACACACACACGAATCACCTACAAAATTAGGGCAATTTCTTTCTCTGTGTAGCCTTTATTATGCCATATGATAGGATGTTTCTTCCTCTGATGGACCAGAACAAGAGAAAAGCACAGTGAAAAGCTAAAGCTGATGCAGGGTGAGGCATTTATGGACAGCATGTTGTTCTCATCACAGTAAGGTACCTTGTAGTCTCGGGCTAACCCCCTTCAGGAAACACGGTACAAGATGGTGGAGCAGAAACACAATAACTATAAGAAAGGCACCTGCTTGAAAAACAGCAGAATAGGCAATGCAGCAGTATCTTCTCCCTAGCATACATTTTCTGCTAAACAGAAATACAGATTTACAGTTACAAAATAGTTGCTGGTATATAAAGTACAGCATAGGGAATATATTCAGTAATATTGTAAAAACAATGTATGGTGCCAAGTAGGTACTAGACTTATGGAATTGGGGGGGGGTCACTTTGTAAGTTATATAAATGTCTAACCACTATAAGGTAAACTAGAAACTAATATAATATAAATGTCAGCTGTAATTAAAAAAATAAAAATAGCCCTGGCTGGTGTGGCTCAGTGGATTGAGTGCCAGACTGCAAAGCAAAGGGTCACCTGTTCGATGCCCAGTCAGAGCACATGCCTGGGTTGTGGGCCAGGTCCCCAGTAGGGGGCACACAGGGGCAATCACACATTGATATTTCTCTCCCTCTCTTTCTCCCTCCCTTCCCCACTCTCTAAAAATTAAATAAAATATTTAAAAATAAAAAAATTGTATTCCTGCCTGCCATTGGAGTAGGCTTCTATGTTGGCCAGTCTAGAAGAAGTTCTGCTATCAAGGAAGAGGCCCCTTTTCCATTGCCCTGCCTGTCCACACAGAAACAGATCCTTTCTACATCTACCCTGCTTTAGTGGTGCACTTTCTATTGGTGTTAACTTAGTGGCCTTAGGATTGAATATTCACAGGTTTTTGCCTAGTCGGTAAGTGCCATAAGTGCCTTTCTATCAATAGAGCCCCCTCAGAAACTTGAATCTGCTTTAATACTCTGTTGGGCTAATAACTACAACCAAGATCTTGGCTACGCTGAACTCCATGTTATTTCCACATCTGATCTTTAATAGATTCTTCCTTTAGTCCAATAAATAATAATGACTCATCAGATATTATTGTAAAAAATTATTTACTGATTTGAGAGAGAGGGAAGGAGAGACAGAGAGAGAAATGTTGATTTGTTGTTCCACTTACTTATGTACTCATTGGTCAGTTCTTGTATGTGCCCTGACCAGGGTCAAACCTACAACCTTGGCATATTTGGACAATTCTCTAGCCAACTGAACTACTCGGCCAGGGCTCCGGATTTAATTTTAACAAAGTCTGTTCATTCTGTCTGGTGAAGAATGCCTAATGAGAGAACCCTGCTATAGGTGTGGGTCTCACTCTCAACAGTTATATTTTCTGCAAAATTGTTTACCTCCTGGTTCTCTGAAGAAACTAGCTTTAGCTCAAGAACAGAGAAATTTGTCTTATAAACCCTGAGAAGCAGCATATAAAGGAGCCGGTCTACTTAGAGGACCTAATAAAGACAAGAAAGCATTTTTTTCTTCTCAAGGCTTCATTTTCTTCCTTTTCTCCTTTCAGCTCAACCTTCCCCAGGTTAAACTTCTCTCTGTCATAATCTCCTGTGGAAAGCCACAGGATGAAACCAATACACACACACATTTTGAATTTTTAAATATATTTTATCTAATTCAGAGGCCTGTTACACTGGAAATAAAGGAAAGGTGTTGGGTGTTCTGGAGACAGCAATGACTATTGATTAAAAGAGTCAGCAATAGCTGCTAGATTCAGGGCTTAATAAATGTTTATTGAATTATTTTGCTTGACTTCATGGTTGCTTCTGATATCTGAATATTAAGAATGCTTTGTTTTTTTCAAAATCTTTCTTTATCTGTTTTATTTCTCTGATGCTAAATTCCCCTGTATTAGTATGGTCAAGCTACCATACAAAATACCACAGGCCAAGTGGCTTAAAAAACAGTAAATGTATCTTCTCACGGTTCTGGAGGCTAGAAGTCAAAGACCAAGGCGCCAGCAGTGCTGGTTGCTGATGAGACCTCTCTTCCTGACCTGTGGACCCTGCCTTCCCACTGTGCCTGCACAGGTCCTTGTGTGGATGAAGGGACGTAAGAGTGCTCTCTGGTGCCCCTTCCTTTTCCTCTAAGGACACCAGCCCTACTGGATTAAGGTCCACCTTATAACCAGACTTAACTTTAATTATCTCCTAAAGGGTCTATTTCCAAAGAGAGTTACAGTGCTTATTAGGGCTTCAATGTATGAATTTTGGAGGGATAAAATTTCATCCATAACAAGTTCATTTTTTAAAGCAAAAATTTAGCAATAAGAAAGTTTCTCTTGGAATATCTGTTGCTCTCACTGTGAAAAGCACATTGCAACCTGCAGGTCAGAGGAAATGCTCACTACTGTTGATTAGATGGAGAATCTTTCATGTTGAAACAAGGACATCTATTAGATTAAGAAAAATTGATATATAATGCATTTAGTGTGAGGGTTGGAAAGGTATAAGCATATGAGGAAAAATAAAAGTATGTGATTACTGTCCTTGGAAATATATGTTGAATTGTTAGAAGTATGAGATCTGTCCAGAAAAAGTGTAGCCATTGTTAATATAATGAAAATAGGTTGCATGACATAAATGTAACCTGGCAGCTGAGGAGAGTGGACTGGATTGTGCATATGTGAACAATGATGACTTCACTGTACTAGTCAGTGGGGGTGGTAGGTAGGTTCTCTTGAGTGAGCATGTGTACTGTGTGGCCATCACAATCAAAATGACTGAGTGAGCAGAGAAATGAATCTGCATCAAATTTTGTATTAAACTTGAACATTCCTCTGTGGAAACTATTCAGATGATTCAGAAGGCTGCAGCTATGGGCAACTGGTGATTGGCATCTTCATCATGACAATGCACCTGCTCACCCATCATGTCTTGCAGAGGTTTTCAGTGAAACATTAAATCACCCATGTGATCCAGCCCCCCTGCAGCTCAGATTTGGTGTCCTGCATCTTCTGGCTTTTCCCAAACTAAAACCACCTTTGAAAGAACAGAGATTTCAGACCACCAATGAGATTCAGGAAAATATGACAGGGTAGCTGATGGCAATTGGAAGAACTGCGTGAGCTCCCAAGGTGCCTGCTTTGAAGGGGACTGAGGCATCACTGTGCTATATACAATGTTTCTTGTATCTAGTAGCTTCTTCAATAAATGTCTCTATTTTTTTATATTACATAACTGGATACCATCTGGAAAGAACTCATATAATATGCCAAATTGGTAGTCTGAATAAAAGAGGTCTTAATAAGATAGATATAAACACAAGAGAAAGCAGAAAGGAACTGTGAGGATTCTGCAGTCTTCTAACTGTGAAAATGAAGCATTCTGGGGAATATTATATTCATTATAATATATTATTAAGCAAGGTAATTGTTTCAATTAAGAATGGACTATGCTGGCTTTATTACTGGTTTCCTCGGTTAGTGGACCCCTTTGACAAGAAGGTAAGTCATTTGTTACAAGTACCTAATGCATTCTAGGCACTGAGGAGACGGCAGTGAATTAGACAAAAAGGTGGAGTAGAGGCAGGTGATGCTGCATTTCCTACCACCTCAGCCTCTAGCAGTAGAAAACAGTTGTCCCATGGCTGCCAGTTTTCCTGTTCAAATATATCTTCTCCTCAGTCTAAGTGTTAGGCTTTCTCCATAGCTCAGGAAATCGCTCATCCCTCAAAATGGGCAGCCCAAAAGGATTGGGAACTGAGCATTATCAGGAGAAAATCCCTCAATGGGAAAATTCTGACACAATCAATTCGGCCATAATTCTTGTTTTGAAAATGTGAATTTGTTTCAACACATAAGGATGATTTGAGCAGGACACAAATTTTGTGTTGACTTTTGCATTACTTCTTCCATGGGAAACATTAAATCAGGGATTGGCAAACTCTGGATCATTGCCTATTTTGTAAATAAGATGTTTTATTGGAGCAGCACAGAGATTCATTTTTTTACACCTCCTTTCTAAGACTGCAGCGGGGGTCTGTATGTCCCATAACATATTTACTACCTGATCCTGTAAGAAAAAGTATGGTAATCCCTGATATAAGTGAATACAGAAAACAGCATGCAGCTGACCAAAATCACATGAAAATACAGAAAACTGCACGCATGCACACACCTGAAACATCTGAGTGACCTCAGGGCTCCATATCTTATGAGCCACACCTAGTGTTTCAATGTGCCATCAGATTTCACGTGATTCTTCTCTCACTTCGTAATAAGTCACAAACTGGGCCCTTTTAGCACGCCCTTCCAAAAGCAAACACCAGGCCACATTTATTGTAGATTTCATGTATTTCTGAACCAATTAACATGTGTGACACCTTGCTACCATTTTTAAGGATTTTATTTTGTGTGTGTGTGTGACTGATGAAGTTTTTTATTATCGTGGTCTTCATTTTTGTATAAGTCCTGTGGTCCTTATTGCATGATTTTGTGTGATATTTTTGGAAGCACATATGCCACATTATATTAGACCTGATTGTAGTTTCTACACTCTGTTCCTCAGAAGTTCCCCAGAAGCATGAGCACCGACTGGCCCGTTAGTTACTTGCACATTAGCAGGCGGGTCAACTGGTTCCTCTCTTCCCAGTCTCACTTACCCCACTTCCTCCCTCTACTTCCTTGAATAACCTTTCACATAAACTGCTGCACTCAAGTCTGTCTCAAGCTTTAATTTTGGGGAGAACAAATTAAGACAACAGGTTTCTGTACTTATGAACATTTAACCTAATTTGGGAGAGAAACTAATGTTAACAAATGAACAAATGACAAGCAAGCAAGATAAATACAGATTGTGATAAGTTTTATATAGGGTGATGACAGAAAAAAATGGGGAGGGCGCTTTAGAGAAAATTCAGGGAAAGCCTTTCTGAGGAAATGACATTTGAATTGAGCCGAAAGTAGCCAAAAGACGAAAAGTAGCCAACTGGGATATTAGCGATAATGATGTTGTAATGAGAAACACTAGAGGGAAATCACTGCATGGAAATGTACCAGAGTGGTACACAATGATGTTTTACCCATACTTGAGGATGCACTGGGCTCCGCGGTGCCCATCTCTCCTACTGGTGTGGCAACGATCGTGCAAGTGCATCTTAATTAAGCCACGTGATACTCACTGTATGGAAGGGACCACAGCCTGGAAAATCAAAGTTCACACTTAACCGTAAAACCAACATAAGTGGTAGAAACTAGTAGTTTACTGCTTGAATTTTTCTCCCTGCCCTTTACTCCTATGAAAGTAGGGTTTTCCGGACAAGATAAAAACCCACAAGTAGGGTGGAGATCAACAACCATGGCATAAAAATACAATATGTGGTACAGATAAAACATCCAACATGACCCTGGGAATCCTCAAGCCCCCAGTAGTAGGCTCTTAAAGAATAGGGGTGGTAATGGCTTTGATATTGACATTGGCAGTTGTGATAGAGAATGGTGATAATTATGATGCTATTTGATTATCGATCCTCAGTGCAGAAAATCATCAACCATTAGGTTTGCCAATTTGAACGATACACAAGATTTGAAAAGTCTTTATATATTACTAGGTCCTAAAACTTAAAGTATCTTATCAAAAAGACAGCAACAGATGGAAGACAGGATGGGACACGGAAAATCACTTTGCTGAGTGTCCACATGTCATCGCTCTTTGGCATGTTGTATTTGTTGTCTTACTCACCTTCACCACAGGAACTGACTCTAGGAAAGTTTCTTTAATTTGCTCAAGTTCACAGAGCTCATTCATACCGAAGTATATCTGGCTTCAGGCTAATAGAGAAAAAAAAAGTTACTAATATAGGCTGAAGAGGCATGGATAATTTTAAAGAGAAGAACAAACATGGGGAAAAATGAATGCCAGCCTTGAGTTTAAGAATTTATCTAGAAAAGGCTGGAGAGGACAGCAGACAAGAAAGGCTGCAGTGGGACACGAGGTCCCTCATTCGTGTCGTACTGTGCTTAGCAGGCGATTCAAGCTTGTGGGTCATCACTTCTACTAAGACAGACAGGACTAGGCTTGCAGTCAGTAATTACACATGTGTGCTGATTTTGAAAAATTTTATGAACGCTGTAGGGAAGCCAAAATGATTGAATTGTTTTGCTAATTGCTGATTAACTGCAGTATAATGACAGCTGTTTACATTTGTATAATTAGAAAGAGTCCTAGCATTTGATTTGTAAGAAGCCCTACACTAAAACTTGAGAAGTGAGAACTGTGAGTTGACCCAGTTCCATACCATAAAGTGGGTGGTTTGAATTTTTTTTTTTTATTTTAAAGTAACATTAACATGCAATGTCTTTAGCTTCCTCTACCCTCTTAGGTAGAGTCCCCAGATGGGCCAATGGGAATTACTTAATATAAAAGAGTATGGGACTAAAGGAACACCCACCACTAGCAGTTGGCTCCTTCCTCGTTCTACACTTTTATTTCTTTCTTTTAACATTTTTAAAAAGTTTATCCTCATAAATTTCAAATTTAACTTTATAAATTTAATTTTTTCTCAGATGTATCTCTATTCTCTTTTGAAAATCCTTCTCATTTATATTATACTCTACTCCTTTATTATACATTTTGTTTAGGCTTAAAGTTAACAAATGTTCTGTGACAATAGTCCTTCTTTGCACATAAATGCAGTTTGAAAAATTTTATGTTCTACTCAAAAGATGAAATCTTCTTACTGACAGAATGTCCTGTTGGTTGAATAGGTTCATCAAAATTTCAAGAATTTTGGGAAAATTGCTAAATTGCTACAAGCATATACTGTATTATACGATTTTTCAAAATATTTTATTTATTTATTTTTAGAGAAAGGGGAAGGGAGGGAGAGAGGGAGAGAAATATTAATGTGTGGTTGCCTCTCACACACCCCCTACTAGGGATCTGGCGTACAACACAGGAATGAGCCCTGACTGGGAATCAAACTGGCAGCCCTTGCTTCACAGGCCCACCCTCAATCCACTGAGCCACACCGTCCAGGGGTCTACTGTGTTAGTTTTCTATAGCCTTTTTATCAGTTAAAGAAAGAAGTGATGCTGCTAATCTTTATCTGAGTCATGTGCTTCCAGACAAAAGTGACAGTTAAGAAATCCTCTCACCATTTTGTTTTCTGATCTCTACTCACCATTTTATATTTTAAGAAATAGCTAACCTAACCACAAAGGGCCCTCCCTCTCTTGCATATTTCAGAAAAAAGACTCACTTCCATTTCCATCTGTTGTCAGTGGTTCAGACTAGACCCATTTCTGTTCTTCTTCATGACTTCCACAAGACTCACTAATATTTTTTTTTGTTTACCTGCCTCTATGAAACCATTCTTCATTAATGAACATTCTCATTATTGCAATAGCCTTAATAGGATCATCTCCTTAATTGTCTTGTGCATTTTGTCTTTCACAGAAGGCTAAATGACCGGAGGAGACACTTAAATTATTCTTGTCAAAGACTTTCATCATACCCATTCTTATTGTCCATTAGGTAGCCAGATGACTGAAATACAGTTTAGCACATAGCAACTAACTGGTTCTGTTCACAAACACTTGGCACAAACATGGCTCCCTAAAGTAGAGAAGACTGTTAAAACTTATCACCACCAAGTGACATGACTTAAGTATCTGAGGATGACCTTCTAATCCAAAGTATTCTATTCCTACCTTATTGGTATACACTCACAAATCTATCAAAATGTGCAAAGGTTTTAATTCAGTGCATGGCACATAGTGAATGGTAATTACTAGTACTTTTAAATATCATTTTTAACCAAGCACTCATAGCTCTTCTAGTAAATTAAACTTTCATGTCTCTGTCTTGGAAGACCTTTCATGTCTGGGATGTTTGCTAGTAAATGCAAATCCTCTTGGAATGGGTGACATATGAACCTATAATTGGAAAAGCTCTAGATTAAAATGAATTATAACTACAGATAAGCCAAAACATTCTTTGTAGTAATTGGTGGCTAAGAAAGGAGAAGGCACCATGGTCTATTTATAATTTGGCCTTATACTGGTCACACAAGGTCATGGCTATGTCCTAGAGTTTCCTGTTACTACTAATAGAATAACAAATTAATACTTTAGATGTGCATAGAAAATATATTTTGCTTATTTCTTATATCTATCCTTGCTTAAAAACATCTTACCACCCCATTATATATAGCTTTATTCCACTGATTTTTCATATATAAAAATAAATACTTATATTTATATAAAGAAATATTTCTCTATGTGTATCTGTTTCAGAAAAAGATAACTAAATGTAGTTCAGTCTGATAAACTCAATCCTATCTGATATTTTAGTTTCTGTCTCTTATAGGTTCAAACAGATCCTGAAGATACTTTCCTCCTCCTTCCCACTCCTTTCTTGGATAGATTTTTGATACAATGAAAACAAAGGCTTACATGACATTCTATCTGAGGGAAGTAGGGACTGAAGACTGGGCCTTTCACCTGCAAAGGAACTCTGAATGCTGTGGTATGGCTAGTTTGGGCTTGTCTTTGGACTAGTAATTGCTGAAGCATGATTGGTCCTGTTCAACCATGAAAACCATCTTTCCAGGGCCATTTGTTTTTGGTCAGAAAGTCCTCACACATGATAGCTGCTTTGTCCTGATAACAGACCCCTGCAGACCCACCACACTTCTGTTTCTCTGTGGCCCATCAACCAAGGCAAACAGAATGCCTGGACATCCTATGCTTCATAAAGAGCTTGGGAACAAGAAGCATTTAAGAGAGTTTTCTAGGCACTTTCTTCTGCAAGTGCTGTGCAATAACCTCACCTCATGGCAGTGTGACTATGTTCAGCTAGACTCAGAGGTTTGTGGCCTTCCCAGGAAAGTATACCACTGGCTGGGCCCAATGTACTCCACTCCCCCAGTCATTTCAGGGTATTCTTCCCATTCTATTCTTTCACATTGTTCATTTCCCATAGTAAAAGATAGAAAGCAAGGACACATATGTCTGATCATTCTACCCTCTCCACATGTCTGTCTGCTCCTTGTCACCATACACTGGGGCCATAATGGGTGAATGTTCTTTGTTATTTGCCATCCCATTCAAGGCAGAGACCTCCTAAGATCCCCCTCCATATCCCCTTTCTACTGGAACAGTGGATATTAAGGACTTAGAGAGACCCTGCTGACTAGGAAAAAACAGGCATCTTCCTGATAACTAGCAAGATGGAAAGCCAAAGAGATTACTCTCCAATGAACAACACCAGACCCTTGGTATTTTACATGAATCTCTGCAGTAGAGAAAACACCAAATATAATTGAGATCTAATTTCCCAGCAGGTCAACTGGCTGAGGACTCTTCTTTGACCTCCACTGAATTTAATTAGATTAAAAAAATAAATAAGATATCTTTTACAAACCTTATTTTGTGTATAACTTTCATCTGTTCTTCTCTATTTTGTTTAGAATTTCTTTCTTTAGAATTTGCTTAATACTTGCAAGGACTAATAATATGATTTTAGAAATTGATAGTTTTATTTTAAAATAGATTTCTTCCTCCTCTAAGTATGATGTTAATAGACTCAAACCTTGCAGGTTTTATGTAGGCTGAACAGTTATTTATTACTCTAAAGGAAATCGAACTTTTGCAATTTATTATACTCAAATATCCTTGAGTTCCCCCATCATCATATGGCATGACAAGTATATCATATTTGCTATATCTATATTATTAACAGTTGTGGCTTTCAAGAATTTGAGTATGTTAGAAGCAAGACCTACCAACCCACACATTAATTCTTTATGCTGTGCAGAATACTAAATCAATAAACATTTTAGAAGAATAAAACAATCAATACTACCAAAACTACAGTGATCAGAGTATGTCTTTGGGCTTTAAGCGAGTGCTGTAGATCTGTGGGGAGACCCATAATTGGATTGATTTAGTTTTGGGCTTTATGATACATCTTGATTGACCATACTATATTACCAATGTACCCCTCTGTAGTAAACCTATATGTATTCTGGATCAGAACCCCATTTTCAACTGCATATGTTTAGTGTGTGACATCTATGGGGTCATCTGCTAAGGGGTATGAGAAAGCGACTATAAAGACAAAATGCTAAAGGTAATTTGTAGAGTGATAATTTATATTTTTATATTTTATTGAACAGGGTCCTTGTCATAGAGAAGTATAACATTTTACCTAACCCTGAAAAAAAAGGAACATCAGAAATAATTGAGTTCTAATTCCTCAGCAGCAAATCCTCCACTGACCTCTACTGAATTCAATTAAATTAAAATAAGTGAGAAATGTTCTGGTAATGTAAGTCAAAATTCTAATGTGAATATATTATAAGTAGATAGATAAAGGAGTACAGATATATTTCCATTAGGTATTCACCCCCAATATATATTTCACCAAACATGAATACATTTTTGTATTTTTAAAAAATTTAGAATCAATTGTTTGTTTGAGAAGCTAGTCACCCCTCCTTTCCCAAGCCAGAGTCTGCTGGAAGCGTCCTTGTCAGTTACAATCAGGCATCGGGCTGCACCGAAGTAGATCAACCGGGTTTCACATGTGTTCCTCTTTATCACCTGCTATGGACTTAATAGCCTCCTTCCAAACTTACATGTTGAAGCTCTAACCCCAAACATGACTGTAGTTGAAGATAGGACTTTTAGGAGCTAATTCAGGTTAAATGAGGTTATAAAGGTGGAATCCGAATCCAACAGGATGGGTAGTCTTACAGAGAAGGGGAGAGAGACAGTTTTCTCCATGTGCATGCTTTAGGGAAAAGACGTGTGAGTACACACTGGGATGGCAGCTATCTGCAGGTCAGGAGAAGACCCTCACCAGAAATCAGCCACTCTGGCACTAATCTCAGACTTTCAGCCTCTAGAACTGTGACAAAGAAATGTGTTGCTTGAGTCTTCCAGTCCGTGGTATCTTGTTAAGGCAGGCTGAACTGAGTGATACAGCACTATTTTGTAAAAGCACCGTGTCCTCTTACTAATCATGGCTAATTACCCTGTTAATATAATGACAACTCTTCCAGCCTGGTGTCCTCTGGTCACAAGGAATACAAAGAGTCATGGTGGCAGCTGTAGATTATAGCTCAGTGTGTTTCTTGCTGTGTTCTAAGAGTGCACTCTTATTTGACATTATGTCTTCTAACCCTACCAAAACAAGTGTTGCAGGGATAGAAAACATAATTTCCTAAATTGGTGACTGGGGATGACAGTGAGAAGGGCTATTTCTTTTAGCAGCTTTCAGTTCTCAGATCCATTCATTCTTTTTATTGGGAACACAGTTTTCTGATTTAGTACATACACTGGGTCCTGAATTTAGTACATCTACTGAATCTTGAATGATGACACACTTCCCTGCAGATTTTTTCTTGGCACTTTAGCATAATCCTCCATAGTCACCCCTCCATTAAAGAGACCAGCTGCTTCTGGATGTTACATTATATGATATAATCAGTGGAGCCCAATATTATAGGCCCACTTTTGCATATTCTTTGCTGTAAAATGGGTCCTTTGATTTGATGCTATAGTATGAGGAATTTAATACCTAAGGACTGGGCATTTCCTGAAGCCATGGATAATGGTTCTTTCTGAGGTTGTGTAGGTAAGAAACACAAATCCACACCTAGAAGTATCAGTCTCTGCGAGGATAAAACACTCGTAACACTAGGACAGAAGGCCTGGTATAGTTAACTTTTCATTAAGTTGTCAGTTGGTCTCCTTGAAGAATTGTGTCATGTTAGTGGCTCAGTGTTGATCTTTGTTGCTGACATGTTGGGTATTCAGGAGAAGCAGCAGCTAGATTGGCCTTGGCAAGTGGGCCTGTGAGTAACTTCTCTCTATGTCAAAAATGGTGATTCTTTTCGTATGCACTTTATACTACTTCTGGGGTGACTAATGTTGAGAAATGGCTAACGCTGACAGGTCAAATAATTTTGTCTTTATGGTTGTTTGGTGCCTCTTATGCAGTAGATGCTTCTGGTGAGTGTTACTTTGTGATATACAGATCTTCTCACTTTTTTGCCTACTCTCCAATGCCTACCTACAAGACTCTACCTAAACCTCTTTATCTCAGATCTTTTAGTCTTATACCTTCCAGGCTCCTGACAAGATTGTGAGGGCATTGAACTTGCACTACAATGAATGGTTTCTTTTTCCATATGAGATGAAAATCAGGTCTATCACTTTCAGTTATACCTTTAGAAAGATTATTCCTCTTCATTACTTTTCAAGGCCATTTCTGAACGTGGCAACCACTGTTCATTTTAGGCTTGCATCCATACACCATAATGACTCATTAGTAAACCAAACTTGATCTCTTCCCTACTCCTTCAGCTTGCCATTTGGGACCCCTTCATAAGACTATACACACATGAGTGAGCTGGGATGGTTATTTGTGAGCGATACAGGTGGCTGGGCTATCTGCTCATACAATTTACTTGTGATCTGTGTTCTCTCTCAAATTCAATTCCAAGTAAACCATGCCTATCTTCTGATGAACTGCTGCTGGGCTTGTGCACCTTCATGATTCAATGACTCCAATAGAATCCATTCATAAGGGAAAGTTCCAGAGACCTGATGTGTGATCAATGGTCAGTCATTTCCTCTCTTACAAGTAATATCTTCCAGTAACATGCCAGGAACAGTTTCCTGAAATGCATTATTATTCACTGTGGATGACATGGTCTTGCTCTAGAATCTCAGGAGTTTGCACTGTGAGTGTCTAATTTGGGCTTGTCATAAATTCCACACAGTCTTTCCCCGTAGTTAACACCTCTATCATCAGATACTATGGCCCAAGAGACAATCTGGATCTCTTGTGGAGCTCTTTCCTATCCTGGACCTCACTCAGTGCTGGCAGACTTCTATATCACACAGTACCTCGGCTGAAACGGTATTCCTAGGGGTAAACCATGTTGACTTGGGAACCTGAGGAGCAGGTGCTGTACTTCCTTCTCTATGGTAGGGGAGGCAATGCAGCAATTTGTCCTTTAATTTGCAGTAAATAACATAGCATGCCCTTGATCATGGAGCCCCTAACATTTTTAATGAAATGGTAGGTCTCTGAATTTTTCAGTTTCCAGAGGGCTTACTCCCCAGTCTCTCAGTGCATGTGTCTTACTAAGTCTGTACTAACCCCTTCATACTCCTGCCTGATCACTATGATGTCATTAAAGAAACAATCACTGTCATTTTCTGCAGAACATCCAGAAGGTACATATCTCTTAAGACTATATTATGAAAGAAAACAGAATTCTTCATATAATGAAATGTAAATGAATATTTTATTCCATGTTTATTTAAATTATTTCTGATCCTATTTTCTAACCGACGATACACATATGAAAGATGAAGAAAAGAAAAAGGATTAGATAGAACTTTAGACTGAAGTGCAATGGAACCTTGGCCTCAGATGATGAGGAATCCTCATAAAACGTTTCTCCAGAGAAGTTCACTATCGGACAGAAATGTCCCATCTTTAATGCCCCACCATCGGTCAGTCGTTACTGGCATCGGCCTGGGGGAAGCATGGCCCTGTTGTGGCTGGTATGGAGGAACACAGGTACTCTGGAAACTCAGTCACCTATGCTGTCTGCAGCAGATTTTGTTGACTTTTCAAACAGTGCAACCCACTGTTGCCACAAGCAGAAAAAACTGTATCTGTTATCTCACCATAAAGATCTTGAAATTTAAATTGATTTCGCTTTCACAGCATAAGGCAGGCCCCTTCAATAGAAAACATATTACTTCTTACAAGTACTCATTCTGACCTCACTAAATAAATGTTGAACAAATATATTAAGAATGCCAGTTTGAAGGCATAGTAAATTATTATTCTGTCCAGAGTATTTTCAGTCTAACTCTCATGCATATTTATCTCCTATCACTCCTCTGGGGTCTCTCTCTCCATATCCCATCCCTCCTCCTGTGCTCATGTATCCTAGCTATTAGTGTAGATCATATTTTAGGTAACTGCATGCAGAAATTTGATTGTTTTCTTTTGTCAATTATTAACACATCTTCCAACCATCAGGTATCAGTTATAGGCCTGCAATGGATAGCCAATTATTTTTGAAATCTACTTTTTTTAGGATACAGGCTGACAAAATAACTATCAAACTAGAGACAGATTTGGCAGAAATAGGATTTGTGCTTCAAAACAAGACAAGTCACTAACTGACTGGGTGTGCTTTGGCACCTTAATGTATATGTTTTCCCACATAAAAAGTATGTGCCAGCATATTTAATTTTATTCTTGGAAGTTTTATGAAAAATTACCTTATAAAAAATAAGATATATGTGTTCTGTTAGTTTTTTCAATGTGAATACATTAGATTTAAATGGCTTTTTAGGTACAGAATGCAAATCCTTCTTAAATTTGTGGTTGTGCGCCCTGCTGGAACAGATTCTATATAGTTTTTTTTTTTTCTTTTATTAAGGATTCTTTGTCACTTTAAACTACTTATATGAATTGGCTTTAAACTAATCTCAGCATCTATCAATAGGATTCTTCACTGTTCATTGTTTCCTTTATATATAGTTTCATCCATCTGTTAAAATCCCAGTTTATCTTTTGCTGTTTTTTGTTCCTTGAGACAAATTTTCTTCTCTTTCTATTATAGTAAAAGCCATCAAAATAGATATTTCATTTAAAATATTTAGGTAGTAATATATATCAAGTTTTCTTCATTGATTTACAGATTGAATTAGTAATTATATATATATATATATAATATCTACTGGCATTATTTATTATTTACAAATATATGTGTAATATAGTATTTTTAATATATCTTGCTTTGAATATCTGTTTAATAATTTAAAATGTTTTGTTGGGCAATAAAAGGTACACTCTCTTAAAAAAACACTATGACTCCTTACATCTCAAAATATTGTTCAATTTAAGTTTGAGTAACATGGCTACAACCTAATGACTGTATTATGTGCTGAAAGAAAAGGTTTTCCTTATTTAAACTGAGAACAAGTATATTTCTTGAGAAAAAAGTTGTCTATAAGTAAAATCACATTTTCATTTCCTATTTAGCCTTCATCCCGATTCATTCTGGGTTCTCCGGCTACCATTCAATCTGTAACCTTTGTTAAGGTCACAAATGTTTCCCAAATCTAATGGACAGGTATCAGTTTTTATTTCACTCAATGGATTTAGGTGGTCATGGTTGAATATTTTGTGAGTCATTTTTCTTTCTTAGTTTCATGGTTCCTTATTTAGCTGTTAGTTTCATTTTTCTCCTTTTTTTCTTCTTCCTGACTACTATGACTTGATCTCCATTTCTGGATATCAAAACATGTTGTAACAGTCTGTGAGGCTTAATTTGGTCTTACCTACCTTGCTAATCATATTAGCCAGCTATTGCTGCATAACAAACAAGTACAAAAATTTTAGTGACATAAAATATTACAAATTTGTTTCTTGCATGTCTGTGGGTTGGCTGGAGTAGCTCTGCTGATCTTGCTTAGCCTTGTTCGTGAATTCATAGTTGGGTGGTTGGATAGACTCAGTAGAATCAGCTGGGCAACTTTGATTCAAACTGTAGGTTGTCCAATCAGGCAGGTAGCTCTGCTTTACATGTCTCTTATCCTTCTAGGATAGTGGGCTGGACAGATCATGTTCTTCTCATGGAGATAGCAAAGGTGCTAGTTGGGAATCCAATGCCTTCAATGCTATAAGGACTAGATTCAGAATTGTTACACTACAATTCCACTAATATTCCACTAATATTCATGTAATTGAAACCAAAATCAAAAAGCATTGGGATACACACTGCCTTAATGCAAGGAAATGAATTATTACATGGCAAAGAATGTGACTATAAGGATGAGAAATCTGAGTCACTCAATCCATCACACTGACTTAACTTACTCATCATATTGGTCACTTTCAGTTCTGCAAATAGATTACATTTTTTCCATATCAGAATCTTTGCACATAATGTTCTCATTTTCTGGAATATTCTTCCTTCTGATTTGCCTAACTGTCCTTTATTCAAGATCATCTCAGAAGTATATTTTCTGACTAGTATAGAACAATTGCGGTCACCTTTCACTTTCTCATAGTGCCCTTTGGTTTCCTTATAGCAATGCATGGTATTCTATATATTATTTTTTTTTTGTTTATTCATTTTTTTCCCTCTAGAATTCAAATGTTACAAAAGCAAAGAGCATGTTTGTCACATTCACTGTTGTTACTCAGTACAAATGCGAAGTCTTGATTGAATATAGTGTTTAATCAATAAATATTTGCTAAATTCATAAAATGAAAAAAATATTATTGGACTATTTGTTTTTATTTTAAAATTGTAGAAAAGTGGTAGTATCAAAAGCATTATACCTCTTCTTTATGCCCTAGAAATGTCTTTGTTGTGGTTGAAAAGGACGAGTTAGAACATTATCATAATGGTCCAGATGAGATGGTGACTAGGAGTATACTTGCAAAAAAGAACTAGGATATTTGGGAAGATGGTGAGTTTCATCTTGGACATTTGGAGTGTAAGAGGTTCATAAAATATCTGAGTGGAGATACCTCGTAGGCCATTTGGAATGTACGCTGGAGAAAGAAATTTGTTCATTGCTAAGGGATATTCATTGTAGCCATGGGAACGGACAACACCGACTCTAAGAAAAATTAAAAAACAAGAATGAAAGATGTTCTAGAACTTTGCCCTTAAGTGGCTCCAACATTTAAAACTTAGCTAGAGATGAAATAAGAAATGAAAATTAGAATGCAAAATTAGAAGAATAAGAGGAATACTGTGCCATCACAAACCACAAAGGAAGAAAATGTTTTCTGAAAGAGAAAATAGTGAACTAAGCCAATTGGTGTTGAAAGGTCAAATAAGACGTGGGAAGAATAGTATCCATTGGAGATGGACATGAAGAATACTTAGTTTACATTTTCAAGAACTGTTCAAAGGTGTTCTGTGAGTAAAAGCTAGACTGGTATAAACTGGACACTAAATAACGGCAATAAACAAAGTTAGTAGGTATAGATTAGTTTCGGAAAAGTTTTTCCAGGAAGGGTAAATATAAAATTAGGATTCCTGCCAAGTGTCTTGTATCACTCCTTGAATTTCATTTTTTTCTTTTACCACATGAAGTAGTCAAATACCTATATGTGAATAACTAGCCCCGAGCTTAAAGGTTAGCTCCACCAATTGCTAGTTATTTTATTTAATCCCTAAGCCTCATCTCCTTATATAAAAATTAGGAATAATAACAGTAAATTTGCCAATATCCTTTAAGTGTCAAAGAAATAATGAGAATATGACTGTCATAGATGAGATATTTCATAAAATTTTCATTTGAAAAGGGTGAACTTTAGAACTACCATAGAAACAAAGTATACTTTGTCAAAATAAGGGCCTTTTATTTTAAAAATCAATTTATTTTCTCATCTTTAACTTTGGTACTTTGCTTATATACATTGTTTGGCTCTCCTGTGATAGTATTTTATTTTCTCTTTTTTTTCCTCTCTCATTACTGTTTATTCTATCAAGATTTGAAAACTCTTTACGCTCTTTGTTTTCCCTCTGACTCTCTGATTGCCTGAACTGCGTTCCCTGGTCTACTCCAGCACCTGATACTTGACAAAAAAAAATCCTTATATTACAGTTCCAGTTATACAATGACATAGATGACTCCTCAGACTACAGTTCCTTCCCTAATACCCAATCTCTCTGGACAGGTATTTATTTCTATAATGTGTTACTTACCTCTTGGGGGGCATATTAATATCATAAACTAAACAAAATACTTTCGTACCTTACTCTTACATAGCATATTCTATGTTAAATGCAAAATTTATTAAGTATTGTCATATATAACACTATTTTTTCTTATAATAATCCTATGAGGTATGTATTAGCATTATATTCACTTTGTGGGTAAGGAAACTAAAGCACAGGAGGCTGAGGAGCGTGTTCAATACATACAATGACTAAATGGGAAACCGCTGTGCTCTGCTGGTCCACAGAGTGTTATTGCTATTCCGAAATCCATAAGTTCTAAAAAAAAACCCATGCATTTTTGTAACTAATTTTCCTGCAATAGGAATTGATTTTAGCATAAGTCAGTGCAGGAACTTCAGATGGTAGTGGATATAAAGGGGAAAACTTTTGTTTGGACAGAAAGAGTCACCCATGTTTTCAGTAGCGGGGAAGATGCTCATGGAAAAAAAGAAAATACATTATGTTGACACATATCTAACTATATTTTTTCTACTTGGCACTGTGCTCAGTTCTGAGCATACAGTAATGAACTGAACGTAGTCTCTGGCCTCATGGAGCCCCTACTCTGTAGAGGAAAGATCCTTGATCAAACAAGATTTCAGAGGAGGCAGGAAGAGATAGGACCTAAGCAAAATGCAGTCCACTGATGGCAGTATCAGCAGCACCTGGGAGCCTGATATAAATGCAAATTCTCAGACCCTCCCTCAGGCCAACTGCATCAGCAGCTCTGCTGGAGAGGCCTTGGAATCTGTGCATCAATACACTTTGTACCTGATGCCTATGCACATGAAAATGAGAGTCACTGGTCTGGAGCACACCCAGAGGGATCAGCTTTGTTAAGGAGAAAGAAACAAGTGGGGAACTCTATTGAAGCTGTGGGGTGTGGTGAAATGAAACAGAGTGGATTACACCAGGAGACTCCACTTTTCACTGAAGTGGGAGTGAGGTCACCTGCTGAGCAGATGCACAGACTTTTGGGCCTGGCAGTTATTAAATCCCACACTGTGTCTACATAATATACCTTCACACTGGCCAACATCTCCCAACTCTAAGCGCCTTTATATTTCCTAGTCGTTTTTGCTTATCTGAAGTGCTTCCTGCTCCTCCAAATTTATTAAGGTTGCCCCTTCCTACAAGCTCACCTTGAATCGGTGTAGCCTTCTCATAGAAATGCCTTTCTTGTTGTGACCTGCAGCAGCAGAGGTATACTACAGCACAGATTCTGGAGCCAAGTGACCGGGTTTATATGATCTCCACTGCTTGGCCTGTGAGTTTTGGAAAGGCTACTTACATTTTCTGAACTTCAGTTTGTTCAGTGTAAATTGGAGGTGATAATAGTACCTACCTTGTAGGTATACTTGGTCCTTCATAAGCAATCTTCAAATGTTAGCATTTATTGTTTATTGCCTATTCTATATTTGCCCTCAACACATACTACCTGTATAGTTATTTTCTTATATTTATATGTATATGCACAAATGTATACACACACACATATATCATGCACATACATACATGCACAAACATAGGTTGTCTTTTTACTTGATAGCGAGGGCTAAATCTTGATGGCTGATATAATAGTTCTTTATTTTCTGCTTTCTGTTTTGGGTCCAGGGCGATTCCATCCCTCTTAATGTATCCTACACAGTATCTCAGAAACTGTGTTCTACATTATTGCTCTGATGGGTTCATTATTAACCTCAGAGGAGTACCACTGCTGTGATGAGGACACTGAGGCTAGAGTGTGAACACTTCTATTTCAGGGTTTTTCAAGTTCAGCACCACTGCCTTTTTGAGCTGGATAGTTGTTGTGGAGGCTGGTCCTGAGTGTTACAGCGTGTTTAGCAGTATCACCGGCCTCTTGATACCCGTTGCCAGTTGTGTCATCCCAGCTGTGGAAATAAATCTCTTCGTGCATTGCCACATGCTCCTGGAGGACAAAGATGCCTCTAGTTGGGAGCCTCCGATCTGCCACTGATTTATAGATATTTGAGCTTTGTCATGTTTGAGTTGTATGCAGCCTTGGGTAGGTCACTCCAGTACTTTAAGCCTCAGATACCTCATCTGTAAAACATATATAACAATAGCTACTGCATAGGAGTGTTATAAATATCAAAAGTGACGCTGTATTGCAGCGCCTCACACAGAATATCAGTAATACAATTTGTTCATCTAAATTTCAGAACTCCGTATTGTTTATCCTGGCAGAACAGGAGAAAAATGCTAAAATGCACCAGAAGGGTGAAAAGAGAGCATGCCCTTTTTAAACTCTCTTAATTCTCTCCCACCCAGTATCATTTTCCACTCAATTTGAGTCATCTTTGTTGCAGAGCTAAAATTGGCACTGTTTTTAAGTAAACTTCATGCACCACCTGTCTTTCTGGCAACCCAAACTTAAAAAGAGACAAGTCAGAAGTGAAAGGGGAAAAATGAAACACAACAACCAAAACACCCAGCCTCGAGGAGTAAATAAGATTCTGAACTGAGAGAGAGTGAATTCTCTGTCCTCAGAGAATACAGCACATCCCCTTGTGGCTTCAGAGGATTCAGATACCTAGACTAAACTTGAGGGGTACTGTGCTTGATATTTGAAAAATATAATATTCCTTAAATGGAAAATAATCATTAGTATGGATAGTAGAATATTAAATATTACCTTTATAGATTAGCAGATTAATGAAACCATTCTCCATGCAGAGTAAAATTATTCTTAAGAAATTGCTTGATTAGGCAAACCAATTTATCTTCTTACGATATTGAAATGATAAAATAAAATATTGTAATTAATTGAATCATCGTGAATGCCTTAGCCTGTAAAACAAAAAATAAATACGTGAAAAGATGCAGGTGTGGGTCCTTTCTCGAAGGATGTGGCAGCTATTAGATGTAATTTAAAAAACTTAATAGACTAACAGTGTTCCTGCAGAATTAAGCTATTCTGTTTAACTTGAATGTTTTTCTTTGCATGGAGTTTTCACAAATTTGTAAATTGTTGTAAAGATATCTTTGTGTTTTTTCCTATCTCAATAAGCAAAACAACCTGCTACTTTCCTTAACAATATATGTTCTTGAAATGCTTCAGTGGTTTTCATTCTCATGAAGAATGAGTAACAAATAGGGAGAAAATTCGGCATTAAAATATCCAGAAAAGTTTTTATTAACATGTCTCAGAGACCCACTCTTTTCCTTATATCCATCTGTGTTTGATAGAAGCCAACCACAAAAATACCTTAATAACTTAGAGTTTATTGTAGTATATTGATTTTTTTTTCTTTTTTTTTTAAAGATTTTATTTTTATTTATTTTTAGAGAGAGGGGAAGGGAGGGAGAAAGAGAGGGAGAGAAACAGCAATGTATGGTTGCCTCCCACATGGCCCTCACGGGGACCTGGCCTGCAACCCAGGCATGTGCCCTGACTGGGAATCGAACCGGGACCGCTTGGTTCCCAGCCCGCGCTCAATCCACTGAGCTACACCAGCCAGGGCATATTGTAGTATATTGATTTTATCACAAAGTAAAATTTAAAGTCATTGAGGTTCTTACCGAGGCCATACATCTCTGAGCTAATATTAAAATATTTGTCTACTTACTGCAATTAACCTTAAATTCCCAAGAGGTCCATGTTATAATATAAAATATTTCCTTCCTCTCTTCCTTCCTTCCTTCTCCCTTCTTTCCTTCCTTCCTTCCTTCCTCTCTCCTTCTCTTCATCCATCGCACCCATTCTTCTTTTTTCCTGGTACTCTTTTCTTTTTTCCTCTGCTCCCCTCTTCTCTCCCCTCTCCTCCCCTCCTCTCCTTTCCTTTTTTCCTTTCCTTTCTTTTCTTTCTCCCTTCCTTCAATTATTTTCAGATTTGACATATTTATATTGATTATATAAACCTGTTTCAGATGCTAAATTTGATCACTTTTTGATAAAGAATAGGTTATCCACAGATTTGCCTACTTCTAGTAAGTAATTTATATTCACCCTAAAAATAGTGTTTTTGACACTAAATGTGATATAAACACTAAATGTCATGGACACTAAAGGTATATTTTATAGTTGCTAGATATCTAGCCACTATTATCATTCACTTTGGAATTAGAACTCGGTCATAAACTGCCACACAAAATAATTTGAAACTATTTTATTTTGTACATTTATTCCTTATAGCTGCCTTTCTTGACTTCAAAAGGATTAAGAGAGAAGGAAAATAATCTCGTTATTGCTCATAAATGGTGCTTATATTGCCACCGTCACCCTGTCCTTACACACACACATATATTCACAGGCATGTACAAATAAACACACATAATTCTCCACTTCACCAATGTACTGCTTTGTTATGTAAGGATTTGTTAAGATAGGTTATTGCTCAGAGGAAAACCTTACTTAGTAGAGAAGAAACAAGTTGTGACTCACAGAGTTTCCATCCAGTGAGTTAATGGCTTATTTGCAATTAATGCCTTCTCTGATTCTAACTACTCATTAATTTATTTAATAGTCAACTTATAATTGTTTCTCTAATATTGCTCTGGGGCTAGAATTTCTTTGACCTTTTGTATGAGAAACAAAGAGTAAAGTATTTTGCTTGACTTTCCTTTTTTATCTTTAATTTTAAAAGATCTTGCTCAGACTGTATATTATAGACAATAAAAAAAGGAGTAAGAATGATCTTGGCCTTTCCCTTGACTGTTTCATACTAAAAATATATTCAATTTGCTATAATTTAATTAGAATTATTATAATTTTTTCAAGGCCTACTTCAATCATTTCATACACACACATGCCAAACACACACAAAAGTATGATGAAAATTCTAACTTAAGAATTTGTACTTCTAGATGTTCTGATTAAGTGAATATTTATAAATTACATGTAAAGTATAATTATACATTTTCAATGATTTATGGATTTATGTATTTACAACTTGTACTTTTACTACATGTGCTATATATGTAAAGTATTGCACGTGATTTAAATCTCAAAATATTTTCTTCCTGCTTGGTAAAGAAGGAACCGAAACACCACTTGGTTAAATAGTTCATTTAAGGCCATGTAATCAGACACTGCCCAATCTGAGATAGTAACTTCAAGGTTCTGCTTCGGAGCTTAGCAATTTTTCACCACATTTTTTTGCTGGGTGGAGGGTGTTGTGTTTATGAGGACAGAACTCATGAAATTGACTTATCCAGTGAGGCCAGTGAGGCACACTGGAAATAACCAATGCATAATAGTTATTACAACCCAGACATAGAACACTATTAACTTAAATTTCATTTTGTGCCTATCTTTCCAAGCAGTACAGGAAAGGCAAATTTACTTTTACTATATGAATGCTATTTTTAAATGTTAAATGTTTGCTTCTCTATTATCTCTATTACCCCATGCTCCCATCCCCTTTTCCCACAATTATCTGCCCTGGGGGCGGGGAGCAAGCAGTGTTCCCAGATCACGGTGTGTGTGTGTGTGTATGTGAGTGTGTATGTGTGTGCACATGTTCCTTTCTGTTTATTCTGATGTACTGTGTCCCACGTCCTGTTTTTGAAGAGAGTACTTTATAAATTGTTGTTGTTAATGTTCTCGTTAAAGTTCTTTACAAATAGAATACAGTATTCAAACATTCTACTTCCACAAAACAGGTAGACAGGGAGGCTAATTATTCATCTTTGCATTTTTAATCTTCCTCAAGAAAAAATAAAAGAGGTGTGTGTTTAGAAAACACAGACAAGGTGAGTGCAAAACTCTCCCTATTTTAAGACATGTCAGCAAATTGACTCAAATCAAGAATAGCTATGGAGGGGGACTTGAGGTGGTGAACACACAACAATATAGAAATGATGTATATAAAATTGTATGCTTGATATCTATATAATTTCATTAACCAATGTCACTCCAATAAGTTTAATAAAAATTAAAGAATAGCTATGAAATTAAAAAGCTATTGTGCTGAGAAAGCAGAACTAGCACAATCATGCATAACAACTTTTACAGAGCTGCCTCATATACAAATCAGCTATTTGTGCTAGACATAAGCTTGGGTAATTTGAAATGGGAGCCAAGAGCCTTTTTCTTAAAAATGGGAAAGAAAAAAACAACTGTAACTAAGGTTAATAATTTATTTTTCCTTTTATTTCACTTGATGAGACCAAATTATGCAATTTTTATAACTTACTGAACAAATTCTAAACTCAGTGGAGAATATCATTTATCTCTCCAACTTATTGTTAGCAAAACTGCAACATTTATGAGCAGCTCTTGAAGTAACAGTGGTTGCTGTCTACAGATGGACTTTGGTCATAGAAGACATCCATGCGTTGGAGATCAGAGAACAGTGGCTGGCATCTAAATTTCTTTGAGTCATATTATTATATTAGCAGTGATGTGGGCTCCAAGTTCTTCACTTCATGCAGGAAATGTTTCACAACATAAAGCTAGGCGATTTTAAATTTATTAAGGCTGGAGACAAAGAAACAAAGGAAAGGCTTAATGTAGCAGCAGCAAGATCATAGCAACAGAAATGAGTCTAGGCAGAGCTGCCTTGGCCCTTTGGAAACGTGAGGAAGAGTTGCGTCTAGGTGTGGCTGCCTTGGCGCTTCAGAAAGAAAGTCACAGAGGCAGAAGAAGTGAGCCAGCTGCCCTGCCTGGACTCAGGAAACAAGTTTACAGAAGCAAAAGAACTGCCCTTGGAGACAGGAGTCCAGGACAAACTGCTTCCTTGGTTGTAAATTTCCTGGGAAACTTTAGAGCTTACAAGAAAAAAAAAAAAAAAAAAAGCAAAGATACATGCTTGAAGAATAAAGTGGGGGTGGGGGGGAGGTGTGCTCTCTCCAAAGAGAGAGAGAGAGAGAAAGAGAACTCACACCGGGTCCTTTGCCTTACCTTAATTGTTTTCATCTGTTTTTTTAAAGGCAGCAATTTTAGAGGAGAATCTCAATAAAATATTTATCGGCTTTCCAGTTTTGTTTTTTCAGGGTCGTGCACTCCACTGATTGGTCAGCACCAGGGTAGGGTGTCATCAGTCCTCACATCTGGTCCTGATGCGAGCCGTGGTGTTGCTTCATCTGATTTTGCTGCTGCTCTGAGCCTGGGACTGAAACACGACTGAGGCCTAGTTTGACCAAAACTGTCTCTGTGGTCAGCAGACTCAAGGCTTTGTTCCTAAGACCATTTAGTGTGATCAGAACTTTATTGTCTTAATACTGAAGAGCATGATTGTGCAATGGAGAAGGGAGCGGGTGAATCAGGGTACTAGATGGGGCCAGTTTGAATGAGCCGTCTGTCTCAGTTTCCCCATTCCACTTGCCAAGGAATTTTCCTAGCTTCCTCTTATCTTAATTTCAGAGAAGTGTGTGTTCACTGTTACATTAATTTGCCAGGGGTTTTAATTTAAATCAGTAGTCATAAGAAAGATTTAGTTTTAGTAATATAGCTGATATTTTAATAAAATATAATGTCCTTTTAAATGCCTGGAGAACTTGCTGGCTATCTATAAAAATATATATTAATTTTTTTGGTTCTTAATGCCATCAATATGATAGATTTACACTGCTGATCTGTAAATCTTGTTTAATGTTATTACTGTTTTCAAGTCCTTATGCCTGATGCTTCAAAAGTTTACTGAGAAGTCACAAACCAAGATGAGAGGTGTTAACACTCAGATCCATCTTAAGAAAGAAAGTACAGAGTACAGGCTTCTTCTATGTCAAGGGAAGGGAAAATGGGAGGGGGTAAAAACTCAAGCCTGGAGCGGAATTCCTCTAATTATTAGCATGTCTAAAGCAGGAGCTAATAGCCTGAAGGACATGGGGACCATGAAGACTTGAAAAAGATGGAGTTAGAGAAACGTAGCATTTCACTGTTACAATTTCTCAGTAAAATACAAATGTTACCAGCATTAGGATTCTTGAATTCCCCAACATAGAAACCAAGAAGAAACCCTAGAGAAATTTTCAGACATGTTGTATTAAGCTTATTCTTGAACACAAGGGAGGCAGTACAGAAAAAAGGAAGTTTCTCTGAACTTGCTGGAGGGCTGGCTCTGCCTGGCTTGCTTTTATAAGCTGGGCACAAGGCAGACTTGTGCAAGAAAGCGAGGGAATGAAAAAGACAGGCTTGTGAAAGTTACAGGAGTAGAATTTTCCATGCCAGAGTGGGATCACTTCCGCCTGTTGTTGGGTTGCTTGGCAACTATCTCTGAGCGTGAGCTGTGGGGCAAGATGGCAGTGTTGCTCATGACTGCCTCTCATAGAGAAGCCAAACCCTGATCAACTGCACATGCAGAGACATATCTTAGGAAATAAGCATTTAAAAGGGAAATAAAGTCAACTCCTTCTGCCTTTTTAGAAGAGAGGAGAAGGGTGGTGACATTCTTGTGGTCTGGCATTCCTTCTGGCCATCTGACGTCCTTGGGACCCTGGGCCTGGGTCCATATGCTGTCTTACAAATACACACCCTATGGACAATTCTAAAGGACACCCTCAACCAGGAATGCCTGGTATTTGTAAAGTCTTTTCAAGGTAGATTTCTAGAAATTTTTATTTTATGCTTTTATCTGATTTACTTTCTAATGACTTTAATTCAAGGAAGACAATGAAAAACTGGCCACCAAAGGTGTCACAATTTACTCTCTAGAAATAAAACCAACATGTCATCTAATTTCAAGGAATATGAAGTAGTACTTCCATTTCTGAGCCTGACAAGTATGAGTACTTCTAAGCCTGACAAGTATGAACAAGGTAATGATGTTTTAGCTGCAGTCTTGAGATGGACTGTGTGAAGAAAAGAGAAGTAAGAAAATTATTCTATATTGCAATGAAGCAGCTCATTCATTATTTTCAAGTTTCTCACTTCCTGTCAGAGTAGTTGTAGCACCAATAATTACTATGCCCTCATAAATGTAGCCTGATTCCATAGAATTCCCTTGTGAATAGCCGAAATTCTGCTGAGTCAATTCAACAAAAATTTGGAGGACATCTAATTTATTAAAGGCCTTGTGTGGGAACTTATGGCTAGAGCTATTGACTTGATAACACTGTGATAAATAAAATATGAATCACAGGAAGGAATTGCTTTATATGTAGAACATCGACTTTTGCAGATTGTCATGACCCTTACCCCAGCCTACTATTACTAAAGTCAAAGAGTTATCAGTTTTTCTAATCTGCCAGGAACCTCATTCTTAGGAGGCATCCTTGTGGTGGTCAAGGATTCTAGTTCCCATTGGGGACTTACATCTGCTTACACAGTTGCATCTTTATCACATGTATCATTTGCATTATCTGTTCATAGTCTGTTAATAAAACAAAGTGGAAGCAATTTACACTAGGTGTGAATCCTTATTATAACATGTTCTGAATGAAATGAATCTTTGTGGTTCACTGGTTCATAATTTGTTAGGTGTTCCTGAACATGTAAGAACATGGATTCTAAATGTGAAAGATGTGAAAGATCTTTGTCAGTTTAAACCTAAATATTTTATTTTGGTTAATTAAAGAGTCAGTCAAACAGGTCTCCCTCCATTAATTGGTGTGAATGTTAGATATAGGAGTCCTGTGAATATAGACTACTCAGTCCTCCTTTTATATCTGAATAATTTCTTCTTTAATACCACAGTAGAATCAAGATACTTATATAATTATGCTCATCTGTCATATTTTTGATATCTCAGATGGTATTTTGTTTTTAAAAAATACAAGATTTTTATCTGGACCCTGTTTTTAAAAAAAATTATTGTTGCATATTTGATCTTTACTTAGAAACTATGTAATGAAAAAGAGTGAGTATCATGTACGCTCAACTGGTGAGTTCACTCCGCCTCTGCAGCAATGTCCCAGTGCCTCTTCTGTTATTACCTGATCTGGACCAGAAGAGTTAAATTATTTTCCCAAGAAAATAATAAACCATCAACTTAATCTAGATTATAACTGAAAATTCTCACAAAGTATTTTTCTCTGTATACATACCTTGTGTAAAGTAGATAAAATATATTCACCATGATATTTGAAAAACTTGGTTATCCAAAAATTGAAAGCCAAACTCGACAAGGGTAAGGAATGCCAAACCTGAAATGTAGTCATGACCAAGGCTAATTACATCCCTGTTACCAAGATAAATTATAATTTACTAGATAGATTTATTAAATAAAATAAATATTTATTATCTGTTTACAGAGGGTACTTCCTATATATCCAAAGTAGGGGAGTAACAGGAAAGATCAAACTAATCTCATCTACTATATAGATTTACCAACAAAATATAAAATTCTAAAAGAAATTCCATGAATTTAGGAAGTCTAGTTATATTATTTACATCTTTAAAATAATATCTACACTTGACTTTCCATCAAATTCTGAATGTTTTCTCTTCTAAGGTCCTAGAGACATTTAGAGTAACTCTTTTCTGTAAGCAGATATTTTGAGGGTTAAATGCCTGCCTCAAATTATCCAAAACCACTGCTTGCCTATCTGGCATCTTTGTGCAGAGAGAAGTACTCACTCTGGGCAGTTAGTTAGGAAAAGGCTCTCCCTTTTGGCTATGTACCCACCCCCCCGAGATGTTGCTTGGTGAGCTGAGCACTGGCTGGATTTCAGTCCCCACACACAACCTCAGCTGGTGCCCCTGTGTGCAGTGTCCAGGATTCACGGTGGCCCTGAGTTTGCCCTGTGCTATGTGATCTATACCTACATTCTCACTTAAAACAAATTCTCTCCTTCGGTTTAATAATCTTGTCCTTTCATAAGAGACAACCTGTTGACCAATAGGTTTTTTGCCCTTTAGTTTTAAATATCTGTAGCCAAAATTCCAGCTTTAAACATCTTTGAATGTATCAAGAAAACAGCATCCAAAGACAAAGCTAAAATCCCTAAGAGATAACTTTGTAAAATGTGGAAATTCCAAGTGAATAAAAGGGCAGAAACCATCAGCGAGAACAAACAACTGAAGTTTTTCAGTGTTTTAGCTTAAATTCAATTCCATGAGGACACCATGAAATATTTATATTTTTGTGTCCCCAAAGTAAGTTTAAGCTGATCTGCCAAGCAGAATACTACACCCTGGGGTTAGGCAAGGTGCTGAACTCAGCAGGACAGGCCTGGTTTCCACGGCCAAAAATACATATGCTACTGGCTCTGGTGGAAAAGCGATAACTAAGCATCTCCCTCAACTCTCAGCCAGAGAGCCCTTAGAAATGTTAAAGAATTTTCTGTTTATCAATGATAAGAGTTTTTTCTTATCAATGATAAGTTTGCTAAAATGATCAGATAGTGGAGTAAATCAATCTTATTTATCAGTTGCATAAATAACACCATGATAAATAATTATCACCTAAACACTACTGGTTGTACCATTTCTTTTCAAGTGATATTTATGACATCTTATCAGCATACCCAACTTAAAAGCTTACACATGTTTTTCTCATCCATGTAATCTAATCAAAGGTGCAAAACCTGGATCTATGCCATACAAACCTTTCTCGTTGCACCATTGCAGGCTGCGTGGTCCATCTGGAGTTGCTAGTCTGCTTGATGTCATAGGACAGATCTTACCAGCATGGAAGATGAAAGGATGTTCAGGCCACGTGCCTGGGGATGACAGTTTCCTTTGTGATGAACCACAGAGTCACAGCTTGTTAAATAAGCCTGTGATAGTGATAAAAGACAAAGCCGTCAGTTTATAACAGACTATGGCCTATCTGCCCGTGACAAACCATTCTATCTCTCCTCACACCTGCTGACATCTCATAAAGCATTCCCACAAGTGGTGTCTAGAAATAGTCTCTAAAGACAGGCCCCCAAAAGAGTAATAGCTTGCTGCTTATCTTTGAGAAAATGAATGGAAAAAAAACCCCGAGTATGCAATGTAGTTCTCTTAGTCTCACAGATAAAGGTGGCTTTATACTTAGAACATTTTGTATGATGGGACTATTTCATATAATAAAAACCTTAAGCACTGACATAAAGATGACTATGAGATCCCTTTTCAAAGAAACACTCAGTTCAAACATTCCCATTATTGTTCCATAAGTCCATAGACCCACTTTACAGGACTGCTTCTGTTTATTCAGAAATTACATATCAAATAATAATAAACAATTATAAGAGAATAGTAATTAGAATTATTACCTAGTTCATGCATACAATTTGCTAGGCACAGTGCTAATTACACAATATACATTTCAACAAATCCTTATCACCTAAATACAGCTTGATGTACCATTTTTTTCAAGTAATAGTATCATTATACACAGTTTGTAAATGAGGAAACTGAGACCCAGAGAAATAATTTTCCCAAGTTACTCAATGGATGAATCAAAGATTGGAATGTGAGAGTGCTGATTTACCACTTCCATTCTACCTGAATAATAACAAGTGGAATCATTATAAAGTGGGTAGATAAAAAAAAAATTTTGAGCCCTAGCTGGTGTGACTCAGTGTATTGAGTGCCAGCCTGTGAACCAAACGGTCGCTGGTTCAATTCCCAGTCAGGGTGTATGCCTGGGTTGTGGGCCAGGTCCCCAGTAAGGGACATGTGAGAGGCAACCACACATTGATGTTTCTCTCCTTCTCTTTCTCCCTCTCTCTAAAAATAAATTAATACAATCTTTTAAAAGAATTTTGAGGTCTATGGTCTTATACCTTATTTTGAGGTCACTTCAAAATTCATCAATGATTTAGATCAACCTTGGGAGTTGAAGTTGTTAGGTTCAGTTATCTTGATTTGTCAGAGAATGATATTCTTCCACATGCATGATTATTTACAAAAGAGAAATAGTTTCTAATATCATTCAACAACTTCTTTCCTTTGCCTCTTTTTTCTTCCTCCCATTTTCCTAGTTTCTTTATAGCCATTTTACTTTCCATTCATCTGATTCACTTATACCTTAGATTCACTTAGACTATTTATGGTGCTTTTAAAATTTGACTCCTTCTTTTCCTAATCAGCCATTTTTCTCTCTGTCTCTCTTCTCCCCCCCTCTCTCTCTCACACATACACACACACATTCTGGTGTTAGCTTTTATTTGACCATGCAATGTTTTTACATAGTTTCGTAATTGTTTTATATATGTAGATTTTGGCATCTATACTCTCCAAAAAATTACTGAGAGGAAGATGGGTCAAATACTTCATTCACATATATATGTGTATATGTGTATATGTGTATACACATGCATATATGTGTGCATTTGTGCATATATTCATGTGTGTATACACACATGTGTGCACATACATATTTACATACATACACAATATATCAATATAAGACTTTGCAGAGTCCTGGACAAGTAAAAATCACCCCATGAATAATAATCATATTGAAATGCTTTTCCAGCTAATCGTTTCAAAGACCAAAGACAGAATTTTTAATGTTAAGGAACAATAATACCTGACATATCCACATTCTGAATAAGCTTCTCAATAGCCATAGAGTGTATCTTGAAAAAACTGACTTTTTCTAGTTTACTAAAGTTGAAAAAATCCTGTCAATCCAGTGACTCTCACTGTTCTGAGGAGACTGGTTAACTGTTGAGATTTTGGTTTTGATAGCCACTACAATTCTAAGTATTTATGATAAGCTTTTAATAGAATTTAAAGACATATTAGGATACAAAGATTAGTACTGAAACATACTATTTGATTATAAAATAAAGTTTCAGGCTGGAATTGAACTTTTAAGTTTAAATTAACTAATTGACTTACAATATCTCAACTATGACTATATATTTAAATCAACTGAATTGTATATTTTTTCATGAGCCATCTCTATCAATTATTGATTAAGGTAAGACTTAAGGCGCCAAGGCATTTCAGGTAATTCTGATGTGCATTCAGAGTAAACCAGTAATCTAGTTTAACCACAGATTGGTTCTACAATCTCTTCTACAACACTCCTTTGCCAGTTAAATCTATCTCTTAACACCTTCAAATGACAGAGAAGTGACACCTGTCAGAGTACATAATCACTCTCGTGAGTTGAAAGACCGGAGGTCCCTTGCAGGATACATTATTTGTGACCAGAGAACAGGAACCCATCAATTAGAACACACAAAACATGCTCTTAGATCTCAAAATTAGTGTATTTTATAAATTTACTTCAAAATTAAAAATCACGTATCAGACAGTATGAATTTTAAGCCCATGTCTTTTCTACTGAAAGTTTTGTGTTCTTCATGAAAAAAGTGGGGAAATAAAGTAAAAAATGATTAAGGAGAGGCCAGGGAAAGATTCTTAGGACACAGCAACAAATAAAAGGAGAATAAGAGATTTAGCTAGAAAAAACTGATTACCTAGTATATTATTGTGAAAATTTGGCCATATTTTTTGCTTAATTTCCACTGCCAGCTTCCTGTCACAGAAGAACAAAACTAGAAATCAAATCGTATGTTCATGCGCGTGTTTGTTGTTCCATCACTCAAGAACACTGACAGGCTTGGCAGGAGAATACCAAAGCTCACTACCAAGTGACATCAACTAATATTTATCGAACATGTATTATATGAAAGACTGACAGAATACAAGCTTAGAGAGAGTATGGACTAGCCAGTATATGGAGGACCTGAAAAAATCAGACAGGCCTGTTGAGGTGGATCTGTCAGTTTGAACTAGACCAGAAGCAACCTGTAGAGGGAGACAGAGGTAGAAAAACTATCAATGTTTGAGGGGAGCAGTGAGAGCAATGAGCAATGAGTCTGAGTGAGATAAAAGGTTGGCCTCCTGTCAAAGAAGAATAAGGTTATTAGAAAATAATTGCCCAACAAGGAAAATAAACTTCCTAATGACTTAATAATATGAAGACATGATTTGGGCTTCTGTCTTTTCCCAGGTTAAGAACCAAATTGTAATCCCCAAATTGGGACTTAAATAAAGGATGGGAGGATAACTTTGCAAGTGGAGCACATGTAAATTTGAACTATTTAGTTAAAGTTGACAGGGATGGGGTCCAAGAAGACCATCACAGACACTGTGCTAAATATAATCAAAGATATTGAGATTGAGGTATTATTTTCCCTTCAACAGAAAATGTATAAAGAGATAAGAAACAGTAAAATAAAGTTCAAATATAATTGAAGAGGGGTCATGAAATTATAGAAGAATAATTGCACCATGATAAGTTGTTCAAAGAATAATGGTTCTAAGTGTCTCAGAGAGGGGCAGATCCCTTCAATCTTAACGGCTAAGGAAATCCAAAGGATTTGTTACTCGGCAAAAGTAAAAGGGAAAATACCAGGGGAGAAGCAATCTGCCAGTAAATGCTTAGAGGCAGGATCTTAAGACAATATCATTAAATAATTTATTTGATAAAAGTGGAGTTTTTGGCAGGTATAGATAGCTTTAGGTACATGAATACATACTGAATAGTTTGGACTTTAGATTGGGGGTCTTGTTGAAGGTTTTTATAAGAAAGGAGTTACGGGTGATCAAAATAGTGTTGGACTTGGTCGTTCATGTAGAATGAATTAAAGGAAAGAGAAATTGGAGTGCTGAAGCTTAGTTGGGAAATCATCACAACAGCAGGTAAAGGCAATGAGGGTCTGAATTTGATCATGGCAGTGAAATAAAAAGAAAGGTCTGCTGCAGAAGTTATTCTAATGAAAGAAGTGAGAACATATGGCAGCTGCTTCTTATTTACTTCAGTACTTCTATCATTTAACTGAAATCAGAATTCTCAAATGAGTTTATTTGGTGAAACATGAGCTTAGTTGAAATGTGTGACAATTTACCACATAAAAGGTCACAGAAGTCAAACCCCAAAAGCTTTCTTGTTTGGATATAATTATTCAAACATCATTTGGAAACAGCATTTTACTTATAGGCTGCCTACCAAAATTTAGCCAATCCCCTCAATTAGACCTTTTCATCTGCAGAAGTTATCCAAGTCAACAATGTTTCTTGGCCTCTGATGTCCTTTTCAAATTATATCTGACAGGGAGAGAACCCACTGTCTGTACTGAAGATAGAAAATAACATTAAATTCTAAAGCAGTATGGGTTCATTATCATTTAAAAGGATTTTGAAATCAGAGGTTCTGCATTTGATCATATAAAATCTCCATTTATCGTGTTGGTGCTTTAGGTGATGGAGTACAGTGAGGTCAGCTTTGTAAGATGCAAAACAACAACAACAATAAAAAAAAACTTTAAAAGTACCTTAAACAAAAAATTGAAAAAAACACTATTTTACACTTGGATTTTTCAAATAATTGAATATTTTCCAAGTAAATTCTGTTGATAGATAATAGGCGAATAATAAATACTTTATTACCTATAATGCATAAACTCTATTGCTATGTGATCTATTGTATTTAGTTTGTGTTCTTTGTCCTGCATTCTTTGAAAAGACCCAGGTATAAAAGGTGATACACTTCACTCTTAATTGTCAGTGATACACCCTGTAATTAGTTAGAGCATTTTAGGACTATACAGAATCTCCAGCATATTCTGAGATGATAGTACTGCACAGAATCATGGCAACTCAAATTTGAAAAAGACTTTGGAATTATATAACCAATCTCCCACTCAAGATAGAAATACCTTCTCTAACAAGGATATCCCTGAGAGAAATTATCACCCAGATATTTGAATGCTTTGCAAGCATTTTATTCTACAGTGCTATTATAAAAAAAGTCTTTTTCTATACACTTATCCAAGACATTTATAAAATTGTTGAAAAAGCAAAGCCAAATGCTAACTCTGTTGTATGAGAAACTTACTAGAAATATCATCACCACTTGCATTTTTGTATTTGACCTCATTTCAACATCTTGCCCACAATGAAAGAAGAGATTTTAAGATCTAAGTTATTAGATACTTTTGAAGCAAAACATTTCTAAAGAGAAAAGTCTAGGTACTCTATCTAGGTCAATCTCATCTGACGGAGGAAATCAATTAACAGGGCCTGGCTTGTTCTTTGTGAATCCAAGATGCCTTCTAGCCACCACTACTTCATTTTCAAAGTGCTTACAAGTGATCTATTTAATAATTTATTTTTGAATTATTCCAGGTCTTAATAGTAAGTTCACCAGAATGCATATTTATGGCATACTTTATTGATTCATTCATTTTTGACAAATATTCATTAAGCACCTACTTTATACCAGGTATGGGTCTATGTTCTAGTAATATGAGGTATTATTGGTAAATATACTCTCTACATGCTAGGAGCTTGTAGTCTAATGGGGAACTAGAAAAGAAAATTGACACTTTAAACACACTGTTATAAAGGATAAGAAAGAGGAAATAAAGGAGCTTCTCACAGCATATTAGAGAGACATTTATTAATATACTCTCTACATGCTAGTAATATGAGGTATTATGGTAAATATACTCTCTACATGCTAGGAGCTTGTAGTCTAATGGGGAACTAGAAAAGAAAATTGACACTTTAAACACACTGTTATAAAGGATAAGAAAGAGGAAATAAAGGAGCTTCTCACAGCATATTAGAGAGACATTTATTGAGGTTAAGTAAGTTTTTCCAGAGAAGTTTAGCTCTTAGCTGAGATACAAGTAGAACTTAAGTAAAGCAAAGATAATCAGTGTGAAGGAATCAGCATGTTTGTAGGTCCCAATGATAGATTTTCATCTCAGTGAAGGCCACAGTATGTAGAGAACAGAATATAGTGCTAGGCTGGGGGAAAGGCAATAGTGAGGTTGTAACAAGAAATGAGACTAAAGAAGACAGTACCAAGAGAAGCCCTAATGTGTATGTGTGTGTGTGTGTGTGTGTAGTAATAGTTATAGTTATAGCATGTGTGTCTGTTTAAAAGAGATACTAAGATATAGCAACCACAAAGTTAGAAGAAAAACCAGGAGAATGTGGTGGCATGAATGCCAATAAAAGATCCTTTTTTCAAGCAGGAGTCAATTATGCCAGGTGCATTTTAAGAAATCAAGCAAGCAAACTGAGAAGTGTTTATTGGATCCAGAAAGAAATAGGATCTTTGTGATTCTGATGCAAACAGTATCAATGGAGTTGCAAATGCTAAATCCAAATTGTTATAGATTGAGAAGTGATTTCAAAGAGAAAAAGTAAATATAAGTATAGTGAACCCTATAGATTGCTTTGTGAGATGACAACAAAGATAATTCCATAGCTAGGAATAAATCTTAAGGAAGCATTTTTTTTTAAGAATGGAGATATTAGAGTTAGACAATGTTTAAATCTAGCAGGTATTAAAAAAGGAAAAATAATTTATAAACTAGAACAGTCTTGAAAGAATAAGATCAAGATCAAATGGAAAACATCATCATAAACAGGAGAAGATATACTGTTTTCATTTTAAAAGGAAAAGGGAGAAAACATGAATGTATATGCAGGAAATTCTGTAAGTTTAATCAGACCTATAGGAAGCCAAGAAAATGCTTCTTATGTCTTCTACTTTCTCTATAAAACCAACTACTTAAAATGTCACAGATGTTTAAATCAAAAGTTGAAAAGAGCGAAGAGAGTCTTGCAATGAAGAGGGGCGGAGTTGACATGTCTTGCTTTCTAGTGCATTGGAAATCTCGAGAAGTATCAAACAATGGAGAAATAATAAACATATTATCTGCTGACATTGGGGACCAATTTGGGGATAATAACCAGAAAGTTATAGTTGTACAGTTTTGTGGAATGTGTCCATCACATCACCAGACAGATTATAGACAGGGAAAAAACAAACACTAGATGAAATCTCCTGGGAAACATTGGCTAAAGGGAAGTGAGGGTGGAGGTTAAGATCAAAACACTGAGGGGCTGGGAAATTGGAGGTGTTGTCTTGTGGAGGCCCATGCCTTTGAGGATAATGGAAAGATTAGAGTGAAAATAGAAAACATAGCCAGGCATTAAAATCTCTAGTGAATAAAGACCACATACACAGTACATACACGGCAGGGTTGTGTATAACAACAGTGAGGTCTGCTGGAGCTGAAATGGCTTGATATGATTCACCCCAAAGGAGCCATTGTGACAAGGAAATAAAGATATAATGGCTTGTGATCAGCCTTGGCAATCATGGCAGGAGCAGGCACTGGGACATGTGGTTGTGGGAAAAATAGCAGACTTCTTAGAAGTCTACAGAAAGGCAGAGTTGAGCGATTGCATTTTACCCTATTTCAAAAATTACAGCAATTGCAACTCCAGTCTGTGGTACTTCTATGACTGAGCAAAGATGAATAGAAAAGCATTTGCAAAGTCTCTAAGATGTCCAGGATCTGCATGGTTGTGACTGCTAAACCATTCTAGTGACTGCTTACCTGCCTCAAGCAGGTTTTGTTCAACCTAGGACTAAAGACTCTTCCTATTTACATAAGGAACAAGTCAGATTAGAAAAGTGTGATAATCACAGAGACATGATTCTTTCTCAGTACTGGTTCCAATATAACAGCATGCTCCCTGCCCACTCAACAAGGCTCTGTCAAGATTCTTAAAAATAACAACCACTTTATGTTATTGAGTGTTGAAGTCACTTGATGTGCTTTCCCCAACCCTATGAGGTATCAGTACTCGTACTGAAATGCTGCAATGAAAGCAAAACTTAGAGAAAGTAGGCAAATTGGTCAAGTTCACAGCGTTGACTGGCTTCAAAACTCTTGCCTTTCTCTGACCATGAACCAATTTTCCTTTGAATCTGTTCCCCTTTGTTCTCTTATTACCTACCTAGTAACCTTGTCCTTTACTGGCAACTTCAACCTCTTAGGATCAATTGTACAATTTGTCCATATTTGAATAACCCCCTTTGATCTTAAACTAATGTTCTACAGCTACCCTGCCTTTCTTTCTGTAGATTTTCTCTTCAATTTCTTTTCCAACCTTCCCATTCTTTGTGCACTCAGTATCTTCATTCCTATATGTCTCTACATGTGGCTTCAGGCTTTCCATCATTTCCTTTGGTTTCCCTAGTTGTAGTATCTAGGGAGCCCCCTGGACTTTGCTCTCAGACACTGTCCTAAGTGTAATCATGTGGTGCAGAAATGTATGATAACCTCACTGCTCTCCAAGGAAATGAAAACCCTAGCAGAAGACCAAGTATAATAGATCTCAAAATGGCTCTTTGATCTGGAATTTTGTAAGAAGACAACTGGACTTTAAAAAGAATAGATAGAATGGTAAAATGAGCCAGTTGCCATTTAGGTATCTTTAAACTTAAAAATTCCATGATTCTGTGATCTACACATAGCACAAGTATAATTTTGTTCTGCAAGCTGCTCCAGATATTTATGAGACTATTAAATTATAATATCTTATTATATTGTATAACTGGAAATAAAGTGTCTTGGGTATGTGGGTCCAGAGAACCTACAACTATTTGAGGTCAATTGTATTTTCAAGCCCGCAGAGTTTGATAGCCACGTTATTACAGGTGGAAAGCTTAACAATATTTCTTTGGACATGAAGTAAACATTTATATTCCCACAGGAAAAAAAAAAACATTGCTACACCCCAAGGTGACAACTTAAACTTTTTAATTCTTTCTTTCATTCATTTATCTGTCAAGTATTTTTAAATAATCTCACCATTTAGCAAGAATGGTGAGAGGGATGAAAGAGTCATAATAACGCAGCTATGCACATTATTTTATTTCCCATAAGGAAGACTGTATATGAACCTGAATAATTATAATTTGTGGAAAATATTATAAAGGCCTTAGGAATCTAAGCATGAATTCAGCTATAATATTAAATGCCAACTACGGAGCTTATCATTTCTATTCTCAATTTTTCATATACTGATGGATATAAGAAACTGGCAGCAACTCTTCTGAGTGATAGACTGGTTGGGAAGAGTTAGAGAATAAAGGATTGTGTACTAGAATTTTTGGGGTCAAGACATGTGCCATTACTTTTGAAACTTCCAAGGGATTAGGACATAGGACCCACACATACAGGCACAAACGCATATTATTTGAGAATTTGGGGGCTACATAAAAACAGGCTATCTCTCTTGAGATACTTTTCTTGTTCATGGCTTGGGGAGAGAAGCTTGTGAATGAGAGATTATTGGTGGATTTAGTAGGTTAATGAAATTTAGAGTTTAATGTTTATTATTTCTTAAATGAGTTCCCAAACTCAAACAAGGAAATATGTTTACTTTAAAAAACAATGTAATGATGATTTTAGTAACAAGATAATTTGTTCCAATTTGTTATTATTACAATTATTTTTATAAAATACAGGTTGGATTCTTGGTAGAACATGGGAAGTGACTTGAATTCAGGTTAAAAATTTACAATGAGTTTATACTAATATAAACTAAAGAAAAAATAAGAACAGAAAATTAGACCAAACTGGGCGACTATTTTGAATTTTATAAATAGAGAACAGAAACTTTATTAGTTTCAAGGGGCTAACTGACATAGATTCAATGTGAGAAAGTTGTGTCTACCACATGTAAGACAGTAGAACTAGACTTATTAGTTCACTTTAACCAAGGCGAAGAAGAAAACGCTGACAAAACACTTGACTTAAGGGGAACACTGTCTAATGAAGATAATGGTGTGACACAGCCTGAAGGAGGGTGGGGTGGACAGAGGTTTGGCATTGCAGCTCCGATGGTTTATTTAACGAGTCCTATGTTCTCAAAGGATGTTTATCATCTGTTGATAGGCACAGTGCAAACAGAAGTATATAGAGTTAAATGGCCAAGGATTTCTACATTTTCTGTGGTTGCACATGAGGGAAAAGAAAAAGTGCAGAGAGATTCTCAGTGTCCATTCACCTCTACATGACAAGACAAAACAAATACACAATTACCAAAGCAATTACCATCTAACAAACATGATCCTCCCTGCTCATGCACTTTTTCATCCTCTGTTTTTCTCTCCTCCGCTCTCTTTCTTTTGTTTTAATCCTTTCCTTAGTTCAATACTGTCAGTCATATCCACCAGATCTGCCAAATCCATTGAGTTATATTATATAGTTTATGACAAAAGACAAGAACAAAAGAAAAACTGGGTCTACAAAAATACATATATACATTAAAAATAATATGGCAGAAATAAAATTCAGATGATGAATTATAAAATGAAAAAGATTAAAATGTCAGACAGTAGAAGTTAAGACTATGACTTCACTCATATGTGGGATATAAAACTGAAAGCAATAAATGAACAAGAAACAAACAAGTAAAAATTCATAGACAACAGTAAGGTAGTTACCAGAGGGAAGGAGAATGGGGGTAGTAAAGGGTAAAGGGGGTCAAATATATGGTGATGGAAGACTTGACCTTGGGTGGCAGGCACAGAATGCAATATACAAAAGGTGTATTACAGAATTGTATACTTGAAAACTATACAATCTATTAACCAATGTCACCCAATAAATTTAATTTAAAAAAAAAAGAATTTTCCTATAAAAAATAAAAATAAAATAAAATAAAATGAAAACTATCAGTACTTTAAAAATGTAATAAAATATATTCCACTTAGAGCAGCAACCAAATTGGGAAACAAACGCAAATCCTGTAGATTTTTTGTAAAATAAAACAAATTTTACTATGGCATATAAAGTAAAGTTTGAATATATGGAGGTTATTGAACAAGTTTAATTGAGTTGGACTTTTCAAAATGTTAATACCATAAACACCGATCTATAAATTAAATAAATTATCAAATTCCAATGACAATGTTAGTTGTGGAATTTTTTAATATCTAAAAGAAAAAAATGTCTTCCTATTATTCCCATTTTTTCAAAATTTTCTCATATATTCTTATTTGTAAATTACATTAAATGATTTTTAGAATTATTTCTTCAAATTACAAAGTGAATGATCATTTTACTTGATAGAAAATTATGCAAAGGGCATACATGTAGAATGCAAAGAGTGAAAATAAATAAAAATGGCTAATAAACAATTATAAGATAAATATGTAACTTCAGTAATAAAAAAAGCCAATAAAATATATAACATTGTGTTCCTCTTCAGACTGACATTTGCAAACATTGTAGCACTCTGTGTTAGTGAAAATGTGAGGAAATGTTGTATAGTGTACTGACCTGCCCTCTCTCCCTGCGCATCAGCAATTCAACTTCTAGGAATTTTTCTGAAGAAAATAAGTGTATGAAAAATAAAAGATTTATTTACAAACATATTCTTTGGAGTACAATACTTCATAGAGAATAGGTCATCAATCAACATGTTAATTGATTAGTGTGACCCAGGGCAAGTTGCTTAACTCACCAAGTTTCTATTTCTTCATCTTTGAAGAGGGATGGAAATGCCCATCGCTCAAAATTTTTGTGAGAACAGCTAAGACAACGTATGTAAAGCACATAGCTTATTCTGCACTTGGAAAGTAGTGCTCAATAGGGTTGCTTATAAGAAAGTGATATGTAAATACATATTCTATTTATACATGTATAAAGATTAAACATTTCTGTGCATATATGTCTATAGACTGTTTCAACAGAATACAGTTTTATTTTTTATTCATATGTAGCTTTTAAAAATTATAAATGTTATACTTTTTCTATATAAATAGGACTGCTGGACAAGTAGTTGTTTCAGTAAATATATCTTTTCTCGTGTAGTTGGAAATGTCCTAAATGATAGTTTGAAAAATAAAATTCTTAAATATTTAATTTTCCCCGCAGTCTTCCAACCATCCCTTCATATACACACACACACACACGCACATTGTGTTTCGAGACCCAATAATATTTAGCCTTATTGCCACAATTTAAAGTTTACTATTTCAAAAGCTTCCTCCAAGTCATCAAATGTACCTTCGCAATGGCATTTATGTTAACATTGAATACATGCCCTGCCACTGCTTTGAAGCAAAAAAATATGGACTGAGACTGAAGACTTACTGCCTCAAAAACAGATATGTTGTCCTTGGCTCTTCTATCCCATTTCGCTGTGTTCTTGGCAGGGCTGTTTGCCTAATACAGCAGCCTGGGACTCTGTGATTGTTTACACACAAATCTCCTTTTAGTCTTACGAACTACACTGTTACCAAAGTCACACCCAGCAGTGATACAAGTTAATTACACCATTCTCAAGAGTGTCAGAACTCAGGGTAATGTGGGAGGAGGGCTACTTGAGGGAGAACTCTATTCAAACTCCTAAGAACAGCCAAAGTAGGTTGAGTATGTCTGTTATCACTTCCCGAAGAAGGTACTAACATCCCTGTAAACGCCACTCTTTTAACATCGTTCTACAGCTTGGTTTATTATAATCTGGAAATGATGCCACCTAGGTGCACTGTATCTCCTTTATATTTGCTTCAAATACAAAATTTACTTATAATCTCTTGAGATAAATGGGGAAAAAGTGATTTTTAGTTGACACAAAATGCTCTCGAATTTCTTGGTAGCCAATCTATACTATTTCTTAACAAATTTATCAGATTTAAAATTTCTAAAGCTGGGCCTTCAGGCCACCTTATCCTGGCTGAATAAATTCTTCCTGATTATTATAGTCTTCTTCAGACTGACATGTAAGCAGTGTGATGCTCTACTTCCAATGTGGAGATGGAATTTGTGTGGGAGCTGGTTTTTGCCTTGACTTTAATTGCTCGGATTCCACTGAAAGCCCTCTTGGCGTTCAGTGACTCCAGAACATAAGATTCATGATCTGACAGTCTTGGTGAGGAAAGACACAACAGGATATGCCAGAATAGAACATTTTTGTAACTCTTGGGTCCTGTGGAGTGGTGAGAAACAAAAGTCATTTTGCATTTTAATGTAACTTCTCCTGAAGGGAGTGCATCCTGTCCCCGCATTAAGCACTGGAATTAGAGGTCTCTTGAGTGATCCCTGGGAAATCAAATGTCTCACTTAGAAAGATAAAATAACACATTAGAATATTTTTTTTTTTTTTTTTTTAGCATTTCAGATTCGGAAAATGAACTGCCATGCTTAATGTAAGATGTTTCTTCCTGTAATTCTGGGGTCTATTTACTCAGTACAGACTGACTAGTGACAGACAAATCCCCGCTGTGACAAGGGCTATAGCAAAGCCAGAATTCTCTGGGTTCCAAGCTGAGGTCATATAACAACTGAACAATAAGAAGTAACTTGTTTATAGGACAGACATCTAAGAATGTGAGGTAGACTGTTCCTTGAATTGCAATAGATAGGGATCTATCTTGAAAATAATCATGACGTACAATGATTACTTCTCCTTTCTTAAATCATTTATGTTGGGATTTGAAATATCTTGCACATGTTTTGGGCAGCACATGCTTTGTAAGCATTAACATAAATCTTCATGTCTTGAACTAAAAGAGGAAGACCAGGAAACATGATGGGTAGCAAGGAATGGCCAGATGAGATATAAAATGGTTGACTAATTGTTCCCATCATGAATAATCCACAGATGCCTATATTTTTAAATTATTCAAATGAATAGTCAAATCTACTATTATTATATCAGTCTATACATGATAATAATACATGTACTAAATAATACATGTAATAATACATGTACTAAATTATACATGATATAATTTAGAAGATCAACTGATCTAGCCTTATAATACAATATTTGAGGAAACTAAGTGAAATAATTTGCACAACCATATACCCAGAATCAGATCAGGAGTGGATTCTGTAGATAGTCTTCTGCTACAAAATGTGGTCAAGAAGCTAGTCAGGACTTAATAAGAGCCTTAAGTGAAATTTTACTAAATATATAAATATATACACAAGCATAGTAAAAAAAATAACGGTCCCCTAAAGACATCTCTGACTTAATCTCTGGAACTTGGAATCTGTGAATATATAGGGTAGGGCAACAGTAGGTTTAGAGTAGTTCATAATGAAAATAATACAATAATTATGTATGCACAATTGTAAACCTACTTTTGCTTTAACCTGTATTACCTTTCATTTTGCAGATGTGGCTAAGATTAAGGACCTTGAGATAGAGGGATCATCATGGATTATTCAGGTGGTTGCAATCTAATCATGAGTCCTTAAAAGTGGGGAGAGGCAAGGAATTGGAGTGTCCTTGGGAGTCTCCAGAAGGAAGGATAGCTCTTTTGAAACCTAGACTTTAGTTCAGAGACACTCAAATCAAACTTCTGATCCACAGAACTGCAGTATAATAAATTAGTGTTGTTTTAAGCCATTAAATTTGATCACATTAACAATAGATAAATAATACTATAGCTATAAATGTGTCTATTATATATATATATATATTAAAAAGTACACAAATTGTAGGCATACTGGTCAACAATTTATTACAAACTGCGCACACATGTAAAATCACCAATCAGATCAAAATACAAAATATTACAAGTACTTCAAAAATCCCCTTCATGCTGCATTTCACACTAACCTTTTACCCAGGGTATCTACTAATCTAACTTCTGACAGCATAGATTAGATATGCTTGTTTTTGAACTTGAAATATATGGAATCATTTATTATGTATTACATTTGTATCTAACTTTTTAAATTGACATTATGTTTCTTAGAGTCCTATACATTGTTCTTATAGCTATTGTTGTTCATTCTCATTACTTCATAAAATTTTATTATATGCACATACTACAATTGACTTATCACTTCAACTTTTGGGCATTTGGTTAATTTTCAGTTTGGGTATATTATAAATAGTGCTGACTTAAGAATTCTTGTGCTTGTCTTTAGTGGACTGTTATCCATATTTCTTTTATGTCTATGCCTAGGAATAGAATTGCTGAGTCATGGGGTGTGTGTACATTTAACATGAGTGTATGCTTTCAGATTTTCAAATTCTCCTACCAGCAATGTATGAGAAGTCCTAATGCGTACATCTTCTCCAACACTTGGTATTTTAGTCTTTTTAAAAAGTTTTTATTTATTTATTTGTAGAGAGATGGAAAGGAAAGGAAGACAAACATCATGTGATGGAGAGACATAGATCAGTTTCCTTTACCAGAGACCTGGCCCAAAACCCTGGCCCCCTCCCTGGGAATTGAACCAGTGACCTTTCAGTTTGATGGTTGGCGCTCAATCCACTGAGCCACATCAGCCAGGGTGGTATTTTAGTCTTTTTAATTTTATCCAGTCTTGTATATGATGATATTACACTGTGTTTTTAATTAGTATGTTTTCATTATTAGAACTCAGTTGGCTAATTTTTTTTAATGAATAAATGTGGAATTACTTTTCTGCTTCTATTGAGATGACCATATAATTTTTTCTTATATTTCTATTAATATAGTGAATAGCACTGATGGATTTCCAAATATAAAAATGTATACTTGATTTACTGTAAGAAAGTCTATTTAATCTGAAGTATTCTTTTGCTAATAGCAACTGAGTTCCATTTTCTAGTAGTTTATTTAGGATATTTGAGCTAGATTGGTCAGAGTAATTAACAAAAACATTTCCTTTCTCTTAAAATCTTTGTTAGTTTTGGTTTCAAGGCTATGTAAGCTGTATGTGAAGAGGTAGATGTGGCCCATTTGTCTATTTCCTGTTAGACTTTGTGTAATATTAGTATTTGGAAGGATTCATAAGCCAATGTATTATAACCTTAAATTTTCATTGTGGGAAGATTTGTACAAATTTAATTAATTTCTTTAAAAGATTTAATAATAATTAGAGTCTAAATTTCTTCTTAGATATGCTTGGAAAAGTGAGTTTTCAAATAATTTTTCCATTTCATTTAAATTGTCAAATTTATTGACTGAAATTTTATAAATTTAATCATTAAAATTTTAATATTTGGATGATTTATAGTGATATCTTCTATTATATTCCTAATATAGGTAATTTGCATTTTCTTTTTGTTTTAATCAGTCTTGCTATGTTTTTTTTCAATTTTATTAAAAGTTAAATAAAAATGTTTTTATAATTTTCTCCCTAAATGAAAAATTTATATTTTATTGATTTTTCTTTCAGTCTTATCCTTATTTTTGCTTCCTTCTTTATTCTTCAGAATAGATTTACTATTCTTTTTTTCTTTTAGTGTTTTCTTGAGATAAATCTTAGCTGATTTTTTAGTATTACTTCTTTTCTACTATATGTACTTATGTATGTATATTCTCCTTTAAGCCGTGTTTTAGCTCCGTCCGGCAGATTTGACATGTCATGTTTTCATTATTATTTAGTTCAAAACATTCAAAATTTTCATTATGATTTCTTCTTTAACACATGGATTACTGAGAATCTCCAAGCATATGGAGATATTATAGTTTTCTTTTGATTTTTCAATCTTAGCTGAAATTTACTGCAATGAAATAATATAAATGATTTCAGTGCTTTTATATTTTTAAGGATTTTATCAATGGCTTAATAGAGGATTGATTTAGCGAATGTTTCCAGGTAGTTTAAAAACTGTAAATGATGTCATTGTTGGTTGCAGCATTCGGTATATGTAAATTTGGTCAGTTTTTTATTTATGTTGTTTAGATCTTGTATGCCCATACAGCTTTTTCTATCAGTTACAGAGACAAATCTGTTGATTTTTTCTCTATAATTGTAAAATTGTTATGTGTTTAGATCTCTGACTTTCTGGTTTATACAGAGTGGGGCAAAAGTAGATTTACAGTTGTTCATATGGAAAATAATGCAATAATTAATAAAAAATAATATAAGGATAAATTCCTGTGTTTTGCATACTCACAACTATACACCTAATATGTCCCACCCTGTATATATTAAATGTGTTATTTATTGTATATATATTTGGGATTGTGGTGTATACCTGACTGATTGATCTATTTATGATTTTAAAATGTCTATTATTAGTAGTGCTTCTTGCTTTAAAGCCTACATTCTCTGTTAGAATAAATACATTGGTGCTCTTTTTATCAGTATTTTTATGATTTATCAATTACTACCTTATTATTTTCACCATGCCTGTGTGCTTATATTCAAAATGTTTCCATCTCTTAGCAGAAGAGAGTTATTATTTTTTTAAGATTTTATTTGTTTATTTTTAGAGTGAGGGGAAAGGAGGGAGAAAGAGAGGGAGAGAAACAGCAATGTATGGTTGCCTCTCACATGGCCCTCACTGGGGACCTGGCCTGCAACCCAGCCATGTGCCCTGACCGGGAATCGAACTGGGACCCTCTGGTTCCCAGCCCGTGCTCAATCCACTGAGCTATACCAGCCAGGGCAGAAGAGAGTTATTTTTTATTTGACTCTTACAAGCATAGTATTTTAATTAAAATATTCAAACCATTTACCTTTAATATAATTACTGACATAGTTAAATTTAAATCTATCATCTGACTATTAGTTGTCTCTCTGTTCCTTGTGTGTCTCCTTTATTCCTTTGTTTCTTCTTTTAAGTTTTCTTTTGTATAAGCACAATAATTTTATTATTCCATTTTCTCTCTATTACCTTGTGAATTATACATTCTTTTATTACTCTTTTAGTGCTTACTGATTAAAAATTTATTCTTGACTTATTACCATCTAATACAAGTTATTAATAACTTTGCTGTACTGTAATGCTAGCATATTGGAACACTGCATTCAAGAATCCACCTCTCATTTTTGCATTATTGTTGTAATGCATTTAAGTCTATATTTATGTTATAAATTTCCTAAAACATTACAATTATTGTTTTATAGGATCAATATATATTTACTCAAATATTTACAATCTCCAGTGATTGTTACTCTTTTATGCATTCCATTTCTCTGACTAGAATTATTTCACTTTGGCTTAAGAACTCTTTTTATATGTTCTAGTGCCTATCAATAATATACTTTTACTTTTTGTTTGCTGAGCACATTTTAATTTCTCATTTGATTTGGAAAATATCTTTAATAAGTACAGAACTATAGATTAACAATTATTTTAATACCTTAAACATATCAACCCATTACTTTCCAACTTCTTTTGTTTCTGATGAGAAGTCATCTGTTAGTCTTATATTTGTTCTTTTGAAAATGTCTTTTTAATTGATTGCCCTTTGTCTGACCTTCTTGTTTGTGGTGCTGAGTGGATTAACTATAATGCTTATAGTTATTATATTATTTTTTAAAAATCTTGCTTGTGGTTTGCCAAGCTTCTTTTACCTACATGTTGATGGTGTACATCTTTTTTTAAATTCTCAGCTAAGATTTCTTTAAAATTATCTCTCTCCTTTCTTCCACTTACATGTTGTGAGACTTCTTGACAGAGTTCCTCATATCTGTTATGATCTTTATTTGTTGCTATTCTATGGTTTAGATTGGATATTAAATATTGACTTGTCTTCAATTTTTTTTAATTTCTGTGAAAACCATTCAATTTTTCTTAATTGTAAGTATTATGTTTTTGTTTTCACAATATTCATTTTATTCTAATAGCATATTGAATTTCCTCATGTTACCATTTTTCCATTTATTCTCCAATTTCTTAAATATATTTGTCACAGACATTTTTATTTTTTTTATTTTTTAATCTTCTCCCAAGGATGTGTTTTTTAAATTGATTTCAGAGAGAGAAAGTAAAAGAGAGAGTGAGAAACATCAATGTGAGAGAGAAATATCATTAGTTGCATCCCATATTCATCCCAAATGAGGATCGAACCCTCAGCCTGGGTTATGTGCCCTGACTGGGAATTGAACCCACGACTCTTTGGTACATGGCACAATGCTCCAACTAACTGAGCTACCTGGCCAGGGCTTGTCACAGGCATTTTTAAATCATTGACTTATGATCCCAGTATCAGGATTTCCTGAAACTCTGATTCTATTGTTTGTTTATCCTCTTGGTTTATGATCCTGCGGTCTTATCTCTCAGCATACTTAATGATTTTTAATATAATAATGAACAATGTACATAAAAGAGCTATAAAGATTCTGATTATAGATGCCATTTTTTTTCACAAAAACAGTGCTAGAAAACGAAATAGAGGAATAATCAATTTAATCACATGAGAAATGGAGCCAGGTCAAAATTGCATTTGATTTTTGTCAAGATTCAATCTCTTACTTTGTCTTTATTTCTAAGGTATGCTTATTAAGAGTTTTAATTGAGGACCCTGGAAGCATTCTTAATTCTTACTTCTGCAACACAGGTGGCAAACACAAGGCCCGCTGGCCGAATCCAGCCCTCTACCTAGTTTTATCCAGCACCTTGTTTCTACTCTGCAGCAGCACCAAGCTCCTTGCCCCTAGTTAAGGAGCAATTACATTTATACAGTCCTAAAGTTACATTTGGCCCTTTGAAGGCAACGGCCAGGCTGATGTGGCCCCCAGTGAAAATGAGTTTGACACCTCTGCTCTGCATGATTATAGGAATTTTTACTCTGCTCTTCAGAGATTTTCAGTTTAGTCTTGTTCTGTGCAGCTTTCAAATGGAAATTATTTTATGAAGAAGTCTGATTGTGTTTGACTGCCAAAACTCTTGCTGTTTCTTAGTTTCTCAAAAACTTTGTGCTGGGCCAAGCCTGGATTTCCACCTCTAGCTGTGTTCAGAATAAGAAAATATTCCCAGAAAGTAAAGCTAATGGTAGGCTCTCAGTGTTGCTTCACTGTTCCCTCAAATGCCTTTTGAAATTGTGTTTATTGTCCTTTCCTTTAGCAGAGAGGCCCCATTAGTAAAATTTCAGTATTTGATAAAGAATTCAGTGCAATTTTCAGTGTGGTCCTTCAACCACTCTTCCCATCTATAAATTAAATTATGGATTTATGAGGAAAATTGGCCATGTGTTTGGGGGAATTTAAGTCTCCAGTTCTGGATAACAGCTAAAACCTCTGCTGGCTTTTTTGCCTCCTTCTCCCTGTACTTTTTATTTTTTTCCCTAAAGGAAGCACAGATCTTCAGGAACTAGGTTACACTCTGAATTGTCACATGCTGCTAGGGAAAGCACAACTGAAAAGTTTGAGCTCGCCTTTGAATATTTTTCTGAAGGTTTTCTCTAAAAAATTTGTCCCTTTAATCTTCTTTATATCCATGGCTCTCTGATGTCTTTAAAAATAAGATTTTTATAATTTATCTGGTTTTCCTAGGCGTTCCCATTGGAAATATTAGTCTCTTGCAAATTACTTCATCTTACATGAAAGTGAAAGTCTCCGTAGATAATTTTTTATTTTGATCTGAATGCCAATAAGGAGTCGGGGGGGGGGCAATATTCTCCATTTTTCCGAAGGTTTTACAATTCCCTATTGTCTAAAATGCACAGCCTGATACATTAGAGAGTATGTTTGTAACCACTAGACTAAAAGACACTGTAATTGTTTATCTTCTCTGTCTTCCCAGTTCTCACCAGTTTTTAAGGTTCGATTCAAACCAAATTCCTCTGGGGTACGTTGCCTGATTGGCAAGAGATGTCTAGCTTCAATAAATTCCTTAACACTACTGTCCTTCATTATCATTTTATTAAACAATAAATATTTGTAAGAGCTCGTGTGTTCTAAAATAAAAGAAAATTTCTATTATCTGAAATATTTTAGAAATGAGTAGAGAACAATGGAAGAATATATTTTGACTCTTGCTACTCTAATCTCACCCTAAATTGAACGTTTGTTTTAAAAGACTTTCATAGTTATAGATTTCATGGAAAAGAGACTGAATTTTTTTGAAAGAAGTAGCTGTTAGACTACTTTGACAATGTATTTTATAGGTCTCCCATTTATTTGCATAGAGCGAGAGCAGAGCTGACTTTTAAATGCCTTTTACAATTCAACATGGAGTCACTGTCAGCCATGACAGTTATGTCAAGTGCTATGTCAAGAATGAGGCAATATGGTGTAAGAGAACACCCTTCAGAGGGGCCCAGGATGGCCAAGTCGGGCACTTAGAGAAGGACTCCGTCTGGACACTGATGAGTGAGTGAGTGAGCTATGAGTGAGATGGCTACCCGTTTTTTGTGGGCTGTAAGAATTTAGATCCCCCGCCCCACAACATTCAAGCTTGGCCATACCAAGGTCATGCTCAGAGCCCTGCCAGACTTCCCCTTCACTGACATGTGCCAACACTGAGTCACCTGGCTTGAGACTGATGTCTGACTCTTCACTTGCAGATGCCCCAGTGACTGGGACTTCCCTCTGGGCATCCACTCTGCTCAATTCTATCCTGTACGCTCCCCCTGCTTGTCTGTACCCTGCCTGTGACGCTACTGGCTTATAGGGGAGGTCCCCTCTAATAAACCTGGCACTGTGGAAAGACACAAACGTGTGTCAGTGTTTTCTTCAAGGACTGTTCCTTACACATAACACCAGTGTTTTCCTGTTTTTGCAAACTGAAGACACGATGAAAAAAAAGTGTACAAAAATATCAGTTGCCCCTAATAACAACATCAAATTTATTCCACTGAATATGACTGTTAAGTTGTTCAGTTGAATATTCTTCTTCTGGCTAGACTTAAAACCCCTCAAGCTTCAGAGTTGGAGGAAAAATTCTACTATACCACTAATGAATTACATCTTCTCATTTTCGGTAACATTATCCCTCCAAGCACCAAAGGCAATCAGCTAGTGCCTAAAGCATACAATTTAAGTACGCAGTTACTAATGTTAATAAAATGATAACTCTCATTTTGAAAAATAGCTTATAGCAGTATTGATGACATTCCAGCAGTGGTATTTGAAAATCCGGCCACAATACCCTGATATTAAATTCTGTGTATTCAATAGTGCACATTTATCAATACACTACCTACCACATGATTTATATACTTGACTCACCCGGTGTCCTCCAGCATTGATCTCAAGGCTGTTTTTAACTCTGTAGTGAAAACTCTAAAGCTTAAAATCCTGATCAAATGTCATCACTACACCAAATCAGAAATATAGCCCATGGGGATTAATGTAGGAGAAACTCTTTGGGGCTTGCATCATAAAATCTTGCCCAGAACTAATATCAGGAAAAGGGAGAAAACAATTTAATGAGTCAGGAGACTTGCTGTCACCCTCCACTCATCAGCAGAGACTGGGTTTATCCTTCTGGCCATTTATTCCAAATATGAAAAAAAAAAATGCTGTTACTCTAATGAGTAAAGGAGTGTGTTTAACCAGGATGTACTTGAAAGTGCACTTAAGGTGGAAAGAAATAAATACTTAAAAATAAATTCCTGTTTAAAATGAGGTTAATTTAAAATTGTAAACACCCTTGGGATAAGAGTTTGCCCCATTATCCAATGTTAAATGTTTAGAAAAGATTGAGACCTGGATTGGAAGAATAGCATTACCATTTCTAACACCAGAGGCTCTGAGGTGTGAGAGTCACATCTTTATCAACAAAAATAAAAATAATTTCCAAAGAATATCTGAGTATTTCTGGTCAAACTCTTCTTGGAGGACATCTTATAAGCAAAAGTCCACATCCTATGGACTCCCTGGCCATTCATGCCAGGGTTGGTCATGGTGGTGAGGCGCCATACTTTGCTTTTTAAAGATAGCAAAAGATTTAGTTTCTATATCCCTCAACTCAAATAAAAATCCTCATTATATGTATTTAATTACTACAGGTTGCAAATAAAGCCAGCCTTGCTGTTTATATTAATTTACATGTCTGCATAATATAAACACTTTTATTAAACATTCAAAGTATGAACTATAAAAACAAGTACAATTCCACAGGCTAAGAAACAAAATCATTGAGGTTGACCCAAGAAAAATCAGAATGCAGATATAAAAAGTGTTTACAAAATTGGCAGGCTACCTTCTAGCAATGTAACATAATCTCTCAATCTCATTAATTCCTAAAATGTTATATTATTTTCATCAAGATTATAAAATAGCTTAGTAATCTTAAACTATATTTCATTGATTCATGTTATATTTGGAATTACCATTGAGGTAGCCATATAAATCAAGCTTAAACCAGAGAAGAAGAATTAGTAGGATATATGAATTAAAATATTTATTCCAAAGAACTGGCTTATACCATTTTGGGAGCTAGCTACACATGTCTGAAATTTGTAAGGCAAGCCATCAGGAGGAACAAGCTGGAACTCTCAAGCAGAGGGTGAGGCTACTGTCTACAGAATTCTTCCTTATGGAAGCCTCTGCTTTTAACCACTTTCAACTGATTGAATCATGTCCACCCTGACTATCTAAAATAATCTCATTACTTAAAGTCAACTGGTTATGGATTTCAAACTCACCTACAAAAAAACTTCTCAGCAACACCTAGCATAGTGTTGAAAGAATAACAGGGGACTAGCCAAATTGGTACATCAAAGAGACCATTGAAGTAATATACAGAGGTTGCAAATTTAAATATTGGTTGATTTCTCCAAATCTCAAAAAGCATTAAAGAGTACTCATTTGCAGTTCAAACCCTCCTCACCCTAAGAAAGTTATAAAAATATGGTATATATTATATCTCCTATCTTTTCTTTTTTTAATGGCTTTCATGGGAATCAAATTAAGGTAAAGAAAGCTCAAGTCATTTGAGTACACATTTTTGTCTCAGTTTTTATACAGATGATGGTGAAAAGAAGGTATTTCTGGATAAAGGTTTTCCTATGACACAGTGCCATAGAATATGCCAGTCCATATTCTCCTCCTTAAGAAAATTTAAAAATTAAAGTAAATAATTTTGTAGAAACATTAAATATACTTGTCAATGATGGATAGTGTTAACATTGATATATTGATTCATTAATAATAAATTAGAGAGTTTAGGTCCATAATTCTTAATCAATATTACAGAAATATTGTCCCCTAGGAAGATAAAGATTTCAATTATGGAGGATGATACACTATGGGATGTCTACAACATTTTAGAATGAGCACAAATTTTATTCTTTTCTTTTGGAATTGTGATTGGCATTGTTTAAAATGATGCAGTTTGTACTAGCTGACAGCATAACAAGAAATGCAAATAAAATTACAATAAGATATTGTTTGTTTTTAAAGTTAAGTAAAATTTACATTATTATCTTCTAAAATTTTATCAGATTTAACACATGTATAAACTCATATAACCAACACTACAATCAAGTTGCATAGTAGTTCTATTATCCCCAAAACTGTCTTGGACTGCCCATTTGTAATCAAACCTCCTCCCCATGACTAATTCCAGGGAAATGTGGACTATTTTTTTATCCCTGTGCTGGGTAGGGCAAGAGTATGTTTACAGTTGTTCCTATGGAAAATAATACAATAATTAAGAAATAATAATAGAAGAATAAACTCGGTTTTTCTTATAAACTTAATTTTGCTCCACCCTGTTTTGCCTTGTTTTTCAGGATTTTGTTAGTGAAGCTTTTGAGAAGATCTTCTTTCTTTAGCATCATGCTTTTGACACATATCCATGTTAGATATGTATCAATGCTTTGTTCTTTTATATTACAAAGTATTTAATTACATAGATGTACCACAATTTGTTTATCCATTTACCCAAGAAAGGACATTTGGATTGCTTAGAGGTGCCAGCAATTATAAATAAAGACACTATAAACACTTGTGTGCATCCACTTGCTGAACATATGTTTACATTTCTATATAATAAATGCCTAGAAGATGAATTGCTGTATCATATGTTAAGGTATGTTTTACTAACTTCATAAAAACCTACTCAACTATTGTCCAGGGGATGATGCCATTTCGTGTTCTGACTGGCAGTGTGTGAGTTCCTGTTGCTCCACATCTCTATGGGCACTTGGTTTTGTTCAGTTTCCCTTTTGTTATTGTTGTTGTTTGTGTTGGATACTTTTATAGCTGTGATAGTTCATTATAGTTTTGATTTGCATTTCTTGAATGGCTAATGATATTGACTATATTTTCATTAGCTTATCTTTTTGGTGGAGAAGAATATTTTGCCTATATTAAAAATTCTGTTAGTTGTTTTATGGTATAAAAATTTTGAGTTTTTAAATTTATTCTGGATAAAAGTTCTTTGTGGGGTATTGAATGCAAATATTTTTTTCTAGTTTGGAACTTGTCTTTTCATTCTTATTAATGCATTCTTTCACAAGGTAAAAATGTAATATTAATAAAATTCTATTTATAATTTTTTCATTTCTGATTCATGCTTTTGATATGATATCTAAAAACTGTTTGTTTCACCCAAAGTCACAAAGACTTTCTTGTGTTTTCTTTTTATAAATTTTATAGGTTTACATTTTATAATTAATATTTTGTCTTGGGTAATTTTAATAAGATATAAGGTTAAAGTTCATATTTTAAAAATGTGTAGATGTCAAATTGTTTCAACATCATTTGTTTAACAGATTATTCTTGCTTTATTGAATCGCTTGTGTGTCCTTGTGAAAGTTAATTGGTCATATTTCTTTGTGTCTTTTCTGGAATCTCAATGCACTTTCTCTGATTTATGTCCGTCCCTTGCCTGTATCACACTGTCTTGATAACTGCAGTTATATCATGAGTCTTCAAGTGGTGTGACTCCTTTGAATTTATTTTTCTCCAAGACTGCTTTGCTATTATAGATACTTTTACATTTTATATGCATCTTAGAATCTGCTCGTCTCTATCTATAAAATCCTATTGAGATTTTATAGGACTATAAATTTATTTGGACAGAGTTAACATTTTAAATATATTGTTTTCCAGTCTATACATTATTCATGTCTTCTTTGAATTCTTTAATCAGCATTTTATAATTTTCAGAATATAGATCTTGTTTTTTTTTTTTAGATTTTATTTTTATTTATTTTTAGAGAGAGGGGAAGGGAGGGAGAGAGAGAGGGAGGGAAAGAGCAATGTATGGTTTGGCCCTCACGGGGAACTGGCCCGCAACCCAGGCATGTGCCCTGACTGGGAATCAAACTGGGACCGCCTGGTTCCCAGCCCACGCTCAATCCACTGAGCCATAGATCTTGTTTTTAAAGATATATAAATACTCTTTGAGTCATTTTAAATGATATTTAAAAATATCAGTTTCTAATTGTTCATTGACAGAAAATAAAAATATGGTAGAATTTTGTACGCTGAGCCCATTACTTGCAAAACTTATTTATTAGTTCAAGAAGGTTTTTTGTTTTTTTAATAAATCCCTTCTTATATTCCACATAGATAATCATCACCTGCAAATAGAGACAACTTAATTTTTTCCTTTCCAGTGCATTTTATTTCCCCGTTTTATTACAATGTCTAGGACATTTAGTACAATACTAAGAGTGGATAAAGGATGCATCCTTGCCTTGTTCCTCATCTTATGATAAAAATAGTAAACCTTTCACCATTAAGCCTGATGTTTATCAGTTAAAAGGTGTTCATTGCTATTCTTAGTTGGCTGAGATTTAATCATGAATAGAGTTTCAATAGAATTTCTATTCTCTAACCTTTAATTAATATTTGAACATTAAAACAGCTCTACATTCCTAAGAAAACTCCACTTTATGTGGTATACAATTTTTTCTCTCTATCACCTCAGTAAGTTTTCACCTCACAGCATCTTCACTTTTCTGCCCTCTGACTAGAAAACCAGTTTTATTTTTTCCACTCTGTAACATACTTCCAATGATTGTGACTGCCTTTGAGACCAAGTGATGAGAGAATGGAGAGAGGAAGCTACAATAAAGATTCTTTTCACATTATGGTAGCACAGTTCCTTTGGAGAGAAATAAGGGTTCATGTCTTTAGAGTTTTTGGTGCTCGTCTAATCATTGATTCCAGTGCTGCCCCCACTGCCATGGACATGCCTGTGCCTGATAAGGGGAGAAAAGATGAAAAAATATGGGGGGATATTCTTTACTCTCTCTGACCCATTGGGTCTTCTTTCTACTCTCCAGACTAGTTAGTGCCTTCACTTGGCACCTTTTCTGTCTGCACATAATAAGCAAGTTACACAGTTCAAGTACCTTTGAATCCAGCTTGGGGACCACCAGAGTAAAAATTAAATGGGAAACTTCCATCCAGTTTGAGGCTCTTCAAATTCTGGTTTTCTTCTCCATTCCACCAGCTCCCACTATTTTCAGAGTCCTGAGAGGGCCTCTGCATGCCTTGTATCCAAAGATTTTAGCTGCAGTTAGTAGGAGAGACAGAGAGAAATGCTAGTATTCCATCTTACCCAGGAACAGAATTGACACAGATGTTTTAGATCAACATTACATATAAAATACCCTTTATGCCCCTGGATAGAATATATTTACTGTTGATACTCTAAAATTCATTTTGATCTTCAAAATTAAGATGGTGATTCCTCTTTACAGGCAAACTATTCAGATATTTTATTTGCAAATTGAATCCTCAGAAATTACAGTAGAAAAATGCATCATAGATTTTTTTTAGAGTTTATTAATTTATTTTTAGAGTGAGGGAAAGGGAGGGCAAAAGAGAGGGAGAGAAGCACCAATGTGTGGTTGCCTCTCATGTGTGCTCCTCACTGGGGACCTGGCCTGCAACCCAGGCATGTGCCCTGACTGGGAATCAAACCAGTGACCCTTTGTTCACAGGCCAGCTCTCAATCCACTGAGCCACACCAGCCAGAGCCATAACTTAGATTTTCAAATAAAGAATCAAGCAGAGCTTTAGATTAGACTATGCATATAACAAAAAATCCAACTACTTTATAGTTAGGAGTTTGTATATATTTGCTTTTCTCTGAATCCTCATTAGTAAGAGGCATCTACTATTAGAAACACATTTAAGAGTATGTCATCAGATGCAGCTTATTGTGTGCCCTTGAATTACTATTATCCACTTTTGCTTAGCATAACTGATTCTTAGTAGAGTTGGAGCTTTTGTATTGTCGTTATCTAAGTGTTTTATGTGTAGTGATGATAAAAAGAAGCTATTCAATATGTTTGGAATGTGAACAAACACATAGATGTAACCTTTTCCCGTGAAAAGAGTTATCTTCATCTGGCAACTTTTAACTAAAAATATTAGATGCTTGTTTTGACTATTACTTTTGCTGCTGAAACTGGAGTAAAAAAACAAAGATAAGATAGTTATCTATAAATTTGAGGATCCGTAGGTTCATGGTTACGACAGACTATCTGAAGTGTTATTTGGCATGCCAATGCCTAAGTTGTCTGGCATCTTAAAAATGCCCACGAGCTGGACCTCCTAGATAGAGCAGCACAGTGCTGGACAGAGCATCGGATAGAAAATCCAAGCACCTGGGTTCTGGACCTGTTTTTACCCTAAAGGAATGCCTTACCTTTTTATTATAGGTGAGAGTTTTCTAACAGTTGAACCCTTATTGTCTCATCTGATCTGCTTATCCTGCTTTTGGCCAGAAAGTGCTCATATTACTTTCTAGGGATGAGAAACAAAGGCTCAGAGCTGTTAAGTAAGACCTTCTACTCTCCGGGAATTTATGAGTCTCTCCACTTGAATGCCATTAGTCAGCCATGATATTAGAAGACTCAGTTTCTTGGTCTGAAAAATTAAAGATTTCCACTCAATTTTTTTCTGAGATCTTTTCTGATTTGCTCCAGTCACAGTTATACATTTTAACACATTTCAGACAGTTATCAACTATAATTACTTATTTTATAAATGACTTAAGAAAATATATTATTTTTCACAACTCCTCAATCTACCAAATAGCTTCATTCTCTTACTAAAATATCAAGAATTTCTTCTAAACACACTTTAGTACTTAAGTATGCCAGCGCACACCTTATATGATGGCAGATAACCTTAATATAACCCAATAGCATCTGATTTCTCATTGTGTTTAAAGAATCATTTGAGACTTATCACCTATTTTCCAATCACTCCCTCAAATTCTCTCAATTTAATGTTTCATTAATATAAAGACCCACTAGAAAGGCAAAGGTTATGAGTAGACAATTTATTGAAGAGGAAATATAATTAGACAAGATACATGGTAGATAGATAGTTAGCATCACTAATAGCCAAGGAAATGCAAATTTAAATAATGTGTCACCATTTTTCACATACCACTCTGGAAAAAATAGTAAAGATTAATAACATACAGCGATGGTAGGATATGTCAGCATGTAAAACCTCATATACTGGATTGCATGAATTAATATTCAGTCTATTGTAGAGTGTCTGGCATACAGTAAGCACTTAAAATTCTGTGTTTGAAACCAATCAATAAATTAAATAATTAAACTGCTAGTGCAAGTGTAAATTGCTTCCAACCCTTTAAAAAGTTATCTAGAAATATCTATAAATATTAAAAATGCACTTATCCTTTGAGTGAGCAATGCTACTTCTGGCAAGTATCTTACAAACATAAGACTGCCAGCATTTAAAAATATATGTAGAAATATGTTTATTTCAGCAAAAATACTGAAAATAAACTGAATGCATGAGCATGGGAATATTGGATAATTTTATCAGAGTCCCAAGATAACAGGTAAATAATGATATTTGAGGAGAGTTTATTCACATGAGAGTATTTTTTAGAAGTATGATTAGAATGTAGGGAATCTACAAGAGATATTTCAAAAACCCAAATTTAGTAGGAGTGGAGCTGTTACCCTCCATAGGCCAAAGGAGAGGAATCTATGACCAAGGTTCAGAAGGGGAAACTAGAGGAGACCTCCTTCACAGGAGAAGTGTCTCCATTGAAGGAAACAGCTAGGCTGAGGCGAACTTGCAGGAAGCGAGCCCTCACCCTCTTTTTGTTCTCTGACCTCCTGTCAGGGCTTTCTATTTTCAAGCTAATCAGAATGAGAGGGCAAGGGAACCCATGGGAGTTTGCCTCCCAGAGTGCCGGGTAGAGATGGAAAGACAGAGGACCTGGGGGTCCCGCAGACGATATCTGACACTGTATGTCCCATGGGTACTATAGAATATTGCACAGCTGTAGAAGAGATGTGTGAACTGACAGAAATGATCCATATCATGGGTATAGGTATCTATGTGATACATATGTGGAAAAAATTGGGAGTGTAAAGTTTTGAATGATTCCATTTTTAAAAACAATAATTAAGTGTACATACACATATGTATAAAAATGTATAAACATGTGTATATATAAACACATGTGTAAAATGTCTTAGCATTTTATTTGAGTGATTCTACAAAGTCCCTTGCAATAATTAGGATTATAAGACATTATAAAGATTGTGGTCGTGCCAAAGCACTTTGTATGTTTACAGTAGATGGTCGGTAATATAGGTTGACTCGCTGACATGGCTGAAATAAAGATGGTTTGTTTATAATTGCATAAACTAAGTTTGTAATATGAGTAGACAAAAAGTGTGCAGATAAATGAACTTTCAAAAAGAGAAAATGACAATTTTATGTTTTTCCCAAATCTGAATAGTTGGAATTTTAATGGAGCAAAGCTTACTGGGACCTGACCTACTTTTGAGTCAAGGAAATAACCGTCATTAGTAGGCAACTCTAATGTGAGGCCCTTAGCTCAACAGCAACTTATCTCAAAGTCAAAGAGTTACCTTAAGTCTGGAACATTTGGTAGATATTAATCTGGTAAAAAAAGATCTGATTTCTTCTGTTCAGTTGATAGTCTCTAAATATTTGGGTATTTGTCTTGTTTACTGAAGGATTTTATATAAACATCCCCTCCTCTATTTTTAGATACCTTGCTTACAACACATTTTCCACTGCTCACATATTTTCAAATGTTATTGACTTTCAAATATTACCTTTGCACAGAGCAACTTGTTGACCTTGCTGTTTTAAAAACACATGCCAGACTTGGACTTGCTATAGATAACGCACCATGCTTGCACAGCTGTTTCATCAACCTTACCTGGGATCCTTTTCAAAATTCTAGGGCAAGACAGGAGTCCCACAACCCAATTTCTGGCACACAGCCAGTCTCACGGTCTCACTGCTCAGTATGACGCACAAACAGCTACCTTTGGTGCTTGGTTCTTCATGACACTCAACAGCTGGTGTTCTCTCTGTTCTTTCTCTTTCTCTCTCTGAAAGGAATATGGATGCTCAGACATTATGGGCACAGAGTCTATTGGAAAGAGTCCTCAGAGAGCCACGTAAGTGTGAACTGTGTGGGAAGGAACGTACATCACACTTGGACCTCTTCAGGCATGGCTGCACACGGGGAGAGCATTTGCCATTATTAGTGTTGACCTCAAACGTGAAAGGCAGCAATTATATAGCTACTTTTTAGAAGGAAAAAATCATGTGTGGCAAATAATTTGTTAAAAGTGTATTAAAATATGACTCTTACATTAGCACATAGGAGAGCCTTGAGATTAGGGCATTGTGTTAGTACTTAAGCAATAAGTTTGTATACATTAGCCTGAGGAGCAATTCTGTTGGGTATTAAATTAATTCTTGTTACCTAAAATAAATGATCTACCAGACTGAAACTATACTCTTGACATTGTAGAATTGTAACTCGAATGAAATAGCTCATTATGATTGAAATCTGAAAGTTGTTTGTAATCATAAATTCCATGTAGCAAGCTAGACAACAGTAACATTGAAAAAGTTAACCTAATAATCGCTTATTCTGTTTTCATGATTTATCTTGGTAATTGAGTACCTGAAGGTGGTAGTAAAGATATAGAGGTTCATAAAAGTGTCTGGAAGCTTTCACAACAGAAAACAAACAGGTGATTATTACTGAAAAACTAGCATAAAGTTTGAGAATCTTACACCTGTCTTCTCATATCTCCGATCCCCACTATTTTAGCATATAAAAGACTTCTGTGCTTGTACAAAGTAAAGCAGAAAGAAAAACAATAGTGATATAGAACACCCAGCCTATGCTTTTCTGGAATAGCTGTGGGGTCCAATTGCCCACCACCAAGAAGCGTGACTCCCAATGCCAGAGCTTGGTGAAAAGGAAAGGGATTATTTATTTAGAAGTTATATAGACTTGGAGTAATGCCTTAATGTCTTTGTCAAAATACTAAAGTCCTTTAGAATACCCACAGACACACACTGTCCTTCCTGTCCCCTCTGCCCAGTCCGAGGTACCGTATCTCAGGAAAAGAAGTCGAAGTCCGTGATTCAGTCTCCCGGCACCATCAGCTGTGTCACTGCCACGATCTCCCGTTAAAGCCAAAGCCATGTGGCACCTTCTCATGGCCCACCAGCAAGAGTCTTTTCACCACTTTTCTTCCAGGCAAAGTCTCTCCTGCTTCCTAAGCCACGTGGCAAAAGGGAGCACCCCAGAGCTGCATGGTCCTGACTCTCACCCAAGCCACAGGGTCATTCCTGCCACAGCCACATTGTCCCAACTCCTCCAAAGCCAAGTGGTCCTGGCTTTTCCTTCCCACAGTGTCTCTCCTGCATTCTTCCAAACTGCTAAGAGAGAGCTCTGCAACACTGCTACATCTTGCTTCCCAGCTTCCTAAGCTGCATGGCAAAGGGAGCCCCAAAGCCGCGTGGTTCTCCCCTGGTATGGCTGCCATGCTTGGGTTTAAATCCCAGCATCAATCTTCCTGTGAGCCCCATTTCCGACTCCTCCTACAATCAGTTACACCTGCCAGCAACCCCATGTTCTTCCAGCTTTCCTGGGCTGCCATGGTAAGTCTGGGCAGGCATGGCCCCATAGCATGGAGCCAATCATCACGAAGCTCTCAAGCAGGCACTGTAACCAGGGGCAGTTGCCTCCCAGTTACAAACTGGGTGAAAGTCACTTCCATCCCCCTGGCTCAAAGCATGGCCACAGCTATTTACCATATCTATGAAACCAGTTAAAAGCTATAGATATGTTAAATGACCATTGTAGACATTATCTGCAAAGCAGTTGCTATGCAAAACAGCTCTCAATGGCCCTACTCCATGTGTGCCATCCCCCAGCTCAGATTTGTTGGGGTGAGGATATCCTGTATATATTTTTCTAATATTTCCTGAACACCCTGAGTTCTGGACCCCATTGGAAATCCCTATTTGGCTGCACCCTGTTACACACTCAGGCCATTTTCTTCTTTACTCCTATAGTGTTACTCATAATGTACTAGGCTGCAAGTTTAACAGGGTAATGTCACAGTTTGTTTGCAGATTGGAGCCTACTGCTAAATTTTCACTGAGTCCATGACTTAATAATGGCCTACAGGTAAAATGTCTGGTACTGTTTCTACAGCCGCTCAACACCACTGATTTTTCCTCATTGTCAAGTGTCCTCTCCCCACTCTCCCCCATGCTGTGATGCCTCTTAAGGAAGAACTAAAAATTTGCTATCCATTAGGGGTCCTATGGATTCAGAAGTAGGGGAATATATGAAGAGGTGGGAAAACAAAACAAAACAAAACAAAAGATAATTTAGGGGGAGTAGAGTTTCCTACTCCTGGACTAGACTGATATGCCTACTCAGTGACCCATGCCAAAAACTACCTTCTTCATGTACTAGCTGATTTTTTTCACCCAACTCCATACAGGTCTAAATCAAAGGCCTCTGGCTGAGTTTCAAAAATCAGCAGAAGTGTCTAGTATCTGTTGAATTCACTGTAAAGTAACAAGCATGTTTACAGACATTTTATTCTCGTAATCACTCTGTGAGCTATGATACTATCGATCACATTTATGATATGAGGGAGCAAAAGTTCAGAAAAAAGTCAAGTAACTTTCTGAGACCAGGGTGATGAAGCCAAAATTCAAAGACAGGTGTCCAGACCCAGAGAGTATCTCTGCTGCTTCTTCTGCTGCTACATATGGCCTTCTGCACTGTTTTCTGTGCTTTATAGGATGTTTGTGATTCAACTCAGTCCAGATCCAGTCATTCATCTAGGATTCAACAAATACTTGCTCGGCTCTGTATTAGGTACTGTGTTATTTTCTGAAGCTTTAAAAGATCAAGTGCACTGGGAATTTGAGTTTGATATGGGGCTGGGTCAGGTGACTGCATGCCGATTATTCAACAGAAGCATAGGTAGGCACTGCCCGTGGAGGGCCTCTAGGGACTTTGTGGCTAAGAGTTGGGAAAGAACTCGATGACAGAAAGGTAAAAGGTGCTATTGATTAGTCGCACCTCTCTTTGAAGTATCACTAGATTTGATAGCTTTTCAATGTGTCAAAATGTCTAGATTGAACTACACTTCCAAAAATACCCTACATGTTTCTGATTAGGGTAGGTAATAAGAAATATTTTCATGAGGGATTTGGAAGGCGAGGCTGAAGCAGCAGCTGTTTTGATGTCATGCTCAGGTCAAGGCAGGTGCTCATGCACGTTGTCCCTCAGTGTGTCTCGCCTGCAATGGCTTCACTTTCCCCAGATCCTCCTTCAGTGTCTCTGACTGCGGGCCAGGGCTGTGCTCAGCTCCATGGCAAAGGGTACCCGCTGCTCCTGGAAAACACTTGCTTCATCAAGGTTGGAGGTTTGTTGTCATAAATTTACAGCCAGTTCATGGTGATGGGCGCCAGCTTATCCTTGCACCCTGTACTTTACATTTCCCTTCTCTTGCTGTCTGTCCATGTCTTGTGTAATTTCAGGTTCTAGCAGCTGAAATACAGGATGTAGGCTTACTGAGACTGTTCAACCACACTGTGTGATGTCAGATTCTTATATCAAAGCTGTTTTTCTGATTGAACCCTGACTAATATACTAGAAAAGGAGATATCTAAATGGTTTCCTTCCCTACTTCTAGATCATAAGACCTAACTGTATCTTAATACTTTTTGAACCTTAAATGTTTGTGCCTTGGGGATTATACACATTTTTTTCTTCTTAGTATGTACTGTAGACTGAATGTTTGTGCCCCCCAAAAAATTTATATTGAAACCTAACTGTCAATGTGCTGGCATTAGGAGGTGGGGCCTTTGGAAGGCAATTAGGTCATGAGGGCTGAGCCCTGATGAGTGGAATTTAGTGCCCTTATAAAAGAGACTCCAGAGAGCTCCTCTGTCCCCTCCACCATGTGAGATTATAACAAGAAGAGGTCCTTTTATGAACTAGGGAAGTGGGCCCTCACCAGACACTGGATCTTCCAACATCCTGATTTTGGACTCCCTAGCCTCCAGGATTGTGATAAATAAATATCTTTTGTTTATTAGTCTCCCAGTCTATGGTATTTTATAACAGTAGCCCAAATAGACAGTAAATTTGGCTTCTTGCAATCTCTTACACTACATGTTTTCAACTACTCACTCTAAGTTCCCATAAGCTTACCACTACCTCTCTGTATTGACAGGCCAGATATCTCTTCTACATCAAACTTGTATATCCAGTTGCCTGCTGAACATACCTGCCTAGATGTACTACATACAGACTAAAATTTAATTTGTTCAATATCAAATGTATTATTGCTTATTCCACACACTGAAAAAATACAAATGTGGTAACAGGCAAACATCTCTGATTTTCTCCTAATGTTTTTTTTATTTCTTTTTTTATTATGAAACCTTAATATTTTTAAAATAAATTGTATTGATTAGGCTATTACAGTTGTCCCATTTCACTCCCTTTATCCCCCTCTGCCCTGCACCCCCCCCCCCCCCACTTTCCTCCCCTTTAGTTCTTGTTCATGGGTCATACACATAAGTTCTTTGGCTTCTACATTTCCTATACTATTCTTAACCTCCCCCCTGTCTGTTTTCTACCCATCATTTATGCCACTTATTCTCTGTACATTTTCCCTCTCTCTCCCCCTGCCACTCCCCTGTTGATAACCTTCCATGTCTTACATAAATCCCTTTAACATTTCATATAATAAAGGCTGGGTGATGATGAACTCCTTGACTTGACCTTGTCTGAGAATCACTTTATCTGACCTTCCATTCTAAATGAAAGTTTTGCTGGATAGAGTCATCTTGGATGTAGGTCCTTACCTTTTATGACTTGGTGTATGTACTTCTCTCCAGCCCCTTCTTGCCTGAAAGGTCTCTTTTGAGAAATCAGCTGACAGTCTTATGGGAACTCCTTTGTAGGTAATTATCTCCTTTTCTCTTGTTGCTTCTAAGATTCTCTCCTTATTTTTAATCTTGGATAATGTAATTATGATGTGTCTTGATATGTTTCTCCTTGGGTCCAACTTCTTTGGGACTCTCTGAGCTTCCTGGACTTCCTGGAAGTCTATTTCCTTTGCCAGATTGGGGAAGTTCTCCATTATCTGTTCAAATAAGTTTTCAATCCCTTGGTCTTCCTCTTCTCCTTCTGGCACCCCTATAATTCAGATATTGGAACGTTTAAAGATGTCCTGGAGGTTCCTAAGCCTCTCCTCATTTTTTTTTTTTTTTTGAATTCTTGTTTCTTCATTCTTTTCTAGTTGAATGTTTCTTTCTTCCTTCTGGTCCACACCATTGATTTGAGTCCCAGTTTCCTTCCCATCCCTATTGGTTCCCTGCACATTTTCCCTCATTTCATAGAGCATATCCTTCATTTTTTCATCTAATTTGCGATCAAATTCAATGAACTCTGTGAGCACCCTGATTACCAGTGTTTTGAACTGTGCATCTGATAGATTAGCTATCTCTTTGTCACTTAGTTGCATTTTTTCCTGGAGTTTTGATCTGCTCTTTCATTTGGGCCATTTTTTCCCCCTTGGCGAGCCTGTTACATATTATTTTTTACCATAAATTTTGTATTAGTTTTTTTATCAATATCTCCTGATTCTTCTCCATGAAAAAGGAGGAAATTAATTAACCCACTCACATTTTCCTAGATCTTACTTTTTCCCATTTCTCTCTCAGTCTCTGTCAGCTAGATCATGATTTTTGCATCATCAAGGTTAATTATATTGATCAGTGTGTTCAGCTGCATCACAACAGTTAAGTGTACTTGTATTTATTTGCAAGTTTCTTCTCAAAGCTAAAAACCAATAAATAACATTTGTGGTAGCCTTAGTTAAACAAACACATCTATTCACTTCATAATGAAATAAAATATTTGGACCATAAAAAGAGCAAAAATTTTTATGTGATTGAAGCTTCTAAAAGGCAAGGACTAATGGTTTCTCTTTCATTTCCTTCCTAGTGCTCTTAACTTTCTCTGGAACGTTTTTAAATATCTTTTTCTTAAATCTTATGTAATACTTCCTTGAATCCCCGGGAATGTATCTGCAGCTAAAATAGTTCAGTTCATTACTGGTTGCAGCTGGAAAGACACATACCAATGTGAACTGTGGCACGTGTCAGTCAGGAGGTGTTAGAATAATGGACTATAAGATTTGGGTTTGTGTTAGATTTGGGGGAGTGTTAAGCAGCTGCTTTGTGATTGTTTGCTCTCAGAAAGTGAGAGTAATTCTGTGATTGTTTTAGTAATTCTTTTCTTTATTAAAACCATAATTGATAAAGAAGCAGCAATCACTCTTACTAGCCTGATAAGAGAATGTTGCTCGTTTTCTGTGGTTTGGAGAATGTTCATATTTTGTTTGTGTTCAGACATGATTATGTTTGGTTTTATCATGGTCATAGAATGGCCCTGTCTTACTTATATTGATGTTCTGTGCAACTGTTTATCTTCAGCAGGAGAAACCACATGGCAAAGAGTGTCAGGCCCTCTGTAGCACCGCCAAGACTTAGCTGATAGAACTAGACCACCAGTTCCTGAAGGTCAAGAGCGGCTATGTATGTGCGTGTGTATGTTTGTATGTTTCTATTTGTCAATATATTATATATAGTTTGTATGTGTATAAAATCATACATCTGTTAAAAAAATTTAACTTAGAAAATTTGAAAATCTAATTGCCTTTGTTAAGCAATTCATGATCAGGGCAGTATACCATCTAGCAACTAGGAGTGTGCTCTGACGGATGCCTACATGCAAGGTTTCTATAGGCAGAAGGGTGGTACAAGAAAAGAACAGAGAAGCTTCAATCAAAGCTTGCCTTTTACAAGCTTCAATTACATAGAAATTTTTCCCCTTTTTAAGGTCCAAATATTTTATTTTATTGTGAAGTAAACAGGTGTGCTTAAATGAGGCTACCATAAATGTTATTAATTGGTTTTTAGCTTTGAGAAGTAACCTAGAAATAAATACAAGTACAAGAAGCTATTGGCAGAAGAAAAGAAAGAGTTATTTTTAGACTAAGACATTTTTTTTTTCTGTGGGGGGTGGAAAGAATCTATGCTGTTGCTTGAGCAGAAAATTCTGGACTGGTTGATTAAAATTACATGTCTGGGAGAGATTGAAACCTCAATTAAATAAAGTGTTAAATTTTTGTTTGATATCATGTGTTTTTAGCAAGAGTGATGCCATTTTGATCATATGATTATATATATGTACATGTGTGGGTTTTGTGTGTGTATATCTATATATGTATATCAATCTATATCATCTACCTATATCTATACACAAAGATACCAATTATTCCTAACTGGAGGTAATTCTGCTCTCCACTCCCACACTGGCCAAGGATGTTGCTAAATATCCTATAAGGCACATAATAAGTCTTTACAACAACGAATTATCTAACCAAAAATGTCAATAGTGTCAAGATTGACAAACTAAATTATACATATATGTATGTATGTGTATATATAAAATAACATATCTACACATACACATCCTTACACATGTACATGTACATGTGTATGCCTGTGTATAATCTATGAGAAATTTTCTCAGTTCCTGTATGTCCCCTAATTCTTATTTTCTTTGCACACTTGATTAATAATTTGGCTAAGTATAGAACTGTAGGCTAAGTATTTAAAAATGTTACTCTGCTATCTTCTATTATTTGTTGTTGCTAATGAAAAGTCTTAGGTAAATATGGTTTTATTCTTGATATATTTTTTACTCTCCCTTTTTCTCTCTTGAATCTTTTCAGAATTTATATACTATGGATTCTTTTGCAATTTTTTCATTAATTCCATGGGTTCTTTCAACATACATATTTATACTGTTTTCCATTTAGAAAACTTCTTTTAATTTAAATTACTTATTTGGTCTTCAGTTGTGGTTTTGTTTTTTATTAATGAGAATATCCATCAGAGAACTTTTTTTTTAATAACTTTTTTTTAAGATTTTATTTATTTATTTTCAGAGAGAGGAGAAGGGAGGGAGAAAGAGCAATGTATGGTTGCCTCTCACATGGTCCTCACTGGGGACCTGGCCCACAACCCAGGCATGTGCCCTGACTGGGAACCGAACCGGGACCCTCTGGTTCCCAGCCCATGCTCAATCCACTGAGCTACACCAGCCGAGCCCATCATAGAACTTTTAATTGTCTTTAATTTTATGTTAAGGAAAAAATGTCACAACATTTTAAAATGTGGTACTATTTGAAAAAGTCTCTGCAGATATTAATTATATTATTTTAATTACTTTTTTCTTTCTAATGATTTGTTTTGTAGGCATTATTATTATTGCTATCACTCTGATGTTAATTGTCCTCAACTCTCTGCTTAATCTTGATTGCTCATTCATAATTAATTGAGTGACTAGATTGATTAATGTAGGCAGGGAGCCCGGAGACCCACACAGTCACTAAAGGAGGACCTGACTCTGGAGATGAAGCAGTATAAGTTACTTCCCTCAAGGGCAAATTGGATGTTCTGTTTTCCCATCTTCTCTGTTCTTCAGTGGGGACTTGGCCATAGCTCCAGTGTGGCTCTCACAGAGGACTTTAAACCTTCCCCAGACAGATTACAGACTTTCTTTAATTTGTGCCAGACTTTTACACTGAGGGCAAAATCCTTTCCTTTAAGTCATTCCATTTTTCTTGTGTAAGATAGGAAGGGGTTACTCTCAGCTATTTTGCAATTGGTTATTTAATGACTTTTTCTGATGGCCCCAAGGCCCACTTCCAGTCTCAGGATTTGTTGGCTATTATTTGGCACTCCTTGAGGAATCATTTGGGAAAATCACTCACAGGTATCTTGAGACTGTGTTTCTAAGGCCTCTGTGTATATTTGTGCAGGATAAACAGCACGCGCACGTGATTTTGACCCCTAGAGTTGTCAGTGCTCAGATGAAAACTACACTTCTGGTGTTTCATCTGCTCTGATTTCTCTGCCAGTCCCTATCTAGCTCCCAAAAGGTCTCTAAATTCTTATTTCTGTGGTTTCTTAATGATATCATATTTTATTTTTAAGTATTTCAATATGACCTTGGAAAAATGAAAAAACAAAAAACAAGTATTCTTGAATCAGAAATCATATGCTATATTTATTTATATTATTTTGCCAGGATATTATCTATAGTGAAATTAATCTCCTAAATATTATCACTCTAAAACTCATAGATGAAAAGAGATAATTAAGTATCTCAAAAAAATGTATGTATGCATTTCCCAGTTTTATTTATGAGCAACTATGACTTACCCAGAATAACACAGAAATCATTGAGAAATTATAAACCATGGTTTTATTAGTCTCTGATACTTTAAACATAGAAACACATTAAATACTATATATGTATGTATATATATGCATATATATATACACATATAGAGAGAAAAATTATTTGAAAATAAGTAATGATACTTATGTTTAGATGCTTCCTCTAATTAAAAATTTTAAGCAAGAAAATAAGTCAAAAATAAAACCTAGAGTCTAGAAACTTCTAGTTTAAAAAGATAGTAAAGATAGAAAGAAAAGAATAAAAGACTGCTTATGGACAGTCTCTTCCTTTCATATTCCAAACAATGGAAAACTCTCAAGTTGTGACTTTTGCTGAATATTTGTCAACCAAGGATAAGCAATGTTTTACAGTTTTAAGTTTCCTGAGAAGCAGTCTCTGAGATGGAGATCAACATGCAGGATATTTATTAGAGAGTGCTCTTAAGATCAGCAACTATGGAAGACACAGAAAGGAACCATACCTGAAACTAGAATGTAGCCGCACCCAAGGCTTTAGCCCAGTTCACAGGGAGTTCCAGAACTCATCTGGAGTTTCAGAGATGTCTCAAATTAGCATAAAGGAGCTCAGTCTTTTATCCTATGTTGATTAGCCACTGGATATAAGCACACACGGAAAGAAGTGTGACTTGACTAAGGTAGCTTCTTTCTGCTAAGAATAGCTGAAAAAAATGTTGATAGTTGATGGCCATCTTCTGACATTACACTCAGCAGCCAGGAAAAGAATAAGTCCTTGATTCCTAAAAGGAGATCAGGCATTGTATCATGTATCAACCACAGTTCATCCTTTCTACCCCTTGCATTTACTTCTTCTTACAGGTTCTGGGAGCATTTTCCCTCTCTTGTTGGAAGGGGGTCTTAGAAGAGGGAGATTGGTGGAAGAAACTAGCCCCAGCTACTAACCCCAATTTGAGAAATACCAGGAAGTGTTTCTCAGAGCCCATGAATCTCTACCACAGACACAGTGGCCCTGCTCCAGCACCTTACAGGTCCGCATGACATTCTCCCAGTAGGGCTTGTTGTGGAGTCCATATACCATCCTTTCTCGCCATTGATATCTCTAATGCAAAAGGGTCTTTTGTGTCATATGACCATGACCCAAGAAACAGTTGCTTGCACTGCAGCCTGAATCACCCCAGCCCTTTCCTGCTCTGCAGGGTCACCCATAGTGGCCAGCCTTTAAGGTCACTAAGTATATTCTCAGGTGTGAGATATGCTGCCTCTGGGCCTACCAGCCTCTGGTGCATTCTTCATGGTGAGAGGCACAGGATGCAATAGTTTCTCCTATATTTTGGAGAAAATGTCCTAGCGTGCTGAAAGTCTAACATCTTTGTTATCCTGGTGGGCCCCTAAATGGTCATAGAATTAATTTCACACTCTCTAGAGTATATATGGTTTCTTCATGCTGGCCACTCTTGCTCATCCAGTCCAAATAGAATAATGTCAGTTGTCAGAATAATGTCAGTTGTGGATAACTATGATGTTCTGTGAGATATTCTGACATCCTTGATTTCCTCAAACTATGTATGACAGAGGACAGAATAGCTACGTTAGCCCTAGAGCAAAACTGTAAATATATTCTGTTGTCTGTTCCTTTCTTCTGACAATGGTACAAAAGAAAACATTTGCCAGATCAATGGCCATTTACCAAGTTCCTGAGGTCATACTAACCTGTGGTAGCAAATATACTACATCTGGCACCACAGCAGTAATTAAGTCTACTGTTTTCTTGAGTTTATGATAATCTATTTTATCTTCCAATATTTGTTGTATTTTTGGTTTGTTTTTTTAGAGATTTTTTTTTTTTAAACAAGACTGGTGTATTAAACAGAGATATGATGATGACTATCACTCCTACATCTTTAGGAATTTAAGGGTGATGTTTATTACTGCTATTTCCCTGCAGTGCAGCACTGTGTTTTATTAACTATCCTAGCAAGGAATATGGGTAGAGTGATTTCTGAGATTTCCACTTGGCCTTAAGAATTCCTTTACCACAGGCCAAGCACCCAATGTATGAGATGGTGCCAAGTAGCAAGTACAACCACTGTACATTTAGGAATCTTAGAAATGACCACTGGGTGAGTCAGCAAGTCTGGTGGACCCAGACTTAAACTATGCATAGGCCAGGACACCATTTATTATCTATCCTTATATGATCTCACTATAACAGAGAGGGGCATGATATACTTTAGGTCTCAGGGCATCATATTATCTCTGACCAGTGTTGGTTGGCCCTTTTTCTTGTTTAAAAGATTTTATTTATTTATTTTTAGAGAGAAGGAGAAGGAAGGAGAAAGAGAGGGAGAGAAACATCAGTGTGTGGTTGCCTCTCATGCACCTCCTACTGGAGACCTGGCCTGCAACCCAGGCATATGCCCTGACTGAGAATTGAACAAGCAACCCTTTGGTTTGCAGGTCAGCACTCAATTCACTGAGCCATACCAGCCATTCAGAGCTAGTTCATGAAATGATTAAGTATTTTGCTTTGTCCTCTTGAAACAGGACTTAGGAATCATTGCTATATATAATTGCTATGGCTTTGTAGGTCTCTTTTCAGCTCTTTTCAGTTAGTGGATTTATGCCCAAAATCTGACTCTGAGATGGAAACTGGATAAGACATAGTGACATTTTATCAATGAATTTGCCCTTATCCTCAGCTTCCTCATTTTTCATCATTGCTTTTGCAGCTTGAGAATATACTTTTTGGCTACCTATCTATTATTCCCCTTGGGATGCTGCATTCTGTTAACAATCTCTATAACTCTGAATTGGGCTTCCTTGGCCAAATGATTTGAATCCAAACTCAGTGCTCATTATGGCAAATGCACCATCTGCCTTCTGATGGTTAAGTGCTGCTGCCTAGTCTCTACTGAGTAGAGTACTATCCTCCCCACTGCTATTAATGATCTCAGCTGGCATACAGAGGAGAACAATCTATGGATGGATTTCCAGTGATGCTGAGGGCAGTCTCACCAGCACAATCATTATTGTTTTGGTAAGTGGTGTATCCCGGTGGCTCTCCCATGGAACAGAATAGTCCAGTGGAATTTCTAACCATATATAATACATCCCCTTTAACATGCCCATATCTCTGACACTTTCCTCTCTTCTTCTAGCAACTGCTATGGCAATTCTGACATTACCATCTCACTAGGTAACATTCTAGTCATTGCCATCTTAGCTGTGTGTTCATATCATTTCCCAGGGTCCTTGCCAGAGTTATACATCCTATATTTTTGAAGAGTACTACCCAAATTTATTTATCCCCCGCTTTTGTCCTGCAACCTCAGAATCCAGTCCCAAAGATATTTTCCCACCTCATGTTGGTACACATTAGCCAGGTTTCCAGCAGCAGAACAATCTTAACCACTTCTGACTTGGCACTGCCTGAATTGAATTGATTTTTGCTCAATAAACATTTAAAATCTTTAATATGAGTCACTTTATCTTAACATCTCAGTGAATTTATAGTCTTACTGGGAAAATAAAAAAGGCAAATAAAAAGTCTACAAACTGTAAATGAGTGTGTTATTGTGATGCAAATAAATGAGCCAGTAATAACTGTTAGGTGGTGTTTGTTTGCAAAAGTGAATCACACCTCCATTGGAGTCTGAATCAACAGCAATTTTGGCTAAAAAAAAGCAGATTCTATGGATCGACCTACTTCAGATTTATTGAATTGGAATACCTATAATAGAGCATGCAAATGTACATTTTACAAATATTGCAAGTAACATTGATGTTTGAGAGAAACTTGTAAAAAAATAACACCTCAGCAGGGGTCAAAATAATTGTCTGTTGGCAAAATGTAATAAAGACTCAAGGAGCTAGGAATCTTGAGAAGAATCATAAAAATGAATGGAATTTAGATCAATGAAGAGGGGAGAATATATTTCTGAATCTTACAGATGAATAAATGAGCAAGAAATATTTAAGAGATATTGAATAGATCAGAGAGACTATAATGATGTACAAATTGGAGAATAGTAGGGAGTGAAGTTGAGTTTGCATCAGGTGGTGGAGAGCTTGGAATGCCAGACTTAAAAATTTTAACTTTATTCTAAAGCAATAAAGGAATATGTACTTATGCAAAGGGAGAGTATTGATGGAAACAAAGTTTTGAGAACATTAATCTGGTTGTGGTGTGTAGGATCTCCGGAAATGAAGAGACACTCTAAACAAGATCTCAGTTAGAGATCATTGTGATAATCAAGGTATGATGTCAACAGCCTAGATTGAGGAGTGAAAGTAGAAGAGATAGATGAATGTAAGAGAGATTACAGAAAGAATATGTCATACATGTTTTGATTCACTTTTATTTTTTATGAGGGCTGACAGTTATTTCTTATGCTGAAGTATTCAGAGAGGCTTAAATAAGAAATAACTTTACAAATGGTAATGCATATCACACGCTTGTGCTGGCACTGACAGGGGACTGAAGCTCCATGAAAGCCAGCTTCCACACTGATCACTCATATGTGACACAAATGTGTGCTGCCATGAGAGGGTAGTTGATTGGAGTCAGAGATTTTGTTTTCAAGTACTGGCAAGCTCTTGGTTTTGCTGGGTTTTTGCTGTTCTATCCAGGGTATGTGGAAAGTTACATAAGATGGCTCTCAGGTCCTTTAAGTTCTGAAATTCTATGACTTAAAGAAATAATAAATTAATAGATGTTATAATAGATATCCTATGTAGCAATTTGCACCATTTACCACAAAAATAGTAGCAATTTCTTGAGTCTCTTCTAGATAGAGATAATCTCCTTCTTCCCATATAAAGTTGTTTTAGTTCATTTCTGCATTGTGCTGTTTTTGGTACACAATGTGGCATTTGAGTTTGAAGGAAAGAATCTTATTTAAACTTTTAAAAGGAACTCAGTGTTGTGCCAGTGTGGCTCAGTTGTTTGGAGCATTGTCCTGTAAACCAGAAGGTTATGGGTTCGATTCTCAGTCAGGGCAAATGGTTGTGGGTTGAGTCCCTGTTTGGGGCACATGCAAGAGGCTACTGATTGATGTTTCTCTCTCACATCAATGTTTCTCTCCCTCTCTCTCGCCTTCCATTCCCCCATCTAAAATCAATAAGCATGTCCTCCAGTGAGGGAATAAATAAATAAATAGGAACCAAGATTTAGTGTTCCATGGGGAAAGAAGGCAACAGCACAGTATAATGAATATTACAACGAGGCAACTTTCACTTGCCTACATTTGTAGAAATGCTTATGAAAATTATTTTTAAAATCATGTTTCTAAGAAAAAAGACACAGAAGCATGAGGAAATGTACTGATGAAATTCCAAAGTTGAGAAACTGTGCAACACCCAGCTCTGCATGCTGGATTTAATGACCAGGAAATGTGACTGTCAAGTGTCTCTTAAATCATCTCCGAAGAGACTTCCAAACTGTTGTGGATCAGACTTGCCACCATTGAAAATCTTATACTGCAAATAAAAGAACAAAAACTTTTAAACTTGGGAAAGATACTTTATTTTTGCTTTAAAATAAATACAATTTGCTTTCTGCAATATAATCTCTCCAGCCAAACAAAGGGTGGGGTGGTAAGGATTGCGCCCGTAATTTACCGTCAGGGAAGCTTTTTTCATTATCCAGATCATTTTTCTTTACTAATGTTTGTGGGCAGTCTGTACTGAAAAAGCAATTTTAAAGTAAATTGGGTTCATTTAGTAGCATGCATAATAACTATGAATAGTTTTGGTGTCAACAAAACTTTACTTTAAAATAGATTTGTTTTTAAACTAACGGATATTCTAACTGATGTTTTAAAAATGGACAGATTAAAACTGTGGTTCAGATATTTTTAAGTTTGTTATTTTTATGGAAGTATTCACTTTACAAATAGCTTGAATAGAAATTTCTTAAGTATATTAAAAAAGATTCAATTACCCAAAATATATTTTACATTTGTTTTTAAAGTTCACATTTATTAAGTCCATATGTACCTGTATATTGAATCCTATGTGTTCAATCTTGGATTTTTTTTCTTTTTTTAATTGTTATTCAAATACAGTTGTCTCCACTTTCACCCTACCACAGCCCCTGCCCCACCCATCCCCTCCTCCCACCCCTGCTCTACCTGCTTGACTTTGTCCAAGGGTCCTTTATACATGTTCCTGAAAACCTTTCCCCCTTCCTCCCCCATTATCCCCTCCCACCTCCCCTCTGGTTACTGTCAGTTTGTTCTTTATTTCAATGTTTCTGGTTATATTTTCTTGCTTCTTTGTTTTGTTGATTTTGAATTAGCTGCTTGGAATTTATCAGAGAAGTTGATTAGCCCTGATCTGAGATGCCAGCTTATGATATAAGTGTGCATATAGCTTTTTTAATTTATGTATCATTTGAATAAGTGGAATTTATCTTGTTTTGAATCAGTTTTAATATTCTTAGAACATAGGTAATCAACATGAAATATAAAAAAGTATATAGGATATGCAATTTTATCAACATTTGTCTTTGATACTCATTCTAACAGGAGCCACTAGCAGAAAGGGTGATGAGGGAGGTTCCAGGTCTGTTATGTAGTCACAGGTGGGCATTGTCTGGGAGGCACCCTTGGCATGGAGACCTGCAAAGACATCACAGAGCCATTCAGGAAGACCAGGAAGAGGAGGCAGGATTTAGGTGAGAAGCCCCTCAGGTATCCCTGGAGTGTCTCAAAGGTATTGTGAGGACTCTGTCACCGGGAGACTTAGATTTTTCAGATCTTGTGTTTGTAGTTTCCCACATTTCCCTCTAGACACACTTTGGACAAATTACTCCTCAGCAATATTTTTATAAAAGAAAAAGGTAAAATGGTATAAAATGGATCTTAATAATAAGTCAAGCAGGTTTTGGATTTAGAAACCATGTGTCAAAACTAAATATTCCAATTAACCTCATAATTACTAACAGCAAGTCCTAAAAAGGACAGTGAAAGATGTTAGGATTTGTAGAGTGATTTCAAATGTTATACCATGCTTGCTTATTTTTCCAGCATTGTTCATTCCAAAAAGAATATTTGACAAGGTAGAGGAAGGGAGCAGAATGCTATCCTTATTCTGTATTTTTCATTATCAATTCATGCCAAGAAACCATAGAAAAATGACAGCAAAGAGCAGAAAATCTGGGTCAGACATAAATGCATATGATAAATACATGAACATGTTTGAATTATGACATTCTGAATAGATTTGGGGAAAAGATTGCTGAATTATCAACTTGCTTTTGCTGAAGCTGTAGTTTATGTCAATTTGAGAGTCTAGTTTTACAAATACTGTACTGCAAATTGAGAGTCTTATACTATTGCATTGACTTAATTAGCAAAATAAGCCCATTGAATGGTAAGACTAATAGAAAAATATACACAGCCCCTTACTACATAATATTGGTTACTTCTGTTTTCTTACTTTCTAACCCAGGGGTTTTCACTATGCAATGACTTGCACATTTTTTGAATTGATTTTGTTGAATTTTATCTACGTTTAATTCAAAAGTTTTCCCAGATTAGGGAACAAGTGCCATATATGCACAACCTCCATTTAACAAAGGCTCTTGAGGCATGACTAGGGGATTATCTTCAAACCTGTAAGAGTGGAACTGAGGTACCTCGTTCTAATGGCTTAAGAGGACATAACAAAACATATTTCTTGTATGAATACAAAATCCATTTGGTCCAGCCCTTTGTTTCTGGTGAAACATGAGGTTCTGTTGCATGCGAGATCTGTAATCAACAGATTACACTTCTTGACTAGCTTGAGGATTAACTAGGCAGAGTGCTCTCTGGGCAGCCCATAACCCCTCTGACCTCAGCCAATATCCAAAGTAAGTCGGGGAAAGGGTGCATCCCTGCAATACACTGTTGGGGAAACCAGTCCCAATGCATGACCAACTGATGGTAGCCTGGTAGTGATGGGTTTTCATAGGCAGCGTCACATAGTTATCTATTACCACCCCTATATCTCTGACTTTGTAACTTTCATATTCAAATATTAACCTCATTTAAATGAGTCTGAAGATACAACAAAGAAACAAAGGGCAGGAGGCCAACCAGCCAAAATATATGACTCTCCAAATCTGGCTTTTAAGAGTTCACATTATACATTTTGAGCATTTTTGTTTGTTTTAGTTAAGCCTTTCTTTATAGGAATCATATCTTACATTAATTTATTTCTCAAATTAGTTTCACAATTACTGTATGAGAAAGTTGGACCTTTGGTGTAATTTTGAAAAAGTCAAACTTCCCAGCAGGACTTTGCTCCTTTCTGTCAGTGCTCTTCCTAAATTGTCTGGAACGTGCCCAGATTCTACTTAATGAATCCCTCAAGATCCTCATGAGCCACCCAACCTAAGTTTAACCCCTTATAACATCCTCTTTTATTTCTCTCACCCCATCCCTTCTAACCAACCCTTGCCTTTTCACTTACGTTCCCATCAGAATAAAATTTCCAGGAGAACAGGAACCTAATATGTCTTGCTTACAGTTTTATCTTCAGTCTGGTGTCTGTAAGTATAGCGGCATATTTTTTGATAAATAAATAACATATTCACTGCAACTGATTTGAGCTTGTCATTAGAACAAATACTCCTGATTTAACTCATTTTTAGCAGCATCTCAAATTTGAGGATATATATAAATATAAATAAAGGCAACTTAATTTCTTAAGGTGTTAACAATTATTCATGACGCTTGTTAAAGAGACAATGGAAGGCTTTATTCAAGAAATGATTGCAATGGGTATAGGGAGACTCTTGCGGTCGGAGAGAGAGCAGGCTCAACTCCAAATACAACAACAAGTTGGAATTTATAGCCAAGGAGCCTGGTGAGGATCGATAGATGGAAAATTACTAGAGAAAACATAAGGCATAACAAGGAATTCTGGCTAAACTGTCCTAACAAGATTTTTGCTGGAGGCAGGCCCGATGATCAGATATCATTTGGGGGATGGTAGAAGATGAGAAATCCTTGGCGATCTCTCTTTGCTTCCTCCTCAGGTATTCAGTCCTTAAAAGCTCCTTTTCATATAGAAACCTACATTACTTTTCAATGAGTTTTGGAATACTACTTGTGTTTGGTTTGTAAGGTTGCCAATTCAAAAATTAAAAAAGCAAAAAAAAAACAAAAAAAAAACCCAGGAAGTCTAGTTAAATGTATTTTCATGTAAGCACTGGGAAAAAAAAGAAATACTATTAGATATTGAAGATGATGAGATTATGGAAAAAGGGGGATTTGGGGCTAAAGTGACCAAGTAGGATTCATGCTAAAATTAGACGATGCAGAGATGAACATGGAAGGAATTTCAAAGGCTGAGGCCTGGTGAGAAGGAGGTCAAAGGAGCCTGAGTAGTGTTTGGTCAAGGAGAGAATCTGCCAAAGGTCATCTTTGGAAAAAAGACAGTTAAGGCAATGCCTGAATTCCAAACTGAGAATTAAAATAGTCTTTACAGGTTTGTTTGACTTTTTGCCAAAATGTTTCACATTTTGATGGCATTTATGATCAACAGACTAGAATCTGGATTTGAATTTTCGTATTCTTACTTATCCAGAACTATCTATTTATATGCTTCTATTAGTAGACTGACCGTCTTGCTATTTATTAAGCTTTTCAAATAGCAGAATTAAAACTTAAAATATCTACACAGCTTTTAACAGTTAAGATATTTCTCTTGCAAGTAAAAGTCCAGAATTTGGGTCCAAAAGGATCTTCAAGAATTTAGCAATTCTTGCCTCCTGCTTGTAGTCTGTTAAATGTCTAACCCAAGCAACAGGAATAATTTGGGATGTAATTTCAAAATATTACTATGACACAAGTGGTCCCCTATGTGTGTTTAAATATTGGTAAAACTGGGGAGGGATTTTCCTAAACAATAGTTTTACTATTAATTCTACATGTAAAGTCTCTCTAATCCCTCCCTTTTCACGCTGATTATGTACAAAACGTTTATTTCTACACTGTGTGGTAGAGAATAAGTCTACTGATTAAAATTAGTTTGAAGTTAATAGGAGCATCAGTAAAGTACATCCTGGTTTTTCTTACCGTGTGATGTGCGCAAGCTTCCGGAGAGCTGGTGAGCTATCGAATGCAGGAAAGAGAAGCTGTAGGGTGGAGAGGAGGGAATATTAGTTTGCTAGCGCTGCCATAATGAAGGACAACAAACTGGGTGGCTTAAAACAACAGGACTTGATTTGTTCACAGTGCTAGAAACTAGAAGTCTGAAATTAAGGTATCAGTAGGTCATGCTCCTCTGAAACTCTGGCTAGAATCCTTCCTTGCCTCTTCTCAGGCACTAGCCATTGATCTTCAGAGTTCCTCAGCTGCAACTGCATCACTCTGTCTCTGCAAGGCATTCTGCAATGAGTCTCTGTCCAACTTGCCCCCTTCATATAACACCAGTCATACCAGATTTGGGCCCACTCTTATGACTTCATCTGGACTCGAATATATCTGTAAATGAGGCCACATTCTGAGGTACTGGGAGTTAAGGCTACAACATATCTTATTGGGGAGCACAGTTCAATCCACATCAGAGAGTTTAAGAGAGCATTAAAATAATCCATTTTGGACTACTGGCATACTAATAAGGTTAAAAACTGAGACTATAGGAAGAAGGTGGGTTGGGTGAGAGAAAGTTTAAGAAATAAACAGTTTATGGGTGGTATTTTCAGCATTCTTAATTGAGTTTGCTCAAGGAAACCACACAGATTGTCAGTTCCCTGTGGAGCAACAGTATTTCTTTGAGCAAGAAGAGATAGAAAAAGAATCCAAGCGAGAGTAGCCAGAATCATGGGAGAAAAATTAGGGATAGTAAAGGAAAATAACATTTGAAAAATGACAGTGATCAATAGTGTTGAGTTGTTTGTTCCACCTAGGGAAAAAATTACACTTAAAACAGTTTTGTTCTGAATACATAATAGATTATAAATGATATGAATTTTAATTAAAAGAAAAATAACGATAAAATAATACTTTATATAACCTGAAGCCATATGTAGACATTAAATCAATATTGAGCTACATAAATTTCTAATCTTATCATCACCATGCTTATTCCCTGATTGCTCAATATAAGGTGGTCAGAATGCAGGTAATGAGGCCGGTTGTGTGTGCGTATGCTCGTGAATGTGTGCGTGGTTGTGTGATAACGCAGCAGCACCTGGCCAAGCCCAGACACAGACAAACTGGGCCCCTGCAGATGAGGGCTACCTGCTCTGTGGCCCTCATCTGCACTCCAAAGGGTACTTGCAGATCATCTCAGAATAACAGAGACCAGAGTAATTACATCTGCGAGGCGAGTTGGTCTCGTAATTATTGAAATTGCTAACTAGTCTTACAATTACAATCATGGCCTAAAAATTTCTGGGCTTTGATCTGTTAATGAGTGACATTTGGAAGGCCAGAGTCATTATATATTAAGAACAAAGACCATTCGGTAATCCTCCCATCACCCATGCCTCTTTGCAAATTAAATCTGGACTTTTTTGCTTCTCATCTAAAATTACTAATAAATAAGAATTTGCAATCGCTGCGTGGTCTCCCGTTTTCATTGGGGCAGTGGAGTGCGGAGGATTGAACACGGGACCGGAAGCTGGCATTCCTGGGTTGCAGCTCTGGCTCCGCCAGAAACTTGATAGATAAATATAAGCTGGCCACTTACCTCCATGAGCCCTCGGTTCCTCATTGGCCAAAAGAGCATGCATTCAAAGAAAAAAGTCAAGAATACAAACCTATAAGAAACAGAATTATTCTTCTGCTGAGATAGAATAGATTTTCATGGTATTAAGGGAAATAATGTCAGCCATTATGCTAACTATGGAAGATTATTCCCAGAGAGTTTGATACACCTTTACATTTACATGAGCTGCTACAGCAATTTTGGGACTACTTCAGTCAGACAAGTAAAAAATAGTATTTTGCATTGACTTAGCAACTTTCTAATGCAAGAACTTATAATCGTTTTAGAAATTTAATAGGAAGTCATGACCAAGAAAGCTGGTTTTCAATAGTTTGGTGACAAACACATTATAACTTCCAGTCACAGTAAGCAAATTAAAAATATAGAATTCTCACTTCTGTTTGGTGTAGCATGAGTTTTAAAAAAAATGCAAAAATCATGCCATTTAATAGAGAGACTCATCTGTATCAGCTAAAAAGAATTAAAAATGTCATTGAGTAGAGCAGGAAATAACTGGGTAGTAATTTTGATAGTATATCCCATCAAAAGCTTGTTTCCACCAAATCGATCATGGAGTTCTATACAATGACAAATACTTAAATCCATTCATCCATTTAACCATTCATTTATTCAACCCAAAATGATTTATAGAGGTCTTCTGTATACATTGTATTGCTTTGGGTGCTAGGGATAAGGAAGTGAACAAGCAGAAAACATCTCTCCCTCCTGAAGATTACTTCCTAGTGAGATGAGTTAACAATAAATGAGCAAAGAAATGACACAAGATCTTTCTGAGAATGAAGTAAGCTTTGAAAGAATTATGTTGCACAGGTGTAGTAGAGAATGACCGCTGATGTGGGAAAGATGATTTCACCACGGAGGTGACTTTTTGCTGAAACCCAAATAATGGGACAAAACCGCTGTGGTAGGCAGAATAGTAGCAGATGTCGATGGCCCTATCCCCAAAACCTACACATAATGTTATCATACATGGTAAAAGGACTTTGCAGCTGTGATTAAATTTAAGGACTTTGAGATGGGGAGATTATCCTGAATATGTGGATGGGCTTAGTTTTATCATATGAATCCTTAAAAACACAAGAGGAAGGAAGAAAGGTGAGTCCAAGAGACCAGGTGTGACAAAACATCAGCCTGCCCTTGCTAATGGTGAAGATGGAGAAACGGGGTCAGGAGCCCAGCAGCCTCTAGAAACTCAGCTGGCATGCAACAGACACCTTGGGAAAATAGAGACCTTGGTTATACAGTTTTAAGGAACTGTATTTTGTCAATAACCCAAATAACCAGGAAATAAACTTTTCCCTAGAACCTCCAGAAAGGATTTTATTCCAGTGACTCTTCTACCAGACTTCTGATCTACAGAACTATAAGATAATAATTTGTATGGTTTTAAAGCGTTGAGTCTGGGTGAATTTTTATGGCAATGACAGAAAACCATTACAACTAGTGTCTTAGTTTGCTCAGATTGCTGTGACAAAATGTCATTGACTGGGTGGGTTACAGACAGCAGTCTGGAGGCTGCAAGTCTGAAATTAGGGTCCCAGTGTGGTCAAGTGAGGGTCCTCTTCCCAGCCACAGATTCCAACTTCTAGCTGTGTCCTCACGTGGTGGAAAGGGATGGGGAACTCTATGAGGTCTCTTTTGTAGGAACATTAATCTCATTTTGTGAGAACTCCTCCTTCATGGCCTGATGACTTCTAAAGGCCTCACCTCTTAAAATCATCACGTTGAGTATTAGGATTTCAAAACATGATTTATGGGAGACACAAACATTCAGATCATAGAGACTCATTTTGTAAAAAAAAAGTTAAATTCAAGAGACTAGTATTCTAGGAAGATGGAACAGCAAATTTAGAAGTGTGAGAGTAGAAATAAATTTACTGTATTTGATAATCAGAGTAAAAACACACAAACAAACAAAACCAAAAACAAACCAGTATGACCAGTGTGATGAGTGAAAGGAAGAGAGATAAGAGAGAAAATCAATGGGGTAGAGAGGGACAGGATTCAAGAGCTTTATTGGCTCTGATAGACAGCTTGGGTTTATTCTAAATGACATTCAAAATCACCAGAAGATTTTAAATCAAAGTATGACATGCTATAATTTATTGGAAAATGTATATTGGGTTGACCTAAGAGTTCATGTGGTGTTTTTTTCTGTAAAATAAAAGACATATTTTTCATTTTGACCAATAACTTTATTGATTTGGATATTTTAAGTAATTTGACTGTCTCACGCATGATAAAATGTTAACTGTTCTCAATTAATGCTGTATTTGCTTGCTACCAACTTCAACTGGTCTACCTGACCATGGAGTATTGTCCAGAAAGAAATCTCCAGCATGAAACTTTGCAAACCACTTTTGACACGTCCGATCAGTCACAGCCTTCTCCATACATTGCACAAAAAAAAAATCTGTTTTTTTTTATTTTTTGCATTTCAGTTACATTTTTACCTTTCTTCAAATAATAAAGCATAATATGATAAAAATGTTGTGGATTTTCTTCCATCTTCAATATTTAAATGGCTACACAAAAATTCACCAATTTTGATGTTCTTTAAGTGAATGCTGATATGACAGCTGTCATGATACAATCTAACAAAATTGTTTCAAATGAAGTTAAAGACAACTAAGCACTAGTCGAGCCTCTTATGGAGAAAAAAAAAATGAACTTTTGGCCAACCCAATATAGATTAGTCTGCTGCTATGTGGTAAATGGATTATAGGAGGCAAGAGTAGAAGTGCCGAGGACCACTAGGAAATAAATGAATAGTGGATGTAAGGTGATGGTGAATTGGGAAATAGCAGTAGATACAGACAGCATAGGTGGAATTAGGATACATTTGGACATAGAATCAGTTGTTTGGGAAGGAAAAAACTAAAAAATGACTCGGGTTTTTGTTTTAAGGAATTGGCTAGTTGGCAGAGCTTTTTTTTTTTAAATATGGAGAAACAAGGGGAGGAAAATATATTCTCCATTGACCATTGATAAAAATCATTCACAGAGATAGAATATGAGACATAAATTGATCAAAAGCAATATGGAAATATTTGAATTTCACATTATTTTTCAGGAAATGTGGGAATCTCTGCTATCACTTTCTCCAGCAAAAATTTTAGAATATTTATTCAAGTGTGAGTCTATATAACACAACTTAATTCCTTTAGGCATCCATGAAAATATGTCAGCTAAAGCCCATAGGCAGCCCACATAGTGTGGGCACTGTTTACCTCCAGAAGCTGTGGAATTTATTTTACCTACTGATGTGGCATACTTAGTAGGTTTTTTTTTTTTTTTTCCTGAGACTTAGATCTCAAAACGCTATTATTAGGATGAAACAGAACTGAAAAGACAGATTTTAAAAGTAATTGTCAACAAAGCTGTATGAGAGAAACTAGAAATAATCATTAGGATAATACCTATAATTTATTCAGCTCTCATTAGGTACTGAACATTGCTTTTTATCTGGTGTGCATGCTACCTTTAACTCATTTGCTATACACAATGCTAGTGTTCAAGGAGGTTAAGTAATTTGAGGTCACAGAGCTTGCAAGAGTGGTGCTGTCATCAAATACAGCTTCTGAGTCTTCATATTTTACATTTTGAACCCCCCAAACAAATATATTTCTCCCCTGATATCTCCTTTATAACTGCATAAAATTCTACCATTTTGTGTAACAGATATTTTTATATTTATACACACAAATAGATACACACAAAAAAAACCTCAATTCAGTATCACTGCAAACCTTTAAGGAAAGCATTATTTCCTGATAAAGAAAGTGAAGCTTAGTTGGCCTAATATGTTTTTCTAAGTTCACAGAGTTATGATTTGGAGCTGCTGGGATTTGTTCTAATTCTAAATCTTAATCTCTGTTTCCTAACATTATTTCTCCTATACAAAAAAAAAAAAAAAGTAACAAAGAGAACATTTACTCAAAAATTATAACTTAATGTTTATTATATGCAGACACTCTTCTAAGAAATTGAACATACTTTTAACAGTCTAATGCTGAGATGTCTGTTTCTCACCATGATGGAGTAATGGGTACCAGACCTACCCTCCTGCCATAAACAATGCAAACCTGAAAAAAATGCAGGAGTCCCTTGTTTGAGGAGTTGAGTATTGGGTAGTGCAGTACTAGGATCTCTTAGAGGAAGAAACACACAAAGTGCTTCTACTTTCTTCTCAGGAGAATTTCTGGGCCACTGCATAGGGAAGATGAGCCCAAGGGGAGAAGAGGGTACCACTAAGTTGAGAATACAGAGATCTGCATTTGGACCCACTGAAATGTCTGGAATTTGTGCAACAGGGGAATGGAGGAAAGAAAAGCAGCACCCATATGAGTGCAGACACATGTCTACCATTTTCCTATGGTCCTAGATGAGGGCTGGGCTGTGCAAAAGCAGGACAAAACTCCTTGAGAGTAGATGCCCTGCAACTGAAACCTGAATGTAACTGAGATTACACAAAGCTGAGGCTACTAAAATTCTGGCTCCCCAAAGTGGAGAGGTATCATTGATCATATTGAGCATTCAGTTGAGACCTCAGAACTAAAATTTAGGGTTAAAGGCTCCACAATAGATTAAACTGACACCTTATGAGTAATGACAAGACCAAAATAGCCCTAAAACAAAACAAAACAAAAACAATAATAAAAGGAAGACAGACAGTTTCAAGAGCATCCCCCATAATTTATCTATAAGTCAGAACAAAATACCATGCCTTTTCTAGGAAGAAAACAGTATGCAGGCTGCCTACAGTGTGTCACCTACAATCTGCAGCAATAAATAAAAACTTTAATAGACATGCGAAGAAAAAGAACAAAAAAGTAAAACAAATAGTCAATCAAAAGGCAAAACAGACTGAGAGATGATCATATGATAGAATTCAGACAAGAACTTCATAAAGTTACACTATACATGTTCAAGAACATAAAGAAAGAGCTAGATCAAATGAAAAACAGTACTCTAAGCAGAGAAGTAGAAATTTAAAAAAAACAAGGAAATTTTATCACTAAAAATGATAATATTAGAAAAGAAAATTATAATAGATGGACTAATGAGAGAATTGGCTACTAGAGAAGAAAAACGAGAGTCAAAGAACTCGAAGACAGATCAAGGGAAATTGTTTAAAATGAAGAACACAGAATGATAATGTCTCCTCCAGAACGGCCCCTATGTGGCTCCATGGATTCACCCCCTAGCTAAACAAAAAGTGAAAAATATATTTTTAAAAACTCCAAAAAAATCCCCAACCATTTAAAGTATCTGAAAATTCTTGAGGTTGTACAGAAAGTAAAAACACATAATTCAAGAAAATCTAAATCTTGGGAGGAATAGTGAGAGCCTTTGGAACTTGAGCTACAACCTGCTCCCTATCCGATCCCAAGTCAGTATGACAGAAGCTCCACGGTGGTGGGTGTGGCTCAAAAGAAGGGACTGGGGATCCCTCTCTCATTCCAACTGATAGTCAAGGGATACTGTGTCTCTCCAGAGAGATATGCCTCAGCATGTCTCATAGCCCACTTACAACCTTGAGTTGCAAAGACTAACTTCCTGGGAAATGTAGCCAAAAGATTGGTGATTCCTTTTTTCAACCAACCTTCCCTCATAGAATGGTGTGCCAGGCTGAGGCTACTGGGACACTAATAACACTATCCCCAGTTTGCTCATGGGATGGAGATTACATGTTGGAAGCAGCGATCCAAGAGAACCACAGACAATCACTCTAACCCAATATATTACTTACAAACCAAGGGGGTCGTTCCTAGAGAAGCAGACCTCTGTCCCTATATCTGCCACAGAGATTTTGTCTAGGGGCAGAGGCAGGCTATCAAAACACAGTGATCCCAAGTTCTCCCCAAGGTGGGTGTGAAAAATTTTAAGCTTAAGGACAGTTTTAAAAACAATGATTTTGGTGTTAACCAATCAAGAAGAAGTTAGTAGCTCTCTTAAAAAAACTACCCCTGTAAAGACTCCTGGGGTTAATTAGATTAGATTATGGAGCAATTTGTGACCCAGGGTGTTGTTGAAAACAATAGGGCCATTAGTTGGCCATTAATGGAGCCCAATGACTGGAATGATAGGAGCAGAAGCAGATAGTTTAACAGAGATATCAGGAGAAAAGCTCCTCAAAGAACACCAACTAAAATCACTATCACCCAGGATGCCTACAGAGTAAACCTATATATTTCTGTACCTGTATTCTCTTCACTAATTTTAAAGCAATTTTATAAAATGATATACATATAATTGAGTTGTTGGGCCTATGAAATACAGAAATGAAATACATACGACAATACACGAAGGAAGGAGGAGGTAGAAGCAAAGCTGTCTGGAGTAAGAAAATGACATCATATGGTAACTTGAATCTGTAGGAACAAACTAGGAGAGTCAAAAATTTTTAAATAAGCATGTAAACTGTAACAAACTTTAAAATGTATATTTGGTCTCCTTTTCTATTGCAACATCTTAAAAGATATAAATTATATGAACAAATAATTATAACAATGCATTGTAGGCTCTGTGTCATATACAGATACAATATGTACACAGAAGCATCAAGTGGGGGAGAGGGAATAGGAGTGACATTTCTATGTATAGCTGGAAATAAATGATTATAAATCTGAAGAATATTTTGATAGGCTGAAATGTATGTGATAAACCCTAAGAAAACAATTTTTAAATACAGTAAAAATAATGAAAGGAATTAAGTGTTACACTAGAAAATATTCGCTTAATGTAAAAGAAAGCAGTAAAGGAAGACCAGAGAAACAGACATGAGACACATGAAAAAAGGAAGGGCAAACATAACTCCAAATATATAACATTAAATGTGAAAGGATTAAACAATACAATCAAAATGTAGAGGTTAAGAGACTAGATTAAAAAAAAAATCCTACAATCTATATGACACCATTTAGAGTCAAATATACAAATAGTTGGAAAGTAAAAGGATGCAAAAATGTCTATCCTTTAAAGAGCAATCATAATATAGCTGGATTGGCTATATTAGTATCAGACAAAATGTATTTTAAACGAATAAATGTTAGTAGACATAAAGAGGAAAAAGGTATATGTATGGTCAATCCATTGGGAATATATAAAGTTTTTAATACATGCATCTCACAACTGATCCCCAGAATGCATAAAGCAAAAACTGATAAAATTTAAAAAAATAGACATTTCAAAATTAATAGTTGCTAGCTTCAGTATTCCACTTTCAAATATAGATATGTGGATGAGAAAAGGGATTTTATGGAAAGTAACTTCACAGAGCAATCTGATCATAAGTTCCTAACGAGGTGCATCATGATGAGTAGTCACAGTGTAGGCATAAAATTTTATTTTATTTTTTACATTTTTAAATTTTAAATATCTTTACTGAGGTATACTTGACATAAATAAACTGCACATATTTAAACTATGCAATTTGTTAAGGGTATATATATCTGCAACCATTACTAAAGATAAGATATTGAGCACATACATGCCTCATCCCCTAAAGGTTCCAGTGTTCCTTTGTAATCATCCACACTTCTCCCTCCCTCCCACCATCCTTAAACATACTGATTTGCTTCCTGTCACTAGAATTCAATTTACTTTTTCTACTGTCTTATAAAAATGAAAACATATATTGTCAACTTTTTTACAACATAGTGATTAGACATTTATATAACTTGTGAAGTCATCACCCCAATAATCTAGTACCCGTCTGACACCATACATAGTTATTACAATATTATTGACTATATTCCCTATGCTATATTTTACAGCCTTGTGACTATTTTGTAACTACCAATTTGTACTTTTTTTTAAGATTTTATTTATTTATTTTTAGAGAGACGGGAAGGGAGGGAGAAAGAGAGGGAGAGAAACAGCGATGTATGGTTGCCTCTCACGTGGCCCTTACTGGAGACCTGGCCCGCAACCCAGGCATGTGCCCTGAGTGGGAATCGAACCCGGACCCTCTGGTTCCCAGCCTGAGCTCAATCCACTGAGCTACACCAGCCAGGGCCAATTTGTACTTTTTAATCCCATCACTTTTTTCACCCATCCCTCCCAATCCTTTTTCCATCTGGCGATTGTCAATATGTTCTTCATATCTATGCATTTGTTTCTGTTTTGTTTGTTTGTTTTCTTAGAGTCCACAGTGAAGTCAAATTGTATGACATCTGTCTTTCTCTGACATTTCACTCAGCACAATATCCTTTAGGTCCATCCATGTTGTTTCAGATGACAAGACTTTTTTTTCTTTTAATGGCTGAGTCATATTCATTCTATATATGCACCAGTTCTTCTTTACCTACTCATCTATTGATGTACATTTAGGTTGCTTCCAAACCTTGACTATTGTGAATAATGCCTCAATGAGCATATGGATGCATATGAATTAGTGTTTTGGATTTCTTCGGATACATATGCTAAGTGGTATTTCTAGTTCCTTCTTTGAGTCTTGTTATAGCCTTTGTTTTAAAGTCTCTTTTGTCTGGGACAAGTATTACCAACCTGCCTTTTTTTTTTCATTTCCATTTTCATTATTTTTCCATCCCGTTACTTTTAATCTGTGTGTGTCACACGATCTGAAGTGTGTCTCTTAGAGGTAGCATATGTAAAAGTCTTGTTTTGTTAACCATTCAAACACCTATATCTTTTGACTGGAACATTTAATCCATCTACATTTAAAGTAATTATTAATAGACATATATTTATTGTCATTTTATTATTCATAATTTTTATTTTTTCTTATTTTTAAAGATGTCCCTTTAACATTTCTTGTGAATACTGGTTTGGTGGTGATGAACTTTCTTAGCTTTACCTTGTCTGGGAAGGTCTCTACCTCTCCTTCAATTTTAAATGATAGCTTTGCTGGGTAGAGTAATCTTGTTTGTAGTTTCTTGCTTTTTACTACTTTGAATATTTCTTGTCAATCCCTTATGGCTTAAAATGTTTCTGTTGAGAAATCTGCTGACACTCTTGTGGGAGCTCCCTTGTGGGTAACTAACTGCTTTTCTTCTCTTACTGCTTTTAAGATTCTTTGTCTTTAACCTTTTGCACTTTAATTAAGACGTGTCTTGGTGTGAGCCTCTTTGGGTTCATGTTGTTTGGGACTCCTGGCTTCTTGGGTTTGTGTGTCTATTTCATTTGCCAGGTTAGGGAAATTTTCTGTCATTATTCCTTCAAATAGTTTTTTAAATTTTTTGCTCTCTTTCTTCTCTTTTTTGGTACCCACATGACGCAAATGTTGGACACTCGATGTTGTTCCAGAGACCCCTAAACTATCCTTAATTTTTTTTTTTGCTGTTCTGATTAGGTGTTCTCGGCTCCCTTATGTGACAAATCACTGATTCAGTCCTCTGCTTCATCTATTTTACCGTTCATTCCCTCTAGTGTATTCTTCATTTCTGACTGGTTCTTTTTATGGTTTCTGTGTTCATTTTTCATGCTGTTAAAGTTCTTACTAAGTGTTTTGAGCATCCTTATAACCATTGTTTTGAATTCTGTATTGGGGTAGATTGCTTGCCTGGATTTCATTCAGTTCTTTTTCTGAAGAATTCTCCTGTTATATGGGGCATTTTTCTTTGTCTCTTTATTTTTGGCTCCCTCTCTGTTTTGTTTCTATATATTATGCAGAGTGGCTTTATGTAGTAGGTGTTTTGTGGGGCCCAGGGGAACAGTCTCCCTGGTCACCTGAGCTAGGTGCTCCGCATGTGTCCTTTATATAAGTTGCATGTGATCTCCTGCTGTAGTTGAGACCGGATTGCTGTTTGTAGGGATTGAGCCTCATGTTGTTGGGTTGTAAGGACTGGCTGTGACTACAATGGGCTGTCCTATGTGTGTGGGCTGATCCTCTGCAACAGGATTTGTACATTTCCAGAGTGCAAAAAGGCTTATGTGGTCATAAAAGAGTTCAAATTACCTTGATATTGAAGAAATTGTACTATTTTACTTGTGTTATCTCTAATCTTTCATCATATAGATACTCTAAAAATAATCACAACAAAATGAGCTGTGCAGCCATATACCAACCACAAACATTTTCTCCCCTAATTATGATTTTAATATATGCTTCTATAGCATAGTTATTTTTAAATTATATGCTCTTTTTAGTAAAAATACACATACATACACAAACACACAATCCTCTAATAATTTCAGAGTGAGCTGCAAAGCACTGAATTTTATCCTTGGACTCTGGGCTCAGATTCTATCTTAAAGTTAACACTACATGGAAATGAAACAGCTGCTGTACAGGATATAAAGTTCTCTACATACAAGGTCAGCTTCCTAACTGAAGCCAAGTGCTTTACCCTAGAAATTACAGGGACTAGCTTACCTCTAAAGACATATTCGGTTTTCTGTTAAAATAACATTTTACCTTTACAAAAGAATTTTGTAAAATTCTACCCAATAGAAATGGAGGGGGAATTTCAGTTTTTTACCTACCACTGCGAAGATAAGTTACTATTAATCAAACACATATGTTATAAGAAAAACACTACATATTTCCAGTGACTGGAAAGTTTATTCATTTGCTATATATATCTAGTTTAGATGTGCTGGGGAATAACGACTGATCGAAACTAGAGCATTTTCTACCTGTGGAGTTTGGAGTGTAGTGATATAGATATCATCAAAGTATGTTAAAATAATAATTGTTTTGAAGGAGTATGGTGCTATGAGGAAAGCTTATTATGGAAAAATTTGACCTAGTCTAAGGAAGCAGAAATATTTTCCTTTTAAATAGAAAATTAGCAACTGAACAGAAAATTGTGGGGAGAAGGGTTTTCAGGAACTACTATAAAGGACAGATGGTCAAAACCAAGGAGGAGAGTGGAAACAAGGGAGGGAGGTGGGTTTGGATGGGGTGGGGGGAGGGGAGAAAATGAAGACAACTGTACTTGAAGAACAATAAAGTAATTAAAAAAATTAGCGACAGAACAGAGATATGAAAAAAATTACATAAGTAAAGGAGGGAAGAAACACATTTTGCCAAAAGAAAATCGGAATTCATGAAAGTTCCATGTCTGGAAAAATTATGGAATAGAGATCTTTCACATATTATTCTTACTCCTTTCTATATTTATAGAAGCAGCAAAAGGCAATGAATAAACCTCATGTTATTACTGTGTCTGTAGGCTGAGTCTTCTTCTAGTTTGCTTGGGGAAGTCATGGCTGCCATCATGGCATGTTATAAATAGTGCCTTCTTTATTCTCAGAAGTGCCCGTGTTTAGACAAGGAATGGCATGGGCATCTGCATCTGTTCTTCTGAGTGTCTGGGAATCTCTACATGTCTAATCTTTGATCTTTAAGGCTCTTTTTGGCTAAGAGTACTATTATAATATTTTTGATAGCCGTGAATTTCTGGCCATTTTTGTTTCCTTTTAACTTCAAAGGTAGTTTATTATTCTATACCTTATATCAAACCATTGATAATGTACTTATTCTCAACATTTCCACTGTTGCAAATCGAAGTAAACTGTACTGTGTGCTTCTACATATATCCATGAGTGCATTTATGCATACACCATTGTATGTAAAATCTATTAATTGATATTTCCTACATTACCGGAGCATCATTCTTATATTAACACCCTAGTCCTTGATGATTGCTTCAGTGGTATCCTCAGTCTTTTTATTTTTTCCATTTCATACTAAAATGTAAAAAATTACATGGCAACCTTATGTGTTGTCTCACTGCCACCTGGTGGCAAAGGTATAGAAAAGGCAGCAAAACAAAGATGGATGACCCACCAGGTGAAAGTCATTTCCCCTAGCAGAAAAATCCCATGTTCTCAGATTTGTTTTCAAGGACCCCTAACAGAAGCATTTTCTATATCTAAGGTCTGGCTCTTTTAATAAACTGCACACATAGCCCCAAGAAACAACAAGAGATAAAATTGTCAATGATTAACCAATGTATCTTTATTAAAGAAAATGTGAAAATACTATGTGAAAAGATCTATTTTAATTATTGAAGAACAAGCTTAAAATGTATTTTGGAGGTTATTTTTAAATTTAAAGGATTAATGAAAAAAACTTTTTATTTTGTGTAGCTTCACTCTTTGTAGATAAAGGAAATCAATAATCCTGCCCTTTTCCAGTAATAATTACTTTTTTGATATCAAATAGATATCGTTCATGACCTCTCTTCGTGACTTAAGTCATCTTCAAACTAAATCCCCAAGACTAAAATCACCACTTTCAGCTTAAGTGTCTGGTATTCATTACTAGCGACTCTATTTTTATCATTGTTTTCAATAGTTCATTTTTACTGTATTTTTTCCATTACCTATTATCTCTCCATACCCTCTTCTACCTCCAGCAAGCCCTCTGCTGCCCCCACAATCACCATACTTTTGTTGGTGTCCATGCATTCTTTTACTTTTTGGCTCAATCTCTTCACACTCCAATCCCCCCAGAGCTGTCAATCTGCTCTCTATCTGTGAGTATGTTTCTATTTTGCTTGTTATTTTAGTTTATTAGATTCCACATATGAGTGAAATCATATGGTACTTATCTTTCTCTGACTGGCTTATTTTACCTTGCATAATGTTCTCCAGGTCCATCCATCCCATTGCAAAGAGTAAAATTTTCATTTTTTTTTTTATGGCTGAGTGGTATTCCATTATGTAAACATACCAAAGCTGTTTTATCCACTCATCTACTGATGGACACTAGGGTTGCTTCCAAATCTTCATGATTGTAAATAACAATGCAATAAACATAGGGGTACATATCAAATCACTGTTTTGAGTTCCTTTGGATAAATTCCTGAAAGTGGAATTGCAGGGTCATAAGGCAGTTCTATTTTCAATTTTTTGAGGTATCTCCACACTGCTTTCCACAGTGGCTGCACCAGTCTGCATTCCCACCAACAGTGCACTAGGGTTCCCTTTCCTTCACAACCTCGCCAGCACTTGTTCCTTGTTGATTTATTGATGATAGCCATCCTGACAAGTGTGAGGTAATGTATTTCACAGGACTAGAACAAATATTTCAAAAATTTATATGGAACCACAGAAGATTCCAAATAGCAATAGCAGCATTGAGAAAGAAGAATAAAGTTGGAGGAAACATGCTACCTGATATCAAACTATACTTTAATGCTATAGTAATGAAAACAGCATGGTACTGACATGAAAAAGACACATAAATCAATGGAACAGAATAGAGAGGTCAGAAAGAAACCCACACCTTTATAGTCAATTAATATTTAACAGAGGAAGCAAGCACATACAATGGGCTAAAGATAGTTTATTCTATAAATGATGTTGAGAAAATTGGACAGATACTAGACCACCTTCTTATACCACACACAAGAATAAACTCAAAGTGGACTAAAGACTTATATGTTAGACTTGAAACCATAAAACTCTTGGAAGAAAAATGGGCAGTAAAATCTTAAACATTGCTTATAGCAACATTTTTTATGCTATATCTCCTTTGGGGAGAGAAATAAAAGAAAAAATAGCCCTGGCTGGTGTAGGTCAGTGGATTGAGTGCGGGCTGGGAACCAGAGGGTCCCAGTTCGATTCCCAGTCACAGCACATGCCTGGGTTGTGGGCCAGGTCCCCATGAGGGCCATGTGAGAGGCAACCATACATTGCTGTTTCTCTCCCTCTCTGTCTCCCTTCCCCTCTCTCTAAAAATAAATAAAAATAAAATCTTTAAAAGAAAAAATAAACAAATGTGACTACATCAAACTAAAAAGCTTTTGTATAGCAAAGGAAACCATCAACAAAATGAAAAGAGTCCCCAGTGAATAGAGAACATATTCACGGATACACCTGACAAGGAGTTAATATACTAAATTTATAAAGAACTTATAAAACTCAACACCAAAAAGACAAACAACCCAACTGAAAAATGGTCAAAGGACCTGAATAGACACTTCCCCAAAGAGGACACACTGATGGGAAAAGATGTTCAATAGCACTAATCTTCAAAGAAATGCAAATTAAAACCACAATGAGATATCACCTATTTTTATTATTCTTCACATCATGATAAAGCCAGGTGTTGACTGGTATTTTTCAGGGTCTAGAAATTTCATTATATACTCTGAAAATATATGTATTTAAAGAATTTATAATACCAAATATTATTTTGGACATGGCTGTTCATTTTTTCTAATTTTTTGTGCTTTCAGTGTATAAATCCCGTGGAACATGTGGGTTGGTTGACCTCTGTACTCACCTTTGTCTATTTGAGGAATTTTGCTGTTCAGATTTCTACATTTGTCACAATTGTATGTATATGTCTATGTAATATAGATGTGCTATTTGAGTTAACCATATATACTATAATTTATTTCTGTTTTGGAGCTCAGTCCACGTGTGTACATACAGGGTGAGGCAAAAATAGGTTTGCAGTGGGAAGAATGCAAAAGTTTTTTGCATTATTATTTATTGATTATAGTATTTACCATGTAAATAACTGTAAGCTTACTTATGCCCTGCCTTGTATTTAGTAATAAATTAGGGCTTATATTTTCCCAGCTTGATTGAAATATATATGATTGACATATAATATTGTGTGAATTTAAGGTGTACAATGTGATAATTCAAAACACTTATATATTGCAAAATGTTTATCACAATGAGGTTAGTTAACATTTTTAACCTCACACTATCAGTTTTTTGTTATGATGAAAATGTTGAAACTCTGCTTTCATAGCAACTTTCTCATCTTTACCAATTTTCTTTACATGTTGTACTACATCTGGTTCTCAAAAAACTCTTGTGAGGGAAGGAGGGAGGATATAAAACTAATTTTCTTATTTCTCAAATAAGGAGAAAGGAACATAAATTGGCAGAGTGAAGAATTATTGAACTAGGAATTCTAACTCCAACTCCAGAATTTGTTTCAATCCGTCACAACAAATGGTGGGGCAATTTTCCTTTCCTTTGGAATATTCACTGAAATTTAATATCACCAAGGGAATTTGGCATGCTCCAAAGGACAATCACAGTGTGAGTGCATGTGCCTGGAGTTTTACAGAGGTATATGGCATGGTCTCAGCTAAACATTAGAACTATAGCACATTCCTTTCCAGTCTCATTAAGAGGATTAGAGTTAATTTATGCAAATCTCCTAGCACAATGCCACGCAGATAGGAGGTGTTACAAATAGCTATTACTAAGAAAACATGAAACTTAGAAGATTCTTGTGAACCATCAGACTACTACAGAAGACTGGTTCTCCAAGATAAACTGAGCTGACAATAGATTACCTGATGCGCACTGGCAGATCTTACTCCTGAATTCCAAAGTTACCTCATCACCTGCTTGGTGCCTAGCAATGACTTTATCACTGCCATATTAACACTGATTGGAAAGAATATGTGTTATTAATGTTTTCAAATGTAGTTCCCTCATATAGAACTAAATGTAGTCACAGTTAGTTTGGTTCTATCCGATCAGTGCATAAGGTCATATCTTATTAGTACTGTGCGAAAGATGTTTAATAAAACAAGCAAACAAATACAACTCAGAACTGTACAAAACTGAACATATTCAACTAATATAGCAAAGAATGAATTCTACAATATAATGAGTAAAAACACAGCCTTACAATTATATGATCATTCCTGTATATAGTATGTGTGTATGCATGCATGTGTGTGTGTTTTAATGAAACAAAAATATGCCCTGATCATAGAAGCAAAACCAAACTATGTAACAGATATTCCTTGTAGGCAAGAAAAGTGAGTGGGTTTTGGCCAGGACTCAGGACTGAGAAGGCACTGCCAGGTGCCAAGAGATTGTAACCAATCAGTATCTAAGAAAAGAATTTAGAGAGAGCAATAAATGTCCTGGAGAGAAAAACAGAGTGTCACCTAGTAACCACTTTACAGTAGCATGCTGTGGCCAGAACATTCTCGAGATAGCAAAGCCTATGCCAAGCACATAGGAAAGGGCCTGTGGAACAGAAGAGAAACTATGCTGGGGGCTAATGTTCTTTCAGAAGAAGTTATTCAGAGTCAAAAGAGAGAATTTATGTAATAGATATCAGAGAATTTGATAAAAATGGGTAAAACTATTTTTGAAAGTTCAGGGAATTTTTACTGTGATGAAAATAAACTTAATCTTTCTATGTAAGTACTGAAATGGGACATATTTTATTTAGTGCATTTATTTATAATTGTTATAAGCAGATATAATTGTCATTAAGCAAATATACAATATGGAAATTACAATATGAAAAATAAATTTGAAGATATGTCACTATTTTCTTTACACAATAAATCAACGAATCACTGACCATTTTCTTTACAAAGTTCCACTCATGCATTTAAGTTTAATTTTCAAAAATGTCTATTTTCTAACAACCGTGGATATGGCATAGAGTCAAACCATAGTCCCAGGCATGAGAAGCATAATAAAGTACTGAACACTCAGATTGTGGTTTTAAGTATCACAGAAATTCAAGTGTTGTAATAGATGGTCTATGCATTAGACAAGGAAATTGACTTACTAAAAAGAGAATCTAATATATCTCCAAGATGACAGAAAAGTGAAAAAAGTGAAAAGATCCCGGCTTTAAGAACCTGAGTTGTCAAATGTTGAATTGTTGAACTATGATTCTTTTCCGATTTCATAATACAGAGACAGGAGTACTCGGTTCTTACAAAAAATTGATCTTTAGAGAAAAATAAACTACCAGAAGATTGAATAGAGATCTCTGTAGTCTAGTTACAGTGAACAAAACACTGTCTGGCTTTAATGAATGATTAGGGTGTTTTTTTTTTTTAACAAAAAACCACGAGGGTGAGGGTGTTGGGTAGTGTGTGCATTTCTCCAACGCCTGCGATTTTCTACCCTGGCTTTACGCTGTATCACCCGGATCACCTGGGAAGCTTTTTAAAAAGAAAGATGTTTGTGCCTCACTGTAAAATAATTAAATTGAATCTCTGGCGGTAGAACCTGGGCATTTTTAGAAGGTTCTCCAGATGACAATACAATAGCGCTGTGGTTAACAAACAGTGACTAAAATTGACGATAATGAACACCAGTTCAGTCTACATGTGCCAGGCACCCTGTTATGTGATCGACTCATATTATCTCACTAATCCTTACAACAATGCTAGGGCATTAACGTGGTTTGTATTCCCATGACAAATGAGCAAAATAATGCTTTCGAAAGGCTAGATAACTTGCTAAAGTATAAAGTTTGGAAAGAAGAAAAGTAAGGATTAATTGATTTTAGAAATTTATAATCTACTTTGTTACCAAATCTACAAATTCATTCAGTTATCATGTTTTGGGTCTCTATCATGTATTAGAACTTGGAGACAGATAAATGGGACATGATCCATGTTCTTGAGACATTCATTCCTAAAATATTCCTAGTTTTTAATGCCTAGAATGTAGCTGTGTCTAGTGGTATCTCCATGCCTCTCATGTATATATTTCCTGTCTCTCTTTAGCAGCTCTTCAGATAGGAATTTTACAGCAGCTGCACAAAGGCATTTTAAGCTGGTACATGTGCAGGATTCGCGACCTGGACTTTATAATTCAAGAGCTGTAAGTTGTTGACTGGCTAATATTTAATACGAAGTTGAGTTTTAATGAATTAAATTGCCCTTCTAAAGAGGTACATTTGGCACTTGTCTCAGTTGAATGTATTTGCTAACATTTATATCCATTTATATTTATATCATTTATCCATGTTATCATTTATAACATTTATATCATTTATAGTACCTAGCACAGTTTCTACCTGTACATAACTGATGTTAAATAACTTCTTTAATTGAAGTAAACCAAATTGAATTGGAATAACACCTTAAGATGCCAATCTGAGTTACTCAGGGGTTCACAGTTTTAGGTTTCTCTTCCCAGACGTCTGCTGATGGTGTTAGACCACGAGATGAGGGCGCGCTGAAGAGAAAAGGCCTTGTTTAGAGAAATGATGAATCCATCTTGTGTCTTCTGCTGGGATCCATTTATTCCTGTGATTTGATCCAAATAAAAGTGTCATGTGCCCTACTGAGTCCTTTATTAAATATTAAGCAGATATGAATGGAATTCAACATTAAACTTTCCAGAAAATTAAAATAAGCAAAGTCATCACTTGTTAGCCAAGGTTTTGTACTTTATGTATATGATTACAGGAAGACTTTTGACAATGAAAGCTTTTAACTTCAGTTTAGAAAAAGTGTAGCAGAGTCTCTGATGTAAAAACACAAATGTTGCTCCATAGAAATGTATATTGACTCTTGGGATTTAAATGCTGAATATTGAGTTCTGTCAAGAGCTATTGATGAGGCATTTCTCCAACCACTCAAAAACTGATAGAGTATAATCCCCTCTTCATGAACCAATACTTTTCAAGTCCTCTTCACTAAAATCCAGGTCAGGGAATTGGCCTGAAATTAAACTTAACCTTTTATATTTGCATAAAGATGACTGTTACAGTCCCAGCTGGTGTGGCTCAGGGGATCGAGTGCTGGCTTGGGAACCAAAGGGTGACTGTTCAATTCCCAGTCAGGGCACAGGCCAGGTCCCCAGTAGGAGGCATGTGAGAGGCAATCAAACATTGATGTTTCTCTCCCCCTCTTTCTCCCTCCCTTCCCCTCTGTCTAAAAATAAATAAGTAAATCTTTAAAAAAATGACTGTTTCAGGGTTTTACATAGCAATGTGTGAATGAAGGGGAAAAAATTAATCGACAGATCTTATTTGAGCAGCTAACATCATTGGTGAAAAGCTGTCAGAACTCTTAGATCTGATAGCAAGAACTGGCCACAAGCCCTAACAAGCAATGAACCGACCAGCACATTCAATTTTAATTAAGTCCCCATGCCAGGAAAGAAGGCTTTGTGGAAAAGCAGGCTTTGGGGGTACCATGGTTTATGGAGTTGCTCTCTATTCATGGAACCATTTAAAATAATTGCAGCTGGTGTGGACATTTAGCTGACCAATTAAAAGAATTTTATCATTTGACTCCTGCCCAACATTTGACATAACTACAAAATGATCTTTGAATTATGTACACCTTTATGGCTGTTTGTTCTCCTGGGAGGTAAGGCTTTCATCCAGAATTGCTGTCTTTCCTGAATTCAGGCCAGCTCTTCCTCTTTTAGTTTCCTGTCACAAGTAATAAATGGAAAATAAACCATTCCAATCTTCTTGCAAAAACACCAAGGACTCTGAGGTAATGTTTCTATCTGAACTGCAAAGAGGGGGAGGAGGCCAGTTATAGCTGTCGAAGGCAAGCTGGACTCTGTCTTTGCAGGTAATAAGATCTGCCTGACACTCACCATCTGCACCTTCAGAGCACCAGTTGCTATCAAATTACATTTCCCATAAAGAAATTAAAGAAAAATCGAATCACACAGCATATGTAGATCCATCTTCTCTGGTGTTATTTACATTTGCCTTTGTCACAGTGACTATTAAGAGAAGGGATACTTGTGACCTGCTCTACTGCTAACTTATGGGCAGATGACTTCACTATTAAGATATGGCCTTATGCCAGTAATGCCACCTTGACATATTATGTTAACATTTTCTCAGTTATCTCGGGAAAGGGGAGGGGCATAGGTTTAGCGAGCCATTTCTCTTCATTCTGGAATACAGGAGAAGGGTGCTAAAATTAAATAAATAAAAGGAAAGGAAAGGAAAGGAAAGGAAGGAAGGAAGGAAGGAAGGAAGGAAGGAAGGAAGGAAGGAAGAAAGAAGGAAAGAAAGAAAGAAAGAAAGAAAGAAAGAAAGAAAGAAAGAAAGAAAGAAAGAAAGAAAGAAAGAAAGAAAATGCCTGCAAGTTAGGAGCTCTATCACGAATATTTCTCTTTTGACCCTGAAGGTACTACAGATAAAGAATGGAACTAGGAAGTAATAATTTTCCCTAATAGTCCTGAAAATCCAGAAACATTTTATTTTTTTTATTAGGCTGTGGTTTATGTTACAATAAAGAGAGGAGGTAGAAGGAGTGTGTAAACTGGGAAGATGCATAATACCCAGTCTAAGTTTTTCATTGTCACTGTTCATCTGCTTTATTCATCTTTAACCTCTCCCAGCACACCTTTGTCCTAGGTGTATTTATGTTATAATTCCTTCCACCTTAAAAAAGTTATCAGGTCACCTCAAGCCCTATTCTGCTATTGCATTCTATGTCTTCTTACCGTCATCATTATGGTTTTGAAAATCTCCACTTGCTCACTTCCTGTCAATGCCTCAGTTCACTACTTTCCCCATTTATCTTCAGGATTTTGTGAAACTGGAATATCCCCAATTCAATTTGCACATTTTAGCCTTTCTTTTCTAAATTCCACCATATTCACTACCTCATTAATATCATTTCCTGATTTCCCTTCAGCCTCTGTGGTCTCTTCTTCTCACGGCATCAAGTCCATCTTCTTTTCTCATTCCCACTGCTGTGACCTTAATGTAGGACCTTATCAATTTTATCTATGTTATTCCAAAATTCTTCTAATCGATACTCTTCCTCTTGTTTGCTGAACTTCCAACCCATCTTTTGTCTTGCTGCCTCTCCTAGAGTATTATAGCAACACTAATTTCTTCCCTTTTTCCTTATTAAAATCCTACAATGGCCATTAGGATAAAACCCACACTTTTTATCATGTGCTGCATATGTCCTGGCAAATGCTTTCCAGCTTCATCTGACACTCATCTCCAGGCACAGGCTGTATCAGGTTTTTTGAAAGTTACTCAACTGCTGCATCATCCTCATCATAACTTAAATATTTGATTTCATCTTTTAGTAAAGCCCTTATTTTACCTTTTATCTGGCTAACTTTTACCCATATTTCATGACAAATCGCAAATCTTATCTCCCTGGGAAATCAACCTAGACACCGTATGCAGACTTAATTCCTTTCCATTGTTTCCACAGCAACCTTTATAGGCCTCTATAGTTACTTATTATACTGTTTTGCAATGGTCTGAATCCTGCCACTAGACTCACCTCCCTTTAGTAATAAACTGCATTTTTAATAATATATTTCTAGTATTTAGAACAGAGCCCACTATTAGTCACTCAATGCTTAGAAGAATGCAAGAAAGTTAAAGAGGAAGAAAGGGAAGCAAAGGAAGAAGAAGAAAGAAAAGAATAGAGACATATGAAAGAAAGAAAGAAAGACCCTGGTTAGGTAGCTCAATTGGTTAGAGCATTGTCCTGACACACCAAGGCTGTGGGTTTGATCCCCAGTCAGAGCACATACAAGAACCAGCCAACGGATGCCTATTTGAGTGGAACAACAAATCAATGTTTCTCTCTCTCTTTTTAAAGATAAATAAACATACTTAAGAAAAGAAAGGGAGATAAGTGTTATATTGGGCCAGCCTAACATCTATGCATGCATTCATTCTTTGGTAGTCATTTTCTTAGGGGCCCCTCTCCTTCTCTTAGCCCATGTGATTCAGGTGCAGTTAATTCCACACTTGGCTTCAAGCGTGGACATACAGATTTTGAAAACATTAAGTATTAACTTTGTCTGTGAATTCTACATGTGGAAGCTTTGAAAACACAAATATTTAAAAAATATAAAAAGACTTGGTGTATGTTTTCCAAAAAATATGTCATATTGGAAGTCAAATTGTATACTCTTTTAGTATACATATCAGCAAAGCTAAGGTGTCTACTAAAGATCCAGCCGATATTCTATCCCACTTGGATACAGAGCCACAGACACAGAGAGAAGAGCACCATACCAACACAGACACAGGGAGAATGCCATTGTGGCTGAGACTGAAGTGATGTATCTACAAAGAACCCTAACTACAAAGATAGCTGGCCAGAGAAAGGCCAGGAAAGATCCTTCTTCAGAGAGACCGTGGCCATGTCAATATCTTTATTTGAACTTCTGACCTCTAGAACGTTTACAAAACACATTTTTATTGTTTTAAGCCACACAGTTTGTGGTGCTTTGTTATACAGCCTGAGGATAGATACTAATATAGCAACAATAGGCTAGAAATCAACAAAGGCTGGCCCCTGCAGATGGGGCTCGTAGCCTTTAGTTCAAGAGTTAAGGCCAGTCTCTGTCACACCCTCACTTAAACTTGATGAATTGGTGAGCATTGCCACGTGTCGTCTTACACTCAGTTGATTTTGCTTATTCACATTAAATCTGTGGTCCCTTTAAGGCTTTGAGTTTGTGATAGTTTACTATTTATATATTAATGTTTTCATTTTTATTTCAAGTTGTGTATTTTCTTAATACAACTATCAGCGATGTCATTTAGCTGCTTTTGCTGTTGCTGTGTTCTTTGTGTAGTTGGTAACATTTTGGATATTGACTTCATCTTGACAAAAAAGAGAAATATCTAATATCTTCACCAGATATCAACATGTTATGCCAATAGTTTTTTTGTTTTGGTGGTGGTCTCATGCATTATACGAAAATTATTGGAATCACAAGCCTCTACTTACCAGATGCAGGAAGCACCCCCACAGTTGTGACTACCCAAACCGACTCCAGCCAGACTCTGTCAAATATTAGGGGGAATGGAGAGTGGGAGAGAGGGTCAATGAAATCCCTTTCACTGTGAACAACTGTCCTAGGTTATCATTCCTATTGTCTCATAAAAATAAACACAGTAGCATAATATACTAAATGTTTCAGCATAGCAACTGTCTCAGAAAAATAATTTACATGGCTCAATGATGCCAGCACACTTTTGTCTTATCGCCTTCTATCTGTAAGAATTATTCTCTTACTCTAAGACAAAGAGTGTGAATTGCTTCCCAGCATCCCTTTAGCAATGCCACCTTAATAACAAGAACACTGATATTTATTTGGGCACATTGTCATGCATATAAAAATTTTCTTTCCTAGCTGATTGTGGTAAATTAAGAAATATAAATAGATAGTGGTCAATTAAACATGTGGAAATGCGATGTAAAATGATCAAAAAGTGCCATTAGAAAGGGTGCTTATTCTTGTTTAGTTCTTCTTGCTTCCTGCTAACTGGCATTGAATATAATGGTTGGAACTGTGGCTGCCGTTCTGGGGCAAGTCACTAAGATTCAAGAAGTCTAGAACCCTGAAAGAGAAAGCTGTCACATAATTTCAGAATTTCCCCCAGTGGGATGTCAGTTTAGAAGAGAAAAATGAAATTTTATCTTGTTGACAACACTCTTATTTCAGGTTTCCTGCTGTGTGGAATGCAGTCTACTTCTAGCCAATACATAGTCCATTCTAATTCTAAGAAGCTTTCCTTGAGTTTTATGATAATTTGTATTGTTTTAATATTGACTCACATAAAACTCTCTTTAAAGTTCTAAAATTGCCAGTTCTATAGCAATAATAATGTATACTTTGTAAGGGTGTGTTTCAGATCAGAGCTATTAAAGCCCCTGATACACTGTCTGTGTGATGAATAGGTTGCTGTAATAATGAGGACAGTTATAACCATTGGATTATTATTCCATTTGAGGGTGCCATCATTTAATATTCCTATTATCAGAGGAAATGATTCTAATGGTCTTTAAAGTATCCTCTTTGCAAGGTTAGGGTGCCTGGCTGAGTAAAATTTGCATGTCTGACTTAATTATTTTCTTTTGAGTCATACTAAGTACAATATGGAACACACAAGTTAATATTTTTAAATGTCTTCTTTGTCAACAAAATAAAATTATTTTCTCTAAACTACTACATCTGTAAGTTTTCAAATACCATTGGTGATGTCAGATTTCAGATCAGGTAGTTTAGAAGTCCTCCAGTTGATTAAAATTCACAGCAAAGTCTGAGAACCACTGCTTTATGGTTTAAACAAGAGTCGGGACAGGCGCTTTCCCCACTGTTTGCTACCGGTTACTGAGACTGGAAGCGTGGCCCCTGGAAGGGAGGTGAACACACGGTAGCTCCCAAGATTGCCTAGGTGCTAATAATCACAAGATTTTCTTCTTTTTCATCATATTCTTCTTTTCTGATATTCTTATCTCTTCATTAATGATTAGCAAGCCTAAAACAGGAGAGGAATTTTATATTCAATTTTTTAACTGTATAAGGACACTCGGACTAACAGTTGAAAAGAAGAGACCATCAGATGGCTTGACATCAGAACGGACCGCTCTGGCATTTTTAGCCACAATTGCCTCCCAATCCACTGTTTTTCTAACCTCTAGCATTGGCCTTTGTCAATTGCCTTCTTTTGAACCTTGGAAACTGCCTTTTAACAAGTTACGAGAAGTAATGCCATACAAAGTGAGGTTATGGTATTCTAATATTTTAAAACCACATGACATTTCCTAGTATTCATTTTCTATGAGAAAATCATTTATCAAACCATTGCTCCACCACCTCCTCCAAAACTCAACTTGCTAAAAAAAAAAAAAAAAAATTGCAGCTTGTAACAAGTAAAAATCCAAATCTTACGTCTGGAGGTCAGTGTTAAAATACATAGAAAGGACATTATTGCTTGCCCTAAGTGCATGCTATGACCTGGGATTTAAAAGATAAGTTTGTATATGCCTAATTGCTGATGTCAAATAGGTGTTGAAGTGGTTGAGCTTTAATAAAGGAAAATGGAATTTGAAAATTGGACATAAACATTTTCATTTGAAAAGGCCAAAGTTGGTATTCTTTTAACTTGGTTGTAAGTGCACTTTTACCTTTTTTAGGGAAAGCTCTCATAGAAAGTACATTAAACAATGCTGTTTATAGCAGAGAAATATTCATATTAACACCCTCACAATTCAAGAAAATAGAACATTGTCAGCACCCAACTCCCATCACTTCTCAACCCGACCTTTCTTTCCTGTAAAAAGTAACCAACATCCTGAATTTTGTAGTAAGTATTTCTTCACATTTTATATGACTCCTGTGAACTTTCTTGTGTGCGTGTTTTAGAGCATGCAACAGAGCTTAGTGTGACAGTTGAGGAGGTTGACATGCAGAGCTATGGAAGTGATTAACAGATGCATAGCTAAGAAGAATATTGCTTAATTTATATAAGGATGAATGTCCAGGAGATAGAGAATAGCTCTGTCACATTCCAGTAAGAAGTCATAATTCTACCCTGGCTGATGTGGCTCAGTGGATTGAGTGCTGGATTGAGAACCGAAGGGATACTGGTTTGATTCCCAGTCAGGGCAAATGCCTGGGTTGTGGGTCAGGGCCCCAGGATGGGATGCTTGAGAAGCAACCACACATTGATGTGTCTCTCCCTCCTTTTCTCCCTCCCTTCCCCTCTATATAAATAAATAAATAAATAAATAAATAAAACCTTTTAAAAAACAAAGTCACAATTCCTTACCCGATTTCTTTACCTGAGCTAGTCTACAAACTCCAAATCCATTTATTGGCTGAAGGAAAAACTGGGTCTTCATGAAGTGGGAAACAGTAACTCCACGGAAAACATTTAGTGATAATTCTCTGAGTTCTTTTGCAAAGAACTATATAAAAATTTACTCAGGTTACTATCTTTTGGAAAAAGAGGCATGCCCAAACATTTTGAAGGCTTTTGAACACATGTTAGAAGTTGCCATTGATACTCAGGACCTTGGAGCATCATCATGCCCTGCTGATTAGGGTAGAGATTAACATGGAGGTAGGTAATACATAATGTCCTGACCCAAACCCAGCTCATAGTGGATCAGTTGCATCTATAGACGGAAATATATCAGTGCAGAGATTACTTCCTTGAGTGTATGATTGTAAAGCACATCCCTTGTTGGCAGAACCATAGCGATGTTTATTAGTCCTATGGGGCAAGAACTAACATAAGTAGGGATTTACAGTAGAAGTTACTGAAACTGCAATACCTTTCTCTACTAAAACAATAAATTAAAACAATAATTATCCCAGGGAGAATGACAAAAATTAGTGTTATTTTTAGAGATCTAAAGTATGCAAGGGTAATATCTCCATAATATTCAATGCACCAGTATGATCCCTAGAAAATACAGACAGACCCCTAAATGTGGAAGCGGGTGGCAGAAGAGGGAGAACCCCAAAGAGACTGAATCATGAGGCAGAATCTGCCTGCCTCTAACGGCTCTGAAAATGGTGAAAGCAGTCATGAGCCAAGGAATGCAGGTGGCCTCTAGAAGCTGGAAAAGGCAAATAAATGGATTCTTCCCTAAATCTTTGAAAAGAAAACTAGCCCTGCCAACACTTTGATATTAGCCTAGTGATTAACTCACTGGCCCATCTAAAATAATTGTATGCTCAAATCCCTTTCTAAATTTTGTTCCTGTTGGTCCTATGGCCTAGTGGTTGACAGTTTCCTCTGTCCAAATTATACCCTGTCTTCAAACAAGTTGCAAGTCTATCCTCCTCTAAAAAAGCCTTTGCTGGTCACTTTACCAAATGTCTTCTTCTCAAATCTCCTCTGATATTATAGTTTATATCACATACTCTAATACAGTAATGTATTTTGTATTATATACTATTGATTAGTATATGGCAAGATTATTTTCTCAAACAGGTTTCAAACTATAGCCCTGAGTCTCAACCAAAATCAAATGGCACGCACAAAATAAGATAATTTGACTAGGATTTATTTACTTAGGGATTGTTTACAAACAGAGTGTAGGCAAGGCAAGACGTAAGGAACTATGGAATAACCAGGGAATGCTATCAGTAAGTTAATACCATCCCTCAGCAAGATGGCATATAAGAGAACAGGCTGCTTTCTGTAATAGACACTTGAACCCAGAGGAGAGATGGTAATTTATAGTCAGCTGCCTTGAGAAAAGTAGTGACCATTGGTTGAGCCAGTCAAACTTTCAAGGGACCTTACAAGGAAATACATATATTGGTCTCACTCTGGTTGGCATTCTCATCAAAGATCTCATTAGACAAGGGAATAGTGTTAATGAAGCCCACTTATAATAGTTCAGACCCCAGAGCAAAGAACAGGATGGAAAATATTGGGGAATGGAGTAGTGGAGGCAAACAGAATAAGGATTTTAGTATCATTCAAAACATTATAGGTCCTGGCAGGAAAAATATATATACTTTTCAAGAACTCGTTAATTATATTTAGTTTAATACAAGAAATAGAAGCTATGTGATTATATTATTTGATTAAAGAAATATTTATTAAATACTTACCATGTGATAGGCAGTCTTCTTCAAGTTTTGAGGATATAGTGGTGAATGCAATAGAAAGAGAAAAAAACTGCTTTAGGGAGATTTCACATGTTTTATTCCAAGTGTATATTACAGAGCTTTAAAATACTTTGTTGCATGCCAAAGATGTACTCAAAAAGATTTCAAATCTCATAGCCAAAACCTTCATCTAAATAGTTTATTGATGTATAAAAGGTCGCTCATAAGACAAAACTGTAGATAAATTTCTCCAGAAGAATAAAGTTATATGTGGAGATTTAAAATTTTTTTAGACTTTATTTAGTTTTAGAGAGAGGGGAAGGGAAGGAGAAAGAGAGGGAGAGAAACATCAATGTGTGGTTGCCTCTTGTGCACCCCCTACTGGAGACCTGGCCCAGGCATGTGCCCTGACTGGGAATTGAACCAGCAATCCTTTGGTTCGCAGGCCCGAACTCAATCCACTGAGCTACACCAGCCAGGGCCAAAATTTAAAATTTTTAATGCTAAAATTTATAGTAATTTATTAGTTTTAAAATTTCTATTTTTTGGCTTAATACTAGATGAACATGAACAAATTTTCTCTGTAGATTATAGCCCTCAGCCCTACAGCTCAAGTGGGTGTGAGTGTGCTTTGATACAAATAAATTCCACAGATGCAAAGTGCTCCAGCTTGCAGCTAAGCTCCAGTCAGGCTCCAGTCAGATTCCAGCTTTGTTTAGCCCATGCATTATTACTTTGATGAAGATGTGTTTGCTGGGGAAATTAGGTATTAAATCCCTCAAATTTAATGTTCAACATAGTTTCTTCAGGTAGTTCTATGATAGGCCAATGGCTCCCACAGGAGTTGTAAAGTTTTTCAAATGTTAATATAAAAGTTACATTCGTTTAGCTCCCATTTCAAAGCATTAATTTTTGGTGTTCTTGTGAGTATCTATTAGCTCCTTGTATTAAGCCTGATTAACTCTCCACTTCTCTGTAAATTTCTCCAAACCCTCCTTATCAAGATATTCAAGGTTGGTAAATATTTCTTAATCAAAATGTCCAGCTCTGGCCAGGTGACTTAGCTGGTTGGAGCATCATCCCATACACCAAAAGGTTGAGGGTTTGATTCCCAGTCAGGGCTCATACTACATATGTAGGTTTTGGGTACGATCCCCTGTTGGGGAGCATACAACAGGCAACAAATTGACGTTTCTCTCTCACATCAATGTCTGTCTGTCTGTCTGTCTCTCTCTCTCTCTCTCTTCCTCTGTCTCTAAATTCAATAAACATATCCTTAGCTGAGGATTAAAAGAAAAAGTCTAACATTCAGAAGTAACAGACTTTAAGGACTTAGAATAAATCTTCATGAACAGGATTTTAGGCACAAACATTCATTAGCAATTATTTTCAGACAGCCTAATTGTTATTGTATACCAATTACATAAAAGCACTATGTTAGGTACTATTGGGGGGGGTATATTGAGAATAGAAAATGTCCTTAAGAAGTTTTTAACATAGTTCTAGAGGAAACATTTGAGGGAAAGAACTTTAACTCAAGGCAAAATTTACTTCCTACAGTCCCACACATTGGAATTTGTTTCACCACTTATTCAGATATTTGTAAACTGTAAAACTGTTCATATATGTACTCACAATAGTGTCCAACCTGTGGCCTGCAGGCCACCTGCAGCCCAGGATGGCTGTGAATGAATGAAGTCCAACACAAAATCATAAATTTACTTAAAACATTATGAGATTTTTTGTGATTACGATCACAATGTATTTAAGATGTGGCCCAAGACAACTCTTCTTCTTCAAGTGTGGCGCAGGGACACCAAAAGGCAGGACACCCCTGATTACATGTAACAAATATTTTAACACCACAATTATGCCATTTTTTAACCCTCACCTGATAATATTATATGTTTACTGATTATATATAGAGAAGGAGGGAGAGGGAGAGGGGAGAAACATTTATGTGAGAGAGAAATAGCAATCAGTTACCTCCCTTACATGTCCCAACCCCTACTGGGGGATCCAAAACCTAGGTATTTGCCTTGACCAGGGATCAAACCTGCATACTTTTGTTGTATAGGATGGTGCTCCAACCAACTGAGCCTCCCAGTTAGGGCTCCATTACTTTATTTTTAATGTAGTTTTTCTAAAACACTTTAGAAAATATAAATAATACATTACTTTAAATTTTATTTATATTTTGAAATACACTGATGCATGTCAAATGTACTAAGTACCAGAATGTCTTTCATCTATAACTTCTGTACATTTAGAAGCTACTCTTTCTCAGGTATTATGAGGCATTCGAGGGTCCTGACTCTACTGAATAAATTATAAAAACAAAGAGGTGGAAGCAGAGAAAACTACTTGTTAGAACACATAATTTTATAAAACATATAAATTAACTCATTTATCCTCTTCCAACAACTCACTGTAGGGATTTGCAAATATGTTTAATACTTTTACTTGAATTTTTATTTACCGCTAAAGTAATGGCTTTTAAGCTTATAAAGGTTAACAATTGAATAGGTTTATGTAAAATTACAAATAGTCAAAACATTTGTATTAGCAGATGCAGTACATTATATTCTCCATTTCCCAAGTTATAGTAATGTTTCATGATTAGAAAATCATGGACTATGTACAAATTATATTTAATTGTAGTATGACTGACAAAGTAGCAAAAATTGCTCATATCAGTTGAATCAAGCTGTGGTCGACTCTTGGATGATTAGCTTTTGACATTGAGTTTCATGAGAATCGTAAGAAATCATTATGCTACCCTCACGTAATAGACAGAATGAGAGAAAGTAAAACTGTTTGGAAATCATAATTTAGATAAGAGTAGTTTGTGTGTGTTTGGGTGTCTGTTAATGTGATTTGAACCCTAAGGTAACAAGATTTGTGGGACACTTAAAATATAGACTTTTTTTCAAATAACTTTCTATTATATCCCTTAAATTTTGCACTAAGCAACTTTTTTATTTAAATATTGGAAATATCAGTGCTTCTGAAATGTACTGGGTCACTAAACATCTTGTAAAAATGTGTTTGTCAGAGTATTTTCTTTCGGAAATTGTGTGAGGTACAGTATAGAATAAAGGTGGTGTATATAACCTGAGCATGTGTATATTTTATTGGGCCTTTGCATTTGACAGAAAGAAATAAGTTACAGATATCAAACACAACTTATTAAAGACTATTTATAGTCATAGTACATTTGAGGGTGGCCATGAGACATAATTCTGCTCAAGAAGTCAGAAAAGATAGTTTTCTTTGTGCAATTTATGAAACAATGAAGGTATTTTTAATTTAAAAAGGGGAAGGCAGATTCAGCTGGTACACACTTTTCTGCCCTTTTGGCCTCTTTTTATTCTTGCCATACTCATTTTTCATGGAATATTGATTAGCAGCTATTTTGCAACTACGAAGGAACAAACCTGAGAAAAACAATAAAGCGTAAGATGGGATGACTGTGTGCTTCTAATGGCATATGCATGAGCTGTCCTTCCCAGGACTCCCTAAGAAGGATATTTTTGTGATTTAGACTAATAGAGATCTAACTGAGTCAACTACATTGGTATAGAGTTTTCTGATGTTTGCAGCCAAGTGCAATTCTAAGAAATGCACTTTCAATCACACCATGTAGAGAACTGCCTCTCTATCACTTACTCAGTTTGTGGTAATCTCAAAGCCAGTGAGATAACCCAAACTTCTTCAGCAGAATGCCAAAGTCACATTGCTTAATGCTGACACCAATGCTGGAAATTATTTCTAAAGGGGAAGGATTCTAGAACTATCCTGAGTGATTATTATGGAAACTTATTCAACATAGAAAATGCCATATGTGAACAAAATGATGCCCAAGGTAGTTTTTTTTAAATGTACTATTTAAATAATCATTTACAGCAAAGAATTCTCATCTGTATAATGTCTTTTTTCTCCAGATTTTATTTTTAGCATGTTTCATAACGTACTGTCTGCCAAGAGAAGGTAGGAGAAACCTTATGTTGGCCCATAATGGTGCATGACAAAATATCATGAAACAGAACTAAAAAGTATTGGAAGAGGAACCCTGGCTGGTGTGGTTCAGTGGATTGAGTGCCAGCATACGAACCAAAGGGTCACTGGTTCAATTCTCAGTCGGGGCACATGCCTGCAGGCCAGGTCCCAAATAGGGGGCGCTCCAGAGGCAACCACACATTGAGTTTCTCCCCCTCTCTTTCTCCCATCCTTCCCCTCTCTAAAAATAAATAAATAAATTATTTTTTAAAAAGAATTGGAAGAGGAATTTCTTGACCTGAATTAATTCTTTAGATTATGGTTGACAGCATAATAAAAAAATGACAGTGAAAAAATGACCTGCCAGGGAAAATGATCCACTATTATTTGCTACTATGTGAAATTATGCTATAAAATAATAATTCAGATAAAAGTGGTAAGAAATTAAATTTTTAAAGATATAGTAGGAAGAATGTATATGGTAGAGGAGAATTATTTCCAATGTTTAATTCTACCCAGGGCTAACAATGTTAATGACTAATTTGATGGAACCAGAGTTTTGTTATTTAGATGAACTCCCTGTCTAAAATATATTAACAGTATTCAGCAAAATAATTTAATGCAAAATAATTTTATTTTAATGCTTAAAATAAAATATTAGTGTGATAAGTTTTATAATTATACTTTTTCCCCAAAACAGACAGACTATTCAGACAGGACAAATTAGAGAAAGAGAAATGGAAATCTGTCTGAAAAGATTAAATATGTCCACATTGGATAAAAGCATCTCAAGGAATTTCAAGGACCAAAGTGCTATAAAACATTACTAAAATATGCTTGAATGGGCAGTATGGCTTAGACATACAGTGTTGGTTAAAAAGAAACATTCAAATTAGTTATCAAATTTAGAAATTTAACAGATTTGAAAGAAGGAGTCTGTTTTAGCAGTTAGTAAGGCCATGAGATTCATCTATTAGTTACATGGCTGGGAAATGAACTGAGCTGAATGTATTTTGTGACCTAAAGCAAATCTCTTGATCTTGATTCCCTAGGCTGTAAAATAGCTGAGAAAGCTGGCAGTCCTTGCTCCCCTACCTGCCTCACTCCATGGGTAAGAAGTTCCTTTTGATGTCAGTGCATAGAAGGTTAAAGAAGAGAGGACACTGAAAACAAACATTAATATACATGCAATTGCATGTATAAGCCCTAGTTTTTACTGTTAAATTTATTAACAACCACTTGAAACTATGATTATCTTTGATTTATAATCAAGCACAGCTATTTCATTGCAAATACATATTTTCATTTAGCAGTTTGAAGGTGGAATTGAGCCAAAAAACATTTTACTATGCTTATGAACATCTTTATACTTCTTTATAATGTTATTAAAATAGATGCCAGATTGTAGTAAATTATTTTTAGACACCTTTATGGTACCAAGCATATGATGTAACTGTATATCAACTTGAATGAAACATGTCTAATTCAAAAATAGAATCTTATTGATGTTTGAAAATAAGTTCTTTCACATCATGTGGGGCAGCACTGTTGGTGTGAATTTTTGGCGGTGCCGTTATAAATGGTTACTGAATTGTATTAATGGGAATGGCCACCTTTCAGAAAAGTTATGGTAAGCTCATTCCTTCCTTCCTCTTTCTTTCCCTCCTTATTTCTATTCATTATTCCTTCTTTTTTGCTCTTTTTTTCCTTTCACCATTCATCTCCTTTTCCTTTACCCCTTTTTCTCTGTACTTGTATTGGGTTCTGTCTCTCTTCCTTCACCCCTTCCTTCCTGTCACCTTTTCATCTCTTCTCCTTCCTGTCTTCATTTTCCTATATGTCCTCTTTCTTATTTATTCTGACTTAATTTCAACCATTCATCCTGCTTCCTCTTTTTTTTTCCTTTCACGCAAACCACCCCCTTCCATCTGTTCATCCATACATTCATCCTGTATGTTTTCCATTCTTCTTTCTTAAAACAAACATTTACTGGACACTTACTGTGTGCCAGATGGCATGCCCAATATTAGGATTCCTGAAATACAGAGAACATATTTCCAACAAGGAAAGATCAATTTCAAACAGTAAAATGGTATAGAGGACTATGGAAAAAGAGGTATAAGTTAGAAAAATGAGGCTGTGCACAATGTTTATTTCTATCCTACATCCTTATTTTCAGAGGCACTTATAGAAATTTAAGGTAGCCAATCAGCACCACCCCCAACAATGACACACTGTTACATGTTATCGCAACTATTAAGAATAGCTCTCTCTCTCTCTCTCTCTCTGCAGATCTCATCTCTTTCTTTCAATAGCCCATCATAATATCATAAGAAAGTTTATTCTGAAGAGATCTTGGATTAGTCAAGCACCAGAGATCATCTACTTGGGATTCTCAGATTTTGCACATTGCTAAAAGCCTGTCTTCGCAATTGGGTCTTGGTTCAGCTCCTGCAAACTGACATCTGAGTCCTTGGAATAATCTACCTGATATAAGTACTTTTTTTGGTCTCAGGCCTTGGACCATGCTGTATCTGTTTGCTATCTTGGGGAGGGGCAGGAGCTTGAGACAGAATAGCTGAGTCCAGTGACATAGCATTGCATGCCTCTGTGACTGATCTTTAATCGGAATCTTGATTACCAAGTCTCAGGTGAACTTGCCTGATTGGTGACATTTCATATGTTGTCAGATATTGTTTCTGATAAAATGAAGCCTATCTCTATGTCCACTGGGAGCAGACATCTATAAATTTACATCTGGTTCTCCTGGACTTCACCCATGTACCTCTTCTCTTTGTTGATTTTATTTTGTATTCTCTTACTGTAATAAACCATAATAATAAGTATAAAAACTTTTTGACTTGAGAGTCCTTCTAATGAATCATGTAGCCTAAGGAAAGCCTTAAGGACCCCAAACACAACAAGAGATACGTATCCCCTTTCTGTACTCTCTAGAGACCCCACTTTCATTAGAGTTATGCAACATGATAACATTGGGGGTACCTGGGTGAAGGATCTCTCTGTTTTATTTCTTACAACCACATGTGAGTTCACATGCACATTGATGTCAAAACTTTTTTGAACAACTCTTTGAACTGTGCTTTTAATAAGAGTACATTTTATTTTGTGATTTATACCTCAAAAAAGGTTGATTTTAAAACTTCTGTATTTTGACACAAATATTCTCAGACCTAGGAGAACATGCTACTAACATCGGTAGGAGCCTAAGACTAAACAAAGTTCTAAACAGCTTTATTACAAGGTCCTGGTCCTTGCCCTTCATATAATAGCCAGAAGCATTTATACATTTCCTTGATGTTGGTTTTATCACTAAATTATCTTCTTATGCTTTTCTACTAGGATTGCTGTTTTCCCAAGAGCCTCTTCAATCCTTCCCACAAAGGCTTTTGTCAGGCAGCCCCATCATTTTGCCAGAAGTATTCAAATACACTGTAAAACCAGTTACACACAAACTATAATCCCACCTTCAAAATAAAGATATATTTAATAACCCTACAAAATCAATTCAAAATATGATTATTGAATGATTATTTAATGCTAGTGATGTATCAGGAATTGCAGAGGTTATCAAATTATTATAAAGCAAGGTCCATACCTTTATGGACATTATAGTGGTTCTGCTACTTGCTAGCTATGTGATCTTCATTAAGTTTCTTAACCAATATCAACTTTAGTTTTCTCAACTGTTAAATAGTGAAAATAAGAGTATTTTTCTTACAAGAATTAGATGAGTTTCAAAGTATTATATAAAAATGCAAAGGAAGTGCTTCAGTGCTTTGATGGGTGCCTCGGGCTTCAGAAGAAGAGAGTAAAACAATGATTAGGGTACTCATGGAATTATAAAGGCGATGGGACTTGAGTCAACTGTGGAGAAAAATAAGTGAAGGTAGAAGAAATATAAAATACTAATAACAAGAGAGGATGTTTGGCATGGATCTATTGGTTATAGTGGGAGATGAGAAAGAGTAGATGCAGGGTATAATTATACAGAGCTTTGCATAATAAATAGAACTTACATTTTTATCCAAAAGTGATACAAGGCTATTAAATGTTTCTATTATGGACACAATAAAAGGTGATATTTCAAAGAATATAGATGTGATAGTCATCATTTGGATGATTTATACTTATAATAGACTGAAAACAGAAAAACAATTTTGGGGACTCTTTGGATGATTCAGAAATGAAGTGATAGAAGTCTGAAATCTTAAAGTTTGCACCCAAAAGTAGAATGAAAGAAATTTAACTAAATATACCATTTTATTATAATAATTTAATCTAGCACATTATTTAATGGTAATAATAAGATCTGTGTGATTTTTCTTTAATAAAAAGAATATATATTGATTTAATGGTTAATTAATAGTCTATAACAATTATATATTTTGTTATTTTCTCTCAGAATTTAGTGTTTTCTTTTCAACAGATGAATCCTCATTATTAGTGACAATACATTAGACACTGAAATTTTTACTAAATTTGTTATACAATGATCTTTAGACTACTCATTCATTCAATAATAACTGGATCTATATGTTACAAATTGCATTAGGTATGGAAAACATATAATTTTTATTTATAAGGTAATGTTTCATAAGTTGTAAAACTCAAATATCTCCTATTTTCATTTTCATTTCTACAACTGGAAAAATGCAACTACCATGATTCGAACATAAGACACCCGCATCACTCTGAAGAGTTCTTTGTGACCCCTCTGCAGTCAATCCTTTTCTTTACTCTATGCTTTCACAACCACTCATCTATTTTTATTAGTGTAGTTTTTAAAGGAATTATATTTAAATACAATTATATAGTTTGTATTTTTTGTGACTGGCTTCTTTCATTTAGCATATATGCATAAAAATTCATGCATATTGTGAGTGTATTAGTATAGATCAGTCCATTATATTCCTGAGTAGTAGCATTCATTTGTATAAATAAACCTTTTTTCTAATTAGTAGTAGTTGGATGTTTGAGGATATTGTAAATAAATATGCTATGAACATTTACATACAAGATTTGCATTGATGTTGGGCCATATGATAAAATATATTCTTTATTTTATATAAAAGTCTTTGTAAGAAACTTTTTAACAACAAAGGCTGTGCCATGTTTTATTGCTATCAGCAACATATGAGGATTTCAGCTGTTCTACATTGTTATCAACTCTTGGTATTATTGTACAACATTTCTTTTTAAATTTTAGCCATGCAGTTGGGGGTAAAGTGGAAGTGCTTTTTGGTTTTGATCTTTATTTAGCTAATGATTAGTAATTTTAACCATATTTTCAAATGCTTATTGTCATCTTTATATCTGCTTTAGCATGGTGTCTGCTCAAATTATTTCCTACTTTTATTGATTTTGTCCTGTTATTATTGAATATTAGGAAGACTTTATGAATCTGGATACAGGTACATTATCGAATATATGTTGTTCAGTTTTCCCAAATCTTTGGCTTGCTTTTTCATTTTCTTGACCAAATAAATATTTGGTTTTTAATTTTGTTTAATTCCAATTTATCATTTTAAAATGAAGTGACTTTTTTTGTGTCCTATTTAAGAAACCTTTGCCTGAGCCAAAATTACTAAGATATCTTTCTATGTTTTACCTAGAAATTGTATATGTTTAGTTTTTATACTTAGGTCTATGAGCTATTTTGAGTTAATTTATGTATATGGAAAGACACAATTTTCCATACAGCTTCCAATTATTCTAGCAGAAATCATTTAAAAGACTACTCTTTCTGCATTGAATTATCTAGGCTTATTTGTTGAAAATCAGTTAGTCTTGGAGTGGGCCTCTTTGGATCCATCTTGTTTGGGACTCTCTGTGCAGCCTGGCCATGTATGTCTATTTCCTTCATCAAGATAGGGACATTTTCTTTCATTAATTTTTCAAATAGGTTTCCAATTTTGTGTTCTTTCTCTTCTCCTTCCTGTACCCCTAAGATGAGAATGTTAGAATGCTTAAAGTTGTCCCAGAGACTCCTTATGCTAGCCTCATTTTTATTTTTATTATTTTTTTTCTTCTTGCCGTTCTGATTGGGTGTTTCTTTTCTTTTTCTTTCTTTTTCTTTTCTTTTTTTTTTTTTTTTTTTTTTTTTTTTTTTTTTTTTTTTTTTTTTTTTTTTTTTTTTTTTTTTTTTTTTTTTTTTTTTTTTTTTTTTTTTTTTTTTTTTTTTTTTTTTTTTTTTTTTGCTTCTTTAAGCTCCAAATCACTGATTTTATTCTCAGCTTCACCCACTCTACTGTTGATTTCTATAAACTGTTCTTTATTTCATTTAGTGTATCCTTCATTTCTGCCTGGATCTTTTTTATACAGTTCAGGTCCTCACTAAGTTACTTGAGCATCCTTATAACCAATGTTTTGAACTCAATATCTGATAGATTGCTTTTCTCCATTTCGTTTAGTTCTTTTTCTGGAGTTTTGTTCTATTCTTTTGTTTGGACGATGTTTCTTTTTCTCCTCATTTTGGCAGCCTCCCTGTGTTTGTTTTTATGTGTTAGGTAGAGCTGCTGTGTCTTCCAATCTTGATAGAGTGGCTTAGTGTAGTAGGTGTCCTGTAGGGTCCAGTGGCACAGCCTCCATTATTACCCAAGCTGTATGGGGATGTAAAGTACAGCATAGGGAATAGAGTAGCCAAAATATATATATGCATTACCCATGGACATGGTCAATGGTGTGGGGATTGCCTGAGAAAGTGGGGGGTGATAGGTGGTGGGGCCAGATAGAGAAAATTTGGGACAACTGTAATAGCATAAATAATGAAATATAATTAAAAAAAGAAAATCAATTAGTCATACAGGTTTGGGTCTATTTCTGAACTCTTCTTTTACTTTTATTGATCTATGTCTCTATTTTTATACAAGGCCACACATCTATATTAATGTACACTGAGTATTAAAATCAGATAATGTAAGTTCTCCAACTTAGTTCTTTACTTTAGAATTGTTTTGGCTATTGTAGGTATTAAGAGTTACATATAAATTTTAGAATTGGCTTGTTAATTTGTAAAAAACTCTATTGGGATTTCTATTTTAAATGTATTGAATCTATAGCTCAATTTAAGGAGAATTGGCATTTAAATAGTGTTAATTCTTTAGATCTATAAATATTAACTATCTTTCCACTTATCTGTCTTTTTCAATTTCTTTCAGAAATGCTAATAAGTTTCGGTGTGTAAGTTTTATTGATGATTTTTTAACTGTGCCCCTATATGTATTCCATAATCTTTAGGGTATTTAAATGGTTTTGCATTTTAATTTGAATTACTGAAGTCATTGCTAGCATATAAATTACAATTTATTTTTAAATTTTTGCTTGTCTATTACAAGCTTTCTAAACCCAATGATTAGTTCTAAAGCTTCTTTGTGAATTACTTAGGATATCCAGAGAAAACAATCATATAGTCTGTGAGTAAAGATAATTTTACTTCTTCCTTTACAGTTTGAATGCTTTTATTTATTATTCCTGCCTTTTTGCAGTGACCACAATTTTGTGAAATGTTGAATAAAAGCCACCTGTGAACATCTTTCCTTGACCCTGATCTTAGGGATGGGGACAATTTAGTTTGTCACCATAAGTATGACATTGGAGAGAGGGTTTTTTTTCAATGCCTTTTGTCATGTTGAGGAAGTTCTCTGGTATTCCTAAGTTAGAGTTTTTTAAATGTTAAATTGGTATCTAATATTGTCAATTCTTTTACATCTATTAAATTCACTTATTTTTATGTCAATATGGTGAATTACATTGATATTTTTAAGTAACAAATTTAAGTAATAAACTCGGTTTTCTAAAATTTGAGTTGGGGAGATTTGTATTTATGTTCATAAAAGATAGTGCTCTGAGATTTCTTGTAATTTCTTTATCCGGTCATATTATTTGATTGTTCTTCTTATGCTTTAGAATTTTTTTTTCTTTTCCTTTCCGTATAAGTTACTTTAGAAGTAGTATTATTCTTCCAATAACTATTTGGTATAATTCACCAGTGAGGCCATCTGAAACTGCAGTTTTCTTTTAAGGAAAGGTTTAGCTACCAATTTAATTTTTCTTTAAGAATAATAGAGTTAATTGGGTTACCTATTTTTGAGTGTTTTTCTTCTTAATGTGTCATTCAAGAATATATGTACTTCATCCAATTTGGGAGATTTGTAGACATAAAGTGTTTTATAATTTATAAAATAATTTTTAAGTGTCTATAGGATCTAAAGCATTGTTTTCTTTTTTATTCCAGACATTGACAGTTTCCTTTCCTTTATTCCTGATCAATTTAGCTAGAATTTTGTCAATTTTACTGATCTTTACAATGATCCAGTTATTATTTTCATTGATTTTCCTCCATAGTTTTTCTATTTTATGAACAATTTGTATGTCTTTTATTTTGGTGTTTTGTTTCTTAGTCTCCCAAGTGAGAAGCTTAAATTATTGATTTGATAACTTTCTTTAACAATAATGAGCACTTAATTTTATAAATTTCCCTTTTTGTTCTGCCTCAGCTACATTTCACATACTTTAATATGCCATTTTTCTTTTTTTTTTTCAATTTAAATTATCTTCTATGTTTACTTCTGTTTTCTTCTTGACTATTTTAGGCAGGGTACTACCAGAAGAAGATAGATAGATGATAGATGATAGATGATAGATAGATAGATAGCACAAAAAAGGAATTAGCTTGTGTGATTGTGATGCATGGCTAGGCAATTCCTGAATAATTTCTACATCTGAAGGGCAGGCCATCAGGAACGACCTCTTGAGAACAGGCCATCAAGTGGGAAGTCTTGAGCACAAGCTATTCTGCAGTCCATAGGTAGAATCCTTATCCTTTAGGGAAGCCTCAGTTTTGCCTTTAGAGCCTTTTCACTGATTGAATAAGGCCCACTCTTGTATATAGAGAATCTTTCTTATATAAGCAAACTAACTATAGATTTATTTACACCTATAAAATATGTTTGTAGTGACAACTCGATGTTTTGCTAATAACCAGGAACTATATAGCCTACACATGTGGACACATAAACTGACCATCACATTGATCTGACAGTAATAAAATAGTAAATTTTAAAATTTCTAATTATTGGGGAATTTTTGTACATCTTTCTTTCAGCATTCTAATTTAATTCATTTAGTCAGAGAACATACTCTGTATAATTTAAATATTTTTACATTTATAGATATTATCTTGGTAATTGTTTGTTTTGGTGATTGTTCTATGAATGCTATTTTCTGGTAGAGTGTTCAATAAATGTCAAATAGCTTATATTAGTTGATAAGATTGTTCAGTTCTTCTAGGGCCTTACTGAAGTGTTGTCTGTTTTTTATTGAAAGAGGTATACTAAAATTTGAAACTAAATATATATGGAAGTATCTTTTATTAAAATTTTAACAAACTTTCATATATGAATATATGAAAATTAATATGAAATATATGAAAATTAATTATATATGAGAAAATTATACATATGTGTGTGTGTGTGTATACATATATATTCTCTCTGAAAAAAGTCCAGATGTTAGTATAACAATAACAGTGTGGGCAACATTGATGTAACCTGGCAGCCAAGGAGAGTAGAGTAGAATGTGCACACGTGAACAATGGTGACTTCACTGTACTAGTTGTGGGGGGTGGTGGTAGAGGCTATTGAGTAAACAGTATATTGTGGGGCCATCCCAGTCAAAATGACTGAGTGAGTAGAGCAAAGAATCTGCATCAAATTTTGCATTATGCTTGAACATTCCTCCTCGGAAATTATTCTGATGATTCAGAAGGCCACAGCTATGGGCAACTAGTGATTGGCAGCTTCATCACAACAATGCAACTGCTCATTCATCATGTCTCATGCACAGATTTTTGTGAAATATTGAATCACCCAGGTGACTCAGCCCTGCTACATCCCAGATTTGGTGCCCTGTGATTTCTGGCTTTTCTGAAAACTAAAAACACTTTTGATAGGGATAGAGTTCTAATCACTATTGATGAGATTCAGAAAAATACAGTGGGTCAGCTGATGGAGATTCCAACAAAGGATTCTGCAGAGTATTTTGAACAATAAAGGAGATGCTAAGAGAACTGTGTGAGGTCCCAAGGTATCTACTTTGAAAGGGACTGAGGCATCATTGTCCTATGTGCAATATTTCTTGTATCTTTTTCAATAAACATCTCTATTTTTATATTGCATGGCTGGATACTTTCTGTATAGAACTTGTATGCAGATATGATACTGTATATATGGAACTCTCTTTTTCATAAATGTAGTGGTAACTACACACAAAAACCCAAAACCAAGACACATAACTTAAAAAAGAGGTAATCAGAGGAAAGAAATGTAGACTATTGCAAAAAATCATACAATACACAGAAACATAATGGAAAGGAACCAATAGAGGGACAGAGTGACCAGAAAACAAAATATAAAATAACTATAGAAAATCCTTATAAATCAATATTGTCCCAAATCTAAATGGACTGAATTCACCAAAAAAGAGGCACAGAGTAGCAGATTGGATCAAAAAGTAAAACACAATCATATGTTGCCTTCAAGAGACACATCTAAACTGCAAAGACAGACTCAAAGTAAAAGGGTAGAAAATGCTTCTACAAAATCAAAAATCCACAGAAAAGCAGGTATAGCCGTACATACATCAGATAAAATAAATTTCAAGGTAACAAAGGTAACAAGAGACAAAGATGAACATTTTACAATAAAAAAGGGGACACTACATCAAGAAAAACATGATACTTCTTGATGTACAGGGGTTCTGGCACAAATAATGCCCCTTTCTATTACAAAATCTTTTGTTATAAAATCATAGGCATGTAATTCTGTAACATAACAATTTCACACTCAAACACACCATATGGCATTTTAGGTGAAATATTTAAGTTAAAACTATAAATTATTACATCATATCTACACCCTAGCAACCACACTCAAGCAAGCATTACTTCTGCCAGAGCTTGTATGTGTTACCAATCAGGGAACATTGAAATATATAATGCAACTACTAACAGAACTAAAGGGAGAAACTGACAAAAATAGAATTATAGTTAGGGACCTTAATACTCCATTGGCAGCTCCAGATAGATCATCCAAACAGAAAATCAATAAAGAAGTATTGGCCTTAAATTATACATTAGATCAAATGGACATAATTGATATTTACAGAGCCTTTCATCTAAGAACTTCAGATTGCACATTGTTCTCCATTGCACGTGGAATACCCACAAGACATACCATATGTTGCGTCACAAAATTAGCCTCAACAAATTCATAATATTGAAATACATCAAGTATATTGCCTGACCACAATGCTTTGAAATTAGAAATCAACTGAAGAAAGGAAATAGAGAATATGACAATGATGTGGAGATTAAACAACATATTACAAAAATGATGGGATCAAAGAAGAAATAAATGTGACATCAAAAGATATATAGAGACAAATGAGAATGATAATATATCAAATCTGTTGAGATTCGGCGAAAGCAGTAATAAGAGGAAATTTTATATCATTACAGGTCTATCTCAGGAAACTAGATAAATCCAAGTAAACAATCGAACATTACATTGTAAAGAACTAGAAAAAGAAGAATAAAAGCAACCCAAAGTGATTAGGATAAAGAAAATAATAAAAATTACAACACGATTAAATGAAATAGAGAACAAAGAGACTATACAAAAAATGAATACAACAAAGAGCTGGTTCTTTGAAAAAAATTAATAAACTGACAAACCCCTGGTAAAAACAGAAAAGAATCATAAACAAAATTAGAAATGAAAGAAGAGAAGTTACCTCAGATATCACAGATGCACAAAGTATCATATTAGAATACTATGAAAAACTATATGCTACCAAATTTAATAACATAGAAGAAGTGGATAAATTCCTATAGATAACCTTCCTAGACTAAATCATGAAGAATTATAAAATCTAAATAGATTGACCAACAGTGAGAAAATGGAAACAACCATCAAAAATTTCCCCAAAAGTAAAAGTCTAAGATAATATGGCTTCATTGGTGAATTCTATCAAACATTCAAAGATTTGATACCTATCCTTTTCAAATTACTTCAGAAAGTTGAAGAAAAGTCAATATTTCTTAACACATTTTATGAAGCCAACATAACTCTGAATCCAAAACCTGACAGAGATAACATACAAACAAAAAGAAAACTGTAGAATGATATCTCTGATGAATACAGATACAGAAATCCTAATCAAAACACTAACAAATTGAATGTGATAATATATTTAAAAAATAATAGATCATAATCAAGTGGGGTTCATTCCAGGTACATGAAGATGGTTCAAAATATACAAATTACTTGATGTAATATACCACATTAATAAAACAAAATATAAAAATCATGTGATCTTTTCAATAGATGCAGAAAAAGCATTTGATAAGGTCCAACATCCATTTATGATTTATAAAATGGGAATAGAATGAAAGTACCTATAACATAATTTGTCAACATAATAAAGGCCATATATGACAAACCCTCAGACAATATTATAACCAATGGTGAAAAACTGAAGGCTTTTCTTCTAAAATTAAGAACAAGACAAGGATGTCCATTCTCACTATTCTTATTCAACATAGTTTTAGAAATCTTAGAGCAATCAGGCAAGAGAAAGAAATAAAGTCATCCAAATTGAAAAGAAAGAAGTAAAAATGTCACTGTTTAACAGATGATCTTATACTGTATATAAAAAATCCTAATGACTTCACCAAAAAACTATTAAAACAATAAACACATACAATAAATTTACAGGATATGGAAATCAATGTACAAAAATCCACTGCTTTCCTATATACAAACAATGAAATGTTAGAAAAAGAAATGGAAAAAAAAATTTCTTTTGCAATTGCAACCAAAACAGTAAAATACCTAGGAATATACTTAACAAAGGATGTGAAGGACCTATATACTGAAAACTACAAAGCAATATTAAAAGACATTGGGAAATATACAATGAAATGAAAAGGTATTTCATGTTCTTGGATTGGAAGAATCACCATAGTTAAAGTGGCAAGATTACCAAAAGCAATACACAGACTTAACACAATCCCTATTAAAAATCTTGATGTCATATTTTTAAAAAATAGAATAAAAAAACCACATTAGATTTGTAGAGAACCACAAAATACCCCAGATAGACAAAGTAATCCTGAGAAAAAGAATAAAACTGGAGTTATCATACTACCAGACTTTAAATTATACTACAGGGCTACAATAATCATAACAGCATGGTACTGGCAGAAAAACAGACATAGAACTGATGGAATAGAACTGAGAGGCCAGGAATAAAACCACATGTATATGAGCAAATAAGTTTTGACAAAGGAGCTAAAGCACTCAGTGGAGTAAAGAAAGCCTTTTCAATAAACTGTGCTGAGAAAATTGGAAAGCCACATACAAAAGAATGAAACTAAATTAGTTTTTCTCCATGTACAAAAATTAATTCAAGTGATCAAAGACCCAAATATAAACCCTGAAACAACAAATTAAGTGAAGAAAACATAGGTATGGAATTTATGGACCTTGGACACAGAGAACATTTTATGAATTTGACCTTAAAGGCAAGGGTAGTAAAGGTGAAATTAAATGAATGGGACTATATCAAACAAAAAACCTTCTGCACAGCAAAACGAACAGACAACAAAACAAAAGGAACCATATGGGAGATGATATTTTCAAACAACAGCTCCAACAAGGAGTTAATATCCAAAATATATAACTCATACAACTCAATACCAAACAATCCAGTAAAAAAAAAAATGGGTGCAAAACCTGAACATACACTTCTCACAAGAAGACATTCAATAGCCCACAGATACATGAAAAGATGTTGAACTTCACTAGCTATTAGAGAAATGCAAATCAAAACTACAATGGGATATCACCTCTTACCTGCTAGAATGGCTATTATTAATAATATAGGCAATAACAGTGTTGGAGAGGTTGTGGAGAAAAAGGAACCCTCATTCACTGCTGGTGGGAGCATAAACTAGTGCAGCCACTATGGAAATCAGTATGGTGGTTCCTAAAAAATTAAGAATAGAGTTATCACATCACCCAGCAACCCTCCTTTGGTTATCTATGCAAATACTTGACAACATTTATTTGCCAAAGATATATGCATTCCTACTGCAGCATTATTTGTGGTGTCAAGACATGGAAACAACCAGAGTCTTTCAGAGGTGACTGGGCAAAGGAGATGTGATACATATAAACTGTGGAATGCTACTCAACCATAAGAAAAGATGAAATACTGCCATTTGCAATAACATGGATGGGCCTTGACAATATCATGCTATGTGAAATAAGTCAGTCAGGGAAATCTAAACACCATGTGATTTTACTCATATGTGGGATACAAAACTGAAACTCACTGACATAGACAACAGTATGGTGGTTACCAGAGGGAAGGAGGTGAGGGGTAGTAAAGGTTAAAGGGGGCCAAATATGTGGTGATAGAACATCATCTGACTTGGGTGCTGGGCACACAATACAATATACAGATCATATATCACAGGAATATATACTTGACACCGATATGAATTAATGTTAACCCAATAAATATAATTAAACATTTTAAACTATAATAATAGACTTGTTTATTTCTCCTTTTCCTTCTACAACATTTTTTATTTTAAAAATAAATAAAACTTTAAATAATTTTATTTAAAATTTTGTAATGATTTTAATGAGATGTAATTCACATACCATAAGACTCATCTTTTTAAAGTGTACAGCTTAGTGTCTTTCATTACTGTAGCCACAGTTGTTTAACTATTACCACAATCTAATTTTAGTGTATTTTCATCACTCCAAAAATATACCTTATACCTAGTAGACAGTAGTCCCCATTCCTCCTTCCACTAGCTCCCGCAGTCACCAGTCTATTTCATGATTCCAGGGATTTGCCTCTGCTGGAAATGTCGAGTAAATGCAGTCATACAAGTTGTGGCTTCATGTGTGTAGCTTGCAGTGGCAATCAGGTCGTAGCACATGCAAGTACTTCACTCTCTTTAATGGCCTGATAGTCTCCACTGTATGAATACACCACTCCTGCTAGTTATTGAGTTTATATAATAAAACTCATTGTAAGTCCATACAGACTTAAGATATTACATTCTGTTAATAAATTAATGTATCTATCTTTATCAACTGTCTCTCACTATCCCTTGTAATAGTTCTTGCTCTGAAATTCACTTTACTATTAATATAGTAATTTTTAATTTTTTATATAGAATCTGCATGCTACATCCTTTTACATTCTTTGATTTTAAACCCCTTTCCATATTTGTATTTAAAGTAGAGTTTTTGTGGACAACAATAGTTACTCTTCATTTCAGGTTGACAAACTTTTCCTTTCAGAAGAGATGTTTAGATTCATTACATTTAATATAATTATATTGTGTGATTATGTTAAATCTATTACACAGCTATTTTTTGATCCCATCTATTTTTTGTTTCTTGTCTCCTCTCTTTTTACATTAGTTTGAAATCTTTGTTACAATTCTATTTTGTCTCTGCTCTTGGTCAATTAGCTATACATCTTTATTGTTTTTTAGTGGGTGTTATAGGGTATATATGTCTCTCCCACTCTCTCTCTCTCTCTGTTTATATTTCTATAAAAACATACATTTATGTAAATATATGTAAAGTATATATATAGACTTTAGCTTATTACAATTTAAGTTCAAATAATATACTGTCTCACAAGTAGTATAAGACACCTGTAGCAGTATACTTTCATTTCTTCCCTCTTGTCTCTTGTTTGGTTGTTGTAATATTTACTTTGATATTGTTGTAAACCCCATAATTGATTATTACTGATTTTACTATAAATATTGAACTGTTGTTTTTAAAAGTTGAAAAATTGTGGGGAAAGTCTTTCATTTGTTTTATAGATTTACCATTTCTAGTCATTGTCATTACATCGCTTCAATGCAATTTTCCTTCTGATATAATTTTTCTTCTTCTGAAAGTTTTTCTTTAACAGTACTTATCTTACTACAGGTCTACTGATAATGAATTCTCTTGGTTCTGCTTGTCTGAAAAAGTTTTTATGTTGCCTTAATTTATTATAGACAATTTTTACTAGATAGTAAATTTATGGTCAGCTTTTTGTTTTATTTTTGTACTTGCTGTTGTTTTCTTTAACTACTTGAGAGGCATTGCTGCACTATGTATTTACCAGTATATGTTCTGATAAAAAGTATCCATTCTATGAAATTTGAAACTTTTTCCTATCATTTATTTTTAAGGTTTAAAAATACCTCTATCACAAGTTATCAATTTGATTATAATGTGTGTCTTGGTATGGTTTTCTCTTTCTTCTCTTTTGTTGAACTTTGTGTATCTCCAGGTTCAAACTTTAAAAAATCAGATTTAGAAAATATTGAGTTATTTTTTCAAATGGTTTTCTTATTCTGACTCCTCTGGCCCTGTCTATAATTATATGCGTATTAGATCGGATGGCATTGTCTCACAGTGAACAAACACTGTTTTTATTTTAGCCGGTTTTTTTCTCTCAGTCTCATTTGGAGAGTTTTTATTGCGATGTCCTCATTTTCACTGTTTTTTTTTTTGTAAAGTTTAATTGTTCTTAATCTCATGCAATGTATTTTTTCCTGTTTAATGCTACATTTACATATCCACAGTGTGATGTGGATCTTTGCTATGTCCTCCATTTCTTTCTTCAACAGGCTCATGTTTTCCTTCACTCTTTTGGACAGAGGTAGTGTATTTATAATAATTGCATAATGTCAGTTTTTGCTAATTCAATCATCTATATCCTTTCTGGTTCTTTGTATGGATAAATTTTCTCTCATTTTTTTCATGCCTGTGATTTTTTTTTGGCTACTGGTCACTAATTTTGTGTCTTACATGCTGGATTTTATTGTATTGCTTTACATATAGATGCTTGTGTTCTAGGAAATAATCAGAATATCAGTATAATCCTTTTAAGACTTCCTTCTGAATTTTGTAGATCACATTTTGCTTAAGGTCTAATTTTGCCTCTCTGTTAATGCAATAATTTTCTGAAGTGCCTAAACAGTGTTCCATGAGTCAGAGAATTTTTCACCTTAGATGGTGTCATAGGTAACTATTTCTAGTCCTCTGTAAGTGTTGGTACCAAACACTTGTTCTACCAAATAATTTCCTTACTTTTTCCCTCTGGTGTTAGGTAGCTTCCTCACACACTTGTGCAAAACAATACTCAGACAAAAAACTTGGGTTGAATGCTGTGAAGCTATCTGAACCTCTCTTTTGTGCAACTCCCTCCTCTCCATGATTCTGCTCCATAAAGTCAAGCTGCCTTAATTTCCCTAAACTCCAACTTTATCTCCTCAGTTCAGTCCATTGAGCTCTGTTTGTTTTCCCAGTCTGTGCACCTTGTTCTGAAAATTCTGTTTAGCTGGTACATTGGGACAATTGTAGAGCTCAGCTTGTGTTTGCTCTCTTTTTTTGTGGGGGGTGGGGGGATAGGTTCATATACTTTTTCTTGTTTGATACTTGAAAACTGTTGCTTTCCATATTTTTCCCAATTATATAGTTGTTAAACGTGAGACATTAAATTTTGACCCCATTTCTCTATCATGAACAGATATAAAAGCTCAAATGACAGCTTCCAAATTATTTGTTTAGAAAAAAAGCTGGTTCTTAGTATACAGATTTGCTTAAATATTATAGAATTTCTATGGCAGAATAAATCTGTCCAAAGATAAAGTTACAGTTTTCAAACTAAATAAATTGAATTTCTTCCAGAAAAGAAGCAATGCCATATAGTATAATTCTAGGAAAAATATATATAGTTCTATATTGCAAAGACCAATCAAGTTAGGGTTAATGACTACAACAAATAATTCATCTGGATAATAATAAGAGTGCATTTGTCAACTAAGAACTCGTTTTAAGATCTACTGATATAAAAGAAAATTTATACACTATCTTAGTCATCTAAAAAACTATAAAGTATAATAGTTGGCTCATTTTTGGAGCTCTGTGCTAAATTACTTAGGAATTAAGTAAAGAAATCATCTTCTAAAATAACCTTACCAATGCACTGTATCAAATCTTCACCTAGAATATGAGTGTATATTTAATTTTAACAAACATAGATTTAATAGATTATAAGAAATCAGGTCTCCTTTATAGATTATAAGAAATCTAGCTATTCTGCATTTCAATTATTGATGAATATATCAACAATACACATATAAACAGATTATTTTCTTCAGGAATAGGTAACACATTAAAGGGAAGTATCTACAGAGATCTTATTCTTTACAGAAAAACAAACTCACTCTTAAGTAAGATTCATATGCTATCAATGTGATGAGCCAAGTATTAACCATTTGGACAAAAACCAATGTAGAAATATTATCACAGAGTATCTCAAGAGCAGTGAATAATAGCCATTTGGGTTAAAACTAACATGTACAGTATGTTATCAGAAAAGCATCTAAATTTTTTAAAGAAATATTCAATTTTATAATGAGGCATGCCTATATTAATACACTAGTAACAGTCACTGGCATTAGCCCAAATCACCCAAACTAACGAGGACCAGTATGATTCACCTATTACATTCTATACTGTACTTCTTACACCCCAAACACATGCCACCAGTACAACCTTAACCTAAATTTGTTAAATCCTATATATTAATGTTAATATTATTTACTTACTAACTTTCCAAATATAGAGTGCTTCGATTGTAGCTGTTATTTAACTGTCCATGACCTGCCAGAGTTTGTGCTGAGTCACTTGCCCACTTGCATGCTGATGGAGTTGTCTTACCTGATTTCTCATCACCGGCCCACGAATCTGGCTTCTCCTTGCTCTGTATGCAAGCTTCCTTGGGCCCCGAGATGCATCTGAGAGGCCAGCAAACCCCTGGGACCCTGCCTTCAGAGCCCTGAGCCCTTGCCCTTACATTCATTTTCCTAGTTATTTTTTACATAAAATTGAAAGTTGGGGTAGTTATACCGATTTTAAAAAAGAAGCTGTGAACAAGAGAGCTTAACTGTTTTCATTAGTTTCTACTATAAGTGTCTGTTTCAGGTTAAAACCTAATTTTCTTCTGCCTGCACAGAAATATTGTTGTTTTAATATTCTAGAGCTACGTATGATAATACATGCCAGCCCTGGCCAGGTGGCTTTGTTGGTTGGAGTGTCATCCCATATACCAAAATGTTGTGGGTCCAGTCCCTGGTCAGGGCATATACCTAACTTGCCAGTTCTATCCCTGGTCCAGGCATGTACAAGAGGCAACTGATCAATGTTTCTCTCTCTCTTTCTCTTGCTCTCTCTCTCTCTCTCTCAAATCAATAAATGTATCCTTGGGTGAGGATTGAAAAAAAGATAATAAAAGCCAAAATTTGTGAAACTTATAACTGTAAAGTTGGATGCTTTTTAGGTTAAATGTGATCAAGTTACTAAGATAATAATACCCAGGATCCCTTTAGAAGGACTCATCCAAATGATCTCTTCTTGCCCTGGCTGGCATGGCTTAGTAGACTGAACATCAGCCTGAGAACCAAAGGGTCACTGGTTCAATTCCCAGTCAGGGCACATACCTGGGTTGCAGGCCAGGTCCTCAGTTGGGGATGTGTGAGAGGCAACCACACATCAATGTATCTCTCCCTCTCTTTCTCCCTCCTTTCCCCTATCTCTAAAAATAAATAAATAAAATCTTTAGACAATAAAATAGTCTTTTTAATGCTGCATTGTGTTCACAAATCATTTAACTAATTTTGCCAAATTAGGAAAACTTCACGTTGATTCATCAATTTATATTGCATATAATTACAAAAATGTTAAACAAATTACATTGCTTATTTGATCTCAGAAAAGTTTCATTCCCTTTCAATATAAGAATGTTAATTATATAGCCCATAACAGTTGTTCCTAGTTCCTTAAAGATTCAAGCATTAATGCATAATATTTAAATAATTCCTAATGTAGAGTTCTTGAGTAGGCCTCCATTTATTCTGTGGGTTTGTATATAAAATTTTGTGTGTATGAAATTTATGTAGTATTTGCTATGTGGTAGACATTGGTAAAAAGTGTTTAACATACCACAAATACTAAACTATTAGTACTTAATTTTAAAGTAACAGAGATAATTAAGTAATTTTAAGAATATGTCTGAATCTATACTGTATCTTTGCTCATAAGTAGATTGTGTTGAGTATTAAACTGTACACTTAATAGATTCCAACAGTTGAACTTCTGTGCTTTGTTCAATATTTGGAATTCTAAAAATAAAGATCCTAAAATACTAAAAAAGTATGATACTGGGCATCAATACAAAATGTAAAGTTTGCTTTTGCAGAGAGGAGGTGTAATCTTTCAGCCAGCAAGCAGCCACGATTACCATCCTCTGGTTTTATTCTATTATGGGCTGAATATAGATTGATGTACTTGTCTCCACTGTACCAATGTATAATGCATGAACACAATTACTAATGTAATTTAGAAACAGGATGCCTTTAATCTTCTACTCGGATCAATCAATTACAATGCATAGGTTATAGACTGTCCTATGATCTTACACTAAAACCTAAATAGAACTAATCTTAGAAATAAATGAGGTTGGGCAAGATGTGAAGCCCATAGAGAATGCTCATATGAACACAGACAATGGAACTTTAACTATCACGTATTTAATTTCCCAGGACAAACAAACAGAGACTACTCTAAAGGTTGTAGGGAAAGAATACTTCAGGGAGCAAAATGCCACTTTTCCTTTGAATAACCATTTTTCTACCCTTCAAGTGAAATTCAAGGGTTTTCAGACTCAATAACTTGTGAAAGTTAATATCAGACTCATAACGAGAGACGTAATGCATGGTTTCCCTTTACATGTTAATGCATCTTGTTATATGGCATATAAATATTGTGCTTCAAACAGCATATGGAAATGCCTATTTCCTTTAAAACAATATTCATTTACCTAATTTATATGCGATTTGATAAAAACTATTTTTCATATGACTTTCACATAACTTACTGTTGTGCGTTTTTAGTATACATGAAAGCTTAATTACAATTTACACAATATGTGGTTTGTTCACTTTTTTTCTGAAGTCTTGATGCATTTTGAGAGAAATATATTTGAGCTTGGATTTACCTAAGAAGCTAAATAGAAAATAAAGTGCTTTAGAAACTGGATGCAAAAAGCACTCTGTGTTGGTGTGGGTAGACAGTGAAGACAAGTAGTATATGTGAATATATCGGGGCCACTTGCCTGAGTTTGCAGTCCTATTGTCTCTTGCTGTTGTTGGCAGAGAGCAGTAGTTAACGGCGTAGTCAGAGTCAGCACCATGGATAGCTTCCTCCACACATTTAGCACCTGGGAGAACTGTTGTTTCACAAGCCCAGCTGCAGCTAGAACGGAATGACAGAATGATCTACTTATACCAACAAGGGGGAGTAAATAAAGCCATATACTGGAGAAGCGTGTTTTTTTTTAATATTCCGAAGGAGGGAACTGTACATATTCAGGAAAGCTAAAGCTACCGTAAGAGTCTGAGGGTTGTCAGATATTGCTTATTTTTAAGTAAAGCTAATTAACTGTAAAAGTCAACATTCCCAGAAAATGTGTCACCTTTCTGATTCATTTTCATTACTCTGAGCTGAAAGAGTTAGAATTGTTTAGGTTCTTGTTCTGGTTTGGATTTTTCCCTTGGCTTGTATTTTCTGGAGTGTAAAATGAAAGTCATTATATTTATTTCCTTGTTATTTAATGTAGTCTACATGATTCATTTTCCTAACGTCACCCTCCTTCTCGGACCTTTTCAGTTCAATCCAGATTTTATTTTTCTTTAGATTTGAGGTTGAAACTAAGGAAATAAGGATGCGACTGTTTCAAGACACATAAACCTCCAAAACTTTATTATTCAACTACATGTCTTGATAAGGGGCTCTGAACCCTTTGTCGCCAGCTGGAGACGAGGTTTGCCCATGTTCTAGTTCTGTAGCTTGTAGTGGCGGCAATTTCCATTAGAGAAAGGGGCGTAGAAAGGGACTGACTATTAGGTTAAAGGAGGGGATAACATAAATGAAGCAAAAAGGAGCAAGAAAAACTAGAAAAACAACTTAGAAAACACTCTTTGTCTGTATGGCTTGTCACATTTGATTTGCTAAGTTTCCAGTAGGACTATTTAAAGGGCTGAAGTATATGCACTTACACAACGAGATCCCCGCGTTGGCGAGCTCCGAGAAGGAAAAAGGAAGCGGACTTGATTCTGCCCCTTGAACTCTTTCCCATCCTAAACCAGATGATCTCTAGAAATGGTGGAAGAGAGCAGAATGCTGTGCCTATGTGTTCAGGAGATGAGTGGCATGGGAGGTCACGCTAAGGCTGGTAACTCTTAGCCCCACCCACCTTTTGTTCCTCCCCACCCCTGGCGCCCAGCCTTGCCCTTTTCAAACTCTTTCCTTGATTTGTACCAGTTTCTCGCACAGTGTTTAGCCTTCTCTTCTTTCTTGCAGCTTCGCACACCTGCAGACTCAGTCACTCCCCAACCTTGCGCCTCCTTAGGGATTCTAGCAGTGAAACTGGGCATGCCCAGCGGCAGCGCCAGTCTTTGAGAGACACAGTCCAGCGCCGGGCAGGGACCGGAGAGCCCGTTCAGCAGGGCGTCAGCGCCCACCTTCGCCCAGCCCGGGGATTCCAGTGCGCCCGGAGGCCAAACCTGCACCTTTAAGTGGCTCATCCTCAGTCCTCAACCTCCTGAACGCCACCAGAGTTTAGAAATAGTCCTCAATGAGTGACTGTTTTCCCACCTGTCTTTTCTTTACAGCTAAGGGTGTTTTAGCTATCGCGGCGTGAGAAGCTCAGGGATGGAGCCCTTGACTGGAGGCCATGGAGATCACCTTCCCAGAGTAGCTGTTTGTCACTGAGTTTTGGAGATTTCTTGGCTGGCTTCCGCTAAAGCACGCTTGAGTAATCCGAGCCGTGGCGGCGCCCAAACTCTAGGGATAAAGAGGACGCGCGCGCGCGCGCGCCCGTGTGTGTGTGTGTGTGTGTGTGTGTGTGTGTGTGTGTGTGTGTGTGTGTAGGGGAGAGGGCGGGGATAGAAACGTCAAGCCCTCCGCCCCCCCCCAAGCCTCCTTTTCTTTCTCCACTCCTGCAACAGCCACACAAGTCTTCCATCCCCCATCGGCCATTCTTACAGCTGTGGGCAACCGCCCGACAGGTTAAACCCATTTGCAGTGGGAAATCGGCGCTGTTCGGGGGAAGAGAAACAGATCGATTGCCCTTGTGACTCTCCGCCCCCCCCCGCCACTGCTCCCCTCTCCCTCCCTCCCCTGCCGCCTCCCTTCTCCCCGCCTCCTTCCTTCTCCCCACCCCCAAACCCTCTCACCCGCGACAGTCCGGGAGGCGAGGGGAATGGATTGGACTCCGGTGGGGAAAGCGGGTGTGTAGAACTGGTGCTAATGGAAAGAGATTTCTGGTTTCCAAAGAGGATGCTCTACCACAAAGAGCGGCTCGCGCGCTGGCCTGGGCTCTAGCAGAGGAGAGATCCCGGGAGAACTCCGGAGCTCGCGGGGAGCGCTCCTCGGAACACCGGGGTCAACATGCCTGTCCGCAGGGGGCATGTGGCACCACAAAACACATTTCTGGGGACCATCATACGGAAATTTGAAGGGCAAAGTAAGTTCATTTGTCTTCTCTCTCCCTCGCTTGCAGCTTTGACAGTGCTCCTGGCGTCCGCCGCTGACGAGCGGAGACGGCAACTCCGAGCTCTGGCAAGTTAGGAGGCTGGGAAACCCAGCCAGGAGGTCTAACGGCAGCGGGAGTGTTCTCCCTCTGATACTAATTTTGATTTACATTTTAGATTATGGTCTCCATTATAGGAGGCAACTTGATCCTTCTCTCCCGCGGCTACCTTATCTGCTTTAATGTCCTACTCTTCTACTATCTTCACGGGAACGCACTAGTATAACATGGGTTTATATTTGGAGGTTTTTTATTGCAGAGTTTTCGAAAGTCAGGAGCAGGGCAGAGAATACTGTTAGAACTAGAGGATGTAAATGGTAACAGCGATGGAAATGGCTATGCAAACTATATATCATCTTGGTTATATAGCAAGGCTTTGTCACGGCAGGGATGCTTGCTAGCTGCTAGTTCACAGAAGCTAAAGTTTGCCTCGAATCAATGCAAATCTATCCCATGCAGGATAATTTGGAAAAAGTATTATTTGATTCGTGCTGGTTCCCAATGTAAATTATTATTCAAAAGAATATTTTTGTCCCTTTATTATCCCCTTCAATTTCCATCTAAAAAATTTAAAAATTGAAGTGCACTAAGTAAATCCCACAAATATTGAGTGCAAAAAATTCAATATGCTCATGTGAACTAACTATAAGAAATAAATGTTATATAGATGTGTTCATTTTAAACTCTATATTTGTTCATTGATCTTCAACATTTTTTAAAATCACATTAACACACATTTGTGTTGTGTATTTTGCATTTATTTTAGACTGCCTTTAATCACATGAACTTGTGTATAAAATAAACTTGTATATCCTGCTTTACACTCTCTTTGGACATGGTAAATATAATCAGTGACCAAAAATTAATAAACCATTTGTATGAAAATGCCTACAACTACATAAAATTTCAAGGTTCTCCCCAAGTAGAAGTGGAAAGATGTTAATATTTACTGTGTATGTGGATGTGTGTGTAAATATTTTTATGTTCTGGAAAATGTATGTTATGAAAAGTTGACCCTTTTCATTACTGAACTGCTAATTAATATGAAATACTTTCATTGGTAATAGTTTCATTATTTTTAAAAAATATGATGTGTGTAGTATGTCTTAGAGGAATGGAGAAAAGCCAAAACCAAGAATAATAACTACTTTAAGAAAGTTGTACTCTAAAGGTCAAGGCGTAAGTGAGAAATCACACAGCTACATAATGTTTCGCTGTTTTGGCTTTGAAAATATTTATTTTACAATTAGATGGTATTCTGGAAATATCAATGGGGCAGCTGAGTGTTTGAATGTGCGTTGGAACCCCAGGGAGTTAGAAGGCTTGAGAACTAGGTTATTTGGGAAATTGCATTCTCAAAATTTGAAGAGTAGTTCCTTGATACTTTTTTGTTAAAACTACTTAGGACCAATAATTTTACATTTAAGATTGGATTTTTTTCTCTCCTTTTTAAAAGCTTGGACAGTTAGCAATTTGGGAAGTAACTGCATTTCAGCTCTCTTATTATGCAACAAATTGTTTCAGTGTTTATGAAAATCTTGTGGAAGGTTTTTAAAAGATACCTTACTATCTTCTTATTACAGATAAAAAATTTATCATTGCAAATGCCAGAGTGCAGAACTGTGCCATCATCTACTGCAATGATGGGTTCTGTGAGATGACTGGTTTCTCCAGGCCAGATGTCATGCAAAAGCCGTGCACATGTGACTTCCTCCATGGGCCGGAGACCAAGAGGCATGATATTGCCCAAATTGCCCAGGCGTTGCTGGGGTCAGAGGAGAGGAAAGTGGAGGTCACCTACTATCACAAAAATGGTAAAGTTTACCTATTTAGGATTTCCTGTATTTGATTGCATTCAAATGAAATTTTGACAACTGATATTGAAAGTTCATATGCGGAGAAGCCCCAGATATGCAGGTGTAGTTATATGCTTTGCTTATAGTATTTTAGGATTCAAAAATAAGGATATTCTTATTAGTGGACTAATAAGAGCAATTTCTTCTTTAAGTAAGTGTCTCCATACTCTTCAAAAGTGCAGTAAGTTAATGTCTCTGAGGACAAAGTACTGCAATTCTTACTCCCTCTCCTTTCTAAGGAATGATAAAAGGGTCAGTACTTTACTGGTATCGTTGACATGCATTTGGTGGAAAAAAATACAGTTTTATATAGTTGCTTAAACTCAAAAATACATAGCAAGGTCTTGTTAAAAACTATATCTGAAACTAAAACTATTAGGTTTTACATGTTTCTTGGCTCTTCAGCTTTATTTGATAGGCAACACCTTTTTTTCCTTTTGTTTCTTTTTATACAAGATTAAGAATAATGTATAAGAACTTCTAAAATTGGTCTAAGTAAACCTATGTATATTCAAATAATAAAGGCTGTTCATATTCAAGATTTGTCCTAAACAAAATGGAGAAAGGGAACTATGATACTGTGGAGTTATTAGTACTTATTTTTTCAGCTGCAGCAAAATTGGCATCTTCAACTTAAGGTCAAACCTCAACTTCAAGGGCACTCCTCCTTCTTTCAGGCTTGCTGTGGGACCGTAAATATATTAACCTATAAAAGTTCTCAAAAATACACGTTTAATGGACATGCATTTATTAAATGCACAATATGTATGTATATAAACTCATGTGTAATATATATTCAGATGTACCCATTTTAAAGTATGTACACTTCCAAATGTGCACACTTAATTGTATTTGACAATGTAGGTATAGAGATAAATGGATTAAAAATGCATATTATAGTTAGTTTTCTTGATATTGCATTATCATTTATTTCTTTGTTTCATTGATAGAAATAAGTGAAATAGAAGGATATTTAGTCAGCTTTTTAGGTAACTTAAGTTTTAGAACTGAATATATGAGTAATGTTTATAGCTGACATATAATTACTTGTAATTTAGTAAAATACAGAGAACAAATTCTAGCAGAGAAAGTTTGAACTCTTCCTCTTCTAATCTCATAATTAAATATTTTATGACAGAAAATGTACAATTCTTAATTACTGAAGTTCCCTTAATATCAATTTGAGTCGGTATGCATAACAAAATATGATTGGAAAAATAGGTTTGTATAATTTTAGATTAATCTGGAACGGGAACAATTATATGATTGTTAACCAACACAAAAGTTGTTTTTAAAGTTCTTCTCACTTTCCCCCCACTTTTCAATTGGTAGCGTTGGCATATTAGAAATAGCCTAATTGTCCTGTTGTCTTGAAAACACTTCTTGGACTGTGGCTTTACCCAAATGCAAGTCATCTTCTTAGCATGTGTGTATCTGATGCCAACAATTTGACTTTCGGCATAATTTGAATGTCTGACATTTTGTTTTATCTGAATACTTATCATGATGTTGACATAGTCTATATCATGGTTCCTATAGGTCGTATTGGCCCACCTTTGGTCATTGTATTTCCTGGGACATTTCAGAATTTTATCAACTTAGATGATTTAAGTATAAATGAATCTGGACTGTCCAGATTACTTAGATACTAACTATGTTTTTCATATAGTGTTTTCAAATATGAATTGTTCTTTATCAAGTGGAATAGTGCTTTTTGAAACCTACTTTAACTTGAGTAATATGAGTATGTAAAATAATCTCAGAATACCTTTAAAAAGCAATTTATCACAAACTTAAATGTAAAAATTTCTGCAGTGAAGATGTTGGAACTTGACTAATGCAACTCTTCTTATTTCAGTGATTTGCTTGGCTGTACAAATTAATACCTCCCTATTTTACACAAAGAAGTTTATTTGGAAATTTGTTTAGGTTTATAAATAATCAACCTTTGGTGATGATTTTGATTCTGTTGGTTTCATTTTGAGGTATGATTCAGTCTACAAGGACTTGGGTATATTTACAGTTAATGACAAATATTGCCTATTTTGCTTTCATTAATATGGAAAACATGAGGAGATGGGTCAAGAGTTTTCTGTTTTCCCAAAGAAAAAGATAAATTTGAATGACCTTTTTAGATTGTAAAGTCACAGCCAGACTTATTGGCTCTGAATATAATCAAGTTGTGTTTTTGCTACTAGTTCATACACCTTGAATAGAATCTTCAGAAGTGATTGGTTTTATTCACATAGCCTCTGCAAAATCAGTCAGAGCTTGTGAAGTTCAAAAGCTCTGAAAGCCTTGCCTCTTAAAGACCCCTTAGACACTCCAGGTTTATAAAAGCAGAAAGGGACAAAATCAACATTTTCATTGATTTGTTTCTTGAAGTTTCCTTAATTCTTCATTACTGAGGTCATTTACTTTTGAGAGGTTCTTGGAGTCTAAAAAGGACGGACAGAAAATGCTCTCTTTACTTACTCTTTATTTAACATTTCCTAGGAATATGAATAGTGATGTAGTATGCACAATGAGCAAATGAACAAAAAGTTAAGATACTCTCTTTCCACTTTTTTCATTCACTCATATTGTAGTAGCAAAAATATGAGCACGGCATTATTTCTGAAATGGCCAAAGGGGTTACAAGCAGTTTAAACCCCGTGCTCTATGCAGTGAGTTCACATGAATGCGGTGCGCAGTGAGCTGCGTGGTTACCACTGTGAAGCAACACTTCCTACCATGCCAGTTTATGTGATGTCACTGGGCACAGTAGGCCTTGCTGTTTACCAGGATATCAATTTTTAAATACCTAGTTATTTGCAGTAGGAATATTTGACAGCCCTTCTGAGGATTCTATTTTACAGTTTCAGTCATTATTGCATAAATCATTCTTGGCAGCTGTGAAATATTGCTTGAGGTAATAAAGATATAAATCTTTTGACATAAAACTCTAATTATACAAAACTATAATTATGGTGAGGCTTATATAAGGATGGGTAAGTATTTTAGTGGCATAGTATGTTCATTTTAAAAACACCTTTTTAGGAGTAGTGATTGAGAAATGGCAAACACTCAGTTATTAACTAACTTGTAGTTTAAAGAGGATGCTAGTTATTAAAAAACAGAAGGAATAATTTAGTCATCCCTTAGTGTATTGCTTACCTAGTTTGGCATGTATATCATTGGTTAGAGCTAGCTAGTTTAAGTGCTAAACCACTTCAGTAACATTTGGAGATGTGATTTTTACCTTAAATTATCTAGCAACTCTAAACATTTGGAAAATTAAATTTCTGCAAGAGAACTAAAGATCTTAACTCAGTAGAAAAACAGGACTTGACATACATTATTTTTAAAGGACTGGACATTTCTATATTTTTGCCATTATGCTATTAGACATAGTACATGGTAATTTTGTCAACAAATCAGAAATATCCCTAATTTTGTGCTGCTTTTTGTTTTATTTTTTTTAAAGATTTTATTTATTTATTTTTAGAGAGAGAGGAAGGGAGGGAGAAACAGAGGGAGAGCAACATCAATGTGTGGTTGCTTCTCGCACACCTCCAACTGGGGACCTGGCCTGCAACCCAGGCATGTTCCCTGACTGGGAATTGAACCGGTGACCCTTTGGTTCTCAGGCTTGCACTCAATCCACTGAGCTACATGAGCCAGGGCCTGTGCTGCTTTTTAAAAACTAACAGAGGAAAAGGGGCTGAGGGAAGTCCCTTTCTGATCCAGACAGGGACCATTTGCAGACAGGGCATCAGTCATGGTGGGATCAGTACCAAGTTGCAGAGGCAACATTGGATTCAACTAAAGCAGAAAGCAGTGAATCTACCATCCCTAAGAGTCATTAGGAAAGACTTTACAGAAAGTGTCGTTTTGCTGTGAGTGAAGGGGTAGGTGCATGCTAAAGGTCACCTTTCTCTATGGTATGTTTGAGGCAATAGAGGCACAATAGGAGATACAAAGGAGAATACCAACTGATCTCTGCTTTTAGGATGTTTGTATTATAGAGTGACACGTGCTCATTTCCATCTTCTCCCCAAGATGTTTTTATAAGATTGTTTTTAAGGAAAGGAAGCATATATAGACCACGAATGAAGAAGCTTTTATGTAAGTGGAAAACGGAATTAAGAGTTAATTACCACTCTTTATTTCCCCATCCTAATGTAAACTTGTTTATGTATATTTTCTGTCGCCTTTTGTCATTTATATGCAATTATGACTTATTAAAGAGACAATGTAGTTTGCTTAAAATTTTAATAGCTCAAAAATAAGTATCATAATAGCTTTACATATTATATGGCATGTAAAATATTCAGCTGTCCTATTTGCCAAACTGTAGTAGAGGTACAGATGGTGGTTTTTAGAAAAAAATAAAAGTATATTTTGTATGTAAATAATTGAAACAGTGAGAATGTTTGCAGGGAATATCTTGCCTAGAGTTTGTTTTGGTGTTCATTTTAATTTTCTGTTTATATATTTCATGTCTTATTTAATAGACTGTTACTGTGATGTTCCTATTAAAATACCTTTCTATTACATACCTAAACTTTATAATATCTTATGGACATTAACTTCTATGTAGAATTTAAACTCAATCAATTGTATTTGTTGCCAAAATAAGAATTCTCAAGAATCATTCCTCCTCACAGTTTGAAAACTGTATTTCAGTGTTGTCCCAAGTGAAAACAAAATGTTCTCAAACTGTGGGCGGGCTGTGTTTTCAGTCTTTTTTCACCACTCACCAGCACCATACCTCTACGCAACTTTGGTGCTAAATAGAAGCCCTGTTATCTGCCAGCTTGAGAGATAACTGCTCAGTTATTTTCACACCTGAGGGGCTTGAGAACAGAGTTGGTTTAGGCTCTATGCATAGGCTAGATTTGTTGGGAAGAACTGGTTTTAGTCATTTCTATTGGCTTCCATTGGCTTTCAGTGTTGTTTTCATTTTACTTATTTATTTTATTTTTGCTATAAAAGTCACTAAATCAATTACTGTCGATCAGCAGCCAGGAGAGTCCTAGGATAATTGAGACAGGGAAGGTGCAGTTTGAGCATGAAATGTTAAGACAGAAACACTCATCTGGCCATCTAAATGTGAACACTCAGGCTCTTTTCCATGTTTTTTTTTTCTCTATCTCTTTCTTAAACCAAATTGATCAGAAATTCCGTTCAGTCTTTACATCTGAAACATTTCCCAGTGCTACCCCCACTTCTCCAGCACTGCCAAGTACTCTCGTCGAAGCTTGGTGAATCCTTCTGCAGTACTGAGTATCAAAGTTTCCCTCCCTCTCCAATCCATACAGTTTGTGAAACAAGAATTATATACCCTGATGACTTATTGGAACAAGGCATCATTATAAATGAATTCAGGTATTAAATAATGGATAGAACAATACCATAAGGTATATATTCTTATTTTCCTCATTATACGAGAAGAACCCTGAAACCCAGAGAGACTGAACAATTTCCAAATGACACCCACACAGTCCGTAAAGTGTTGAAGCCTGAGTCTTTAACAGCTTTGTCGTATTTGCTGCTCAATATACTTATGTCTTTGCTTGGCTTAAAAACCTATCTTAATTCTTTAAAAATCTCTGGATAATGTTTTAGACCTTTTAGTAGGATGCTTGGTGCCCTTCACAGTTTAATTCACTTGGATTTCAAGTAGGGTATGTTTAAAGGAACCAGCTAGATTTCCAGCTCAGGCAATAGCTAGGTGAACTTGACTAAGTTTGCCTTTATGGTGCCTCCATTTTCTTTTCTAATATATATTTGCAGAATAATATCTACTTTGATAGGCTGAGTGAATGTGTTGTATATAATAAACTACACAGCATTATTGCTGGCATGTTTGCCGTCCCATAATATGTGTTCAATAAATATCAATCAGTTGAATATCTTTTCTGTTCCATTTCTCCTAAAAATCTTGTTTCAATAATACTTAAATGCTCAGAATTTCTTAAATAAGCCAAGCACTTTTATGTCACCAAGTCTTTGTTTATCCTTCAGACGTTTTCCTTTATCTATAATAAGCAGTACAAAGAATCTCTGAATGGATTGCTTTTTCCTCAGCTTCTGACTTAAAAGAAACATTATCTTCCTCCCCAAAACAGGTCAAAAGACTTCTGTATGAAGTCCTTCCTGATGTTCCCATTGTCCGCTCTAGAACACTGATTGACATACCTCTGTGCCTCTTTAACACTTGGTTCTCAGCTCAACACTTGTAGCTCACCTGGAGTGTGCTACATATCATTACATATTGTCCTAGATAATGCCATCTGTATTTTTTAGCTCATTCAGAAAAAATCACCAAGTCTTTTTAATTTTTATGTCCAGGATATGCAGAAGAGAACCTGGTATGAAGTGCTTGCCCAAGTAGAACTCACACAAAGAATAAAGAGAGGATGAGAAATGATACCACAGAGTTAGAAAAACAAGAAACAGATTGAGATCAGAAGATCCTGAGGAAAGTGAGTTGCTGAGAAAGAGTGATGTTCTGATTTTTCTTACTTTCTTTAGAACACCTCTAAAATGTTCTTAAGAACAATTTTCCCCTTAATTTTTATTAATGGACATATTCCTTTCCTTAATAGGCTAAGGCATTAAATCATCTTCATAGCTTATGACTATACAAATAGCTAGAAAACATTTAATAAGGAGTTAGGGAGAAGTTATTAACCAGAAATTATTAACCAGTTACCCAAGTGTCACTCACTCCCCACCAAATCAGAACGGCTCTCACTAGTGTCTCCCACAATCTCTATGTAATAGCCAATTTCAAAGTTTTCCTCTTTTCTGAACTGAATACATTTCTGGCTCTGACACTCTGCTTACTACACAAGCTACACTGTATTGGCATTCTATATCTAGTACAGGGTTTTATCCTTCAGTGGTTTTTTTTTTGAAAATTCTTAATTGACAATGAAGCTGATTTCAGGGTCAATCAATAATGAGTGTTGAATCTAAAACTATTAATGTCAATTGAATGTTTACTTTCTATATACTGTGCTGTCACCACTTAGTAGAAGTACTGAACTACCAAGAAACAATAGAATCAGGCAGCAGTAGGACATTAATCATCATAGAGGAAATTTGTCCTGTTACTGAACATTTAAGAAGGTCAAATTGCCACTTGTCACAGGTAGGTTACAAGAAAATTGAGTACCAGGCTCCTATCGTCATGACTGAACATTTTATATCTTCCTCTTGTTCCTTTAATTCATATGAAATATCTAATTAAGAATATCAAAGTACTCTTTCTGTGGACAGCTGAAATCCTGGCTGAGGCAACTCCTGTGCCCTTTTCTCATTTAAAGTAGGTTTGCACCTTTACAAATTCTCCTTTTTGTGCTTTCCGCTGTTTTGTGACTGTCTCACACTGCTTTTTACTTTGAAAATGGGTAGAACAGCCTTGGCTGGTGCTTAGTGGGTAAGAATTAGAAAGAAAGAGAGACGACTGTGGGTGCATTTATGCCTTTAGTTGGCTCAGTTTGTAAAATAATCTCAAACTAGACTGTGCTAGGCAGGGCTTGGCAAGGCTGCCTAAGCCACACTCCATTTGTTTACCTGCTTCTTCCTCCAGGATGACCAGTTAGAAGACATGTTACAGCAGGTGGAATCTCACTATTGTTGGTTTTATTGATTACTTTTCTGGTTTTTTTTCTTCTTTCTTAAGACTCCTTAGGAGTGTTTCTATTTGTTGGGGTTTTTTTTTGTTTGTTTTGACAGGATATTAATTCTTGCATGTTGCTTGAAATACTGGTTTTGAGAAATACATATCTGCATTGGTTTAAGACAACTAAGAATGGTTGTGGCTTCTCATACTGACTATTGACCTCTATGCTCAGAACACCCTTCTTTATTCTATTCAGTAAAATCTGTATTAACGATCCATGATGATGGGCTTGATAAGGAAGATTAAAATATAAAATTAATGGTGGTTTTATAACCAGTTTCTCATATATCAAGTAAAAAATCAAAATATAGGATAAACTAAATAAGCTATTTATATGTTAAAAAGAAATAAACATTTGTTTATGTTAGAAAACACTACATATTGAAATCACATTCCTAAGGTCTTTGAATATACTAATTAAAATCACATCAATTTAAGAAACTTAATGTTAGAGATAATCAACATCCTATATTATGTGAATAATTTTTAATCAAGTTCCCATTTACTTCTCTTAGCAAAATTAATTAAAATTTCTTTTAGTTTTGCTAAAATTTTCTATATACACCATCTATTTTCTTTAATGGTGTTAACCAGTTGATCTTTAGCAATACATTTATTTAGGTCTTTAATACACATAGATGTATTAATTGCCATGTTCATTATTTCATAGACCGTAGCCTTCTACCCAATTTAGATCTTCTCCCAAAGTACTAATGCTAATGAAGTTAAAATTCTGTAACTGGCTTTTTATATGTTACTTTATCAGATTTTTATGACAGCTTTGGGAGTATATATTATCCAATTTTACAAATTAAATTGAAGTTCAGAGAAGTTAAGTACTGATGATCACAGAGCAAGGTTTAAAATCTAGACTTGTCCATGCTTGCAAACTTTTATTGCCCGTTTTATTGCCTCAAATGATACACTTTATAAACCTCATCCTACCCCATCTTATATGTCCTAATTCTAGTTCTTAATCATAGATTTACTGATTACCTGGTGCATGAATCTGATTAAGCCACACCAAAGGGTAAATGAAGTGAGCTCTATCCTAGGTATTTTGTATTTTAAAAAGAACTGTATCATTCAAAATGAATGTCTATCTTACAGGATATTTGATTTCAGTAGAGTGAGGATAGCTAGAATGTGCTTATAACCTTTACATAATTATTAATGGCACTCTTTTTTACTCTTAAAAGTGTCCCCGTTTTAGACTGTAAATTATATGGTCACTTTATAGCTAGGGGATATTTTTAGTGAAGGGCCTCTCAGCTGCTATTTGTGTAGTCATTATCCAAGAAGTCCAGAAGAAAATTCATGTAGTAGTATGATTCAGTAGCAGAAGCTCTATTGTGTTCTCAGCCTCTCCTTTTCCCACAAATAAATTTTATTTCCCAGGAAAATTATGTGAGTTGTCCAGATTCACCACTTGTATTTAAAAAAGCAATCATGAATTTATTGGTGAGATGAGTCTCCGGTTTATTTAAAAACAACAACAACAACAACGACAACAACAAAAACCCCTGCAATTTCTTCACCTGGGGCCACGTGTTGGACGGCGTCCCTGCTGCGTGCCCTGTCTGCGTCCCTGAGTCCTCTGCGGGCTGCCATCCTCTCCTTTGCCGGGTCTTCTCTAAATCCCTCAGGCAAACTTATTCACGGTTCCTAACATTTTGTCCTTGTTTTTATTAGACCACTTATGACATTATCTTGTAATAATTTGTTTCTGTGTCTATTTCTTGAGCTCTTGGAAGAGACTTATATTTAAAAAAAGAAAGGAACTGTGAAGAGAGTAAAAAATAAAAAGACCCAGAAATATACCTGTTTCCCGATGGGAATGTCAGGTGGCAGCTTCTAGAGAGTTTCACCCATCATTCATTCAATTTCCTGTGCCAGTCACTTTGCTATATATGAGAATTGTAAATTTAAGAACTTACAGTATTTATTAATTTAATAATTTGACAACTTGCTGCAATTTTTTCTAATACTTAATAACTTGTGGCTCTTTCTAAAAAGACGTGACAACTAGTCACTGCTATTTAGTTAGACCAAAAGGAGTAAGGTGAATGAATGTTCAGGGTAATCCAGAACAATCCTTAATGCCTAAACAGTTGGCTGATTCTGATGGAGCATCCACAAGTCAATAAATAAATAAAATGTCTACATGTTCTTACAATAATATATACAAGTTTGCAAGACATTTCAGCCCTCTCTGAAAATCCTTAGTTGGATACACTTGATAAAGTACATATAAAACCATGAAATTATTCTGAGGTCTTTTTCTGCTGTCTGCACACACTAAAAACAACCTCGTACTGACACTGGTTTGTCAAGACATTCACTATTTTCCCCAAACCCAGAGTCATGGGTTGAGATTGTCAAGTCTGGATGGTATCAGCAGACACTTCCTCAGTCACATCCTGATACAGGATTTCATCACCTCCACAAGGACTTCATATCTTTACTCTCTCTCCTAGTGATTTTAATTCCACTGTCAGTAAAGTAGACAATACAAAGAATATTTATTTTAAAAACTGTAATTTTAACCTAAGAGATAGCCACTGTTAAAATGATGGCATATATTCTGTCTATGATTTTTCTAAACAAATACACACATGCACATTTATCTTTATACAGTATCAGAATAGCACTAGATCTACTAAATTGTAGCCTGTTTTTCTCACTGAGAAATTTATCATGAATATGTATATAGTTTAATGATTATATAATACACATAGAAAGCCTGAAAATTATTTTAATATTCACAAAGGATGGCATTAAAGGAAATACATCTTATTATTAAATACTTTATTTTTTTTTTCAACTTTTCACAATTGTAAAAGCATACAAAGAGCCTGTACATCCATCTTGCATACTTGCGCTAATTCTTTCCTTGGTGTATAACTAGAAGCATAATGCTGGGTAAAACAGTGTGTGTATCTTAAAAACCTTTGGTAACTGTTGTCAAATTAAACTCCAAAAGAGAGTGCACTCAATTGCACATTTACCGTTTATAGTTAAACTTAGCATTCCTTTAAATTTTTCTTGACCCCATAAAAATAATCTTTTTGTCTGATTACTGAATTTAGTGCACAATCTTTACTGAAAAGCTTATGTAGAAAATATATGGGGCAATTTATTCTCTTATTTAAAGAAAACAGTGCTTTGAATTGCCAAAACTAGGGAGTGATGGGAATCTCTAGAGTAGCTGAATATCTGGACCAGATGCCCCAGCTCACAGGAGGGTCTTTCTTCCAAAAACTGCTCTTTACACTCATATTTTCATTTCAGTAACTTGTTGACAGTTTTTTAAGCTTCAAACTCACAAACTAGCACCAATTTTTGACTTCTTAGGAGTCCAGTGTGAACTTTTTCTCCTTTGTGTTTGGGATAAGTTGGATCTTATTATTTTTAGTATTTCTTTTTTTCTATGTAGACTATAATGAAAATCTTGATTAGTGAAAAGAGTTTTATTTGGTAGTTGGCCTCTGAATATATATATTTATGTAAATACACTTAAAATTTTATTGTTTTATTAGATTCAAAGTGACAAGCATGGAAGGTAATAAACTTGTAATAAATAACATTGGCCTAGGAGACCATGTGACAAAAATGAAATGTACTTATAAAGAATAAATAGCATCAAATGCTCAAAATTATAAAATCATTTCAAGGAAACATGTAAGTTACAGAAACTCATCTAAATATTAGATAAACTACTAACTGTATCCAAATATAATACTTCTGAAATGACCACAGGGAAGGATCATTTCTTCCTAGGCTACCTTACTTAACCAAGACACGAGGAACACACGTAATATGATTATTTCTAGCTGTGACTCAATTCTCCAGTCTTCCCTCCAGGTGTTCTTTATAATGAATGTCACCTAACCAAGGCTCAGTAGGATTTATGAATTCCCAAATTGCTGTTCTCATAATTTGTTCCCCAAATGAAGGACTACACAAAAAATGCCTCTAATGACATGCAGCCTCAACTGTCCTATTAATCGGCTTCTATTCAGGTGTCACTCCAAAGCTGCAAACTTATTTCTTTGCAGTTCATGTTTCTAGAGGGAGCAAAAGGTATTTTACTGATATTCCATACCTGCTAACATTTATTATTTCATATATATTCATGACAATGTGATTACAGTGTGAGTTATACAACATTCTGTTTTAAGTATTGACTCTCTAGAGGATTCCAATAACTTCAATTCTGAGTTGTCCTCTGGAGAATACTTCATTTAAAAGAGATCTCTTAGTCTTTTTGTCACTAATCTAAACTTTTTGAAAATGTGAGGGATACTGATTATGCTTTCTAAATCTGTACCAAGCAAGAGTTTTATAATATCATTCTTAATTTTTTTCAATAATATAAAATAAATATGACTGTTTGGTTGAGCTACAGCTCAGCTACAGAAATGAAAATTAATCTCAAGTGTAAGCAAGCAAGTGTAATCTCAAAATACCCTTGAATAAGCAAGGGTATTTTTATAAGTATTTTTCTATGGCATTTAAAAATTATTAACATTTTTTTGGAAGAGAAGGCTTAGAAATTTGTATTAGAATACCTGAGGTTGCAGAACTTAAAAATAAAAATATAACTACTTACTCGCATGTTGGAACACATGGAAAAGGTAAACAAAACAGATTCCGGAAATTTTACTTTCATCCAGCAGAAGTGATATGTGCTACCTGGTGTTAAAGACCACAAGGACCATGGAATAAAAAAAAAAAACAGAAAACTATTTTAAAATAATGACATTATAATATAACCAGGTAGGACCACCTTACTACCAATCTAATTATTACAGATTTGGAATAATCAACTCCTCTCCATTCCCACACCTAATTTCAGCATAATTATGTTTAAGCACAACTGACATGAAACATCAGACACTGGAAAAGTGTTCTGTTTATTTTATTACATTTAAAATTGGTGTTTTGTTCATGAGTGTAAAGACTGGACTTGTTGAATTATCTTTCTCTGACAACGTATATGTTATTCTATAACTAAGATGAATTAAATATGGAGTATGGTGTGAGCATTTTAAATAATATTGATAATAACTATCACTTATTGAACGCATACAATATCCTAGTACTCCTCTAAAATCTCATTTACCCCAACCTCACACCATCCTATGACGTAGGTATTTGATTGTTTCCATTTTGCAAATTGAAAAGATGAAGTCAATACACTTTCTGCAGGCCACACGAGTACAATAGTGCATGGGGAAGCTCTGATTTCAGTGAAGATTGTCCTCTCTCAGATCCTGCGCTCTCGGAAGCCTGCCGTGCCACCTCAGCACACCTCTTGACATGCAGTGTCCCTGACACACACAGTGACCATGCATGTGCGGCCAAGCCCCATAGTGCCAGAAAGCTGTGAATGGTTTTTGGGTTTGGGGAATTTAAATGTTTTAAATTTGGAGGCTTTGACTCTTTTTCTTTTACATGCAATTAGACCAACACCCGCCCTTGGAGTTTTAGAAATAAATTAAATTCACCTCTGTCTTCCCAGTGCTTATTCCAGTGCCTTGCAAAAAGTAGCCGTTCAAATTGACAGTAACCGGAAGGGAGGGGATAACAGGGAAAAAAGGGGAAGGGTCATCAAGAAACATGTATAAAGGACACATGGACAAAGCCAAAGGGTGGTGGGGAGATCAAGGGTAGGAGGTAGGGATGGGTGGGGCAGAGGGTAGTGGGGAGGGGAAATGGAGACAACTGTACTTTAACAATAAAAATAATAAAAAAATAACTTCTTTAAATAAATTAATGAATTAAAACATAAGGCAAATTCTGATCTGTCAGACACTTCTTCAATAAAGTAGAAGTCATCTCTTGCCTGTTTGGAAGGGATGATAAAGAGGAAGCACAGCATAGTGGCTAAGGTCATGTATTGTGGACTCAGGTTGCCTGGGTCTAAACCCAGAACACATTCACTGTGTGATCTTCTGCAAGTTACTCAGCTACCCTCAGCTTCATTAGCAGTGAAGTGGAGGCTATGATAACAATTGAATCTATCTTATAGGTTTTATAAAAACTAAATTTGTCTATATTCATGAAAGCTCTCACAACAGTTCCTCGTACCCAGTAAGTGCGATGTGTGTTAACGAGTAAAACAATATGAAAAGAAAAATGTAAAAAGGATTTGGGTTAAAAATATATGTTAAGTTGACATGCTCACTGAGTGTTTTGCTCAAAAGGAAATTTGGAGCTGCATGTGTGACAATAAAAATGTGTATAAAATTTTGACATCAGTAAGTAAAAAAAAAATAGAATTTGCTGTATTTCTTAGAAATTTAAAATGTGAAATTGCCCCTGTAGATTATAATCTCAATCAAATTCTGTATGATTTAATTAGTTTTAGATGTATTTTGAATGCTACAACTTGTTTCTGGCGTTGTTCTAAAAATATCGGTATTCTGGGTAAATTGGGCCTTTACAATTTTTCTTTGCACAGCTATCTTTTAGCTGCATCGCAACCAATTCCAGTAACATTATCCCCAGAACCAGTGTGTTTTGAAAGCCAAAATTTCTCAAGTTACAATGAAGTATAAATTCAGTCTACCACGCCTCCTCCGGGGATTTAGTGGGAATCAAGATAAAACTTATTTAAAAAACAAAGTGGGATTAATTGAAATTTACTGGAGAAAATATGTAGGTATAAATACCCAAATATAGGCACCATAGCTAAGGTAACCATATACTTTATTATTCAAAGCAGAATTCTTTTTAAAGTAAAGGGGAAGTTTTTAATAATTACACCAGGAGAACAGGACAAATTCAGGACTGTCGGGGTATCCAACCTTTTGGCATCTCTGGACCACACTGGAAGAAGGGTTGTCTTGGGCCACACAGTAATACAAAAACATTAACAAAAACTGATGAACAGAAAAAGATTTTCAGTAAATGTATGATTTTTTGTCGGGCCCCATTCACAGCCATCCTGGGCCACATGTGGCCTGTGGGCTGTCCTTGGACGCCGCTTGCAGACAAACTGGGTGTACAAACGCTGAATACAACCTATGCCTGGCACTGTGTTTGAGGTTTTCAAAAATGTCTACCATTCTATGTTGCAGGATTTCCATGAACATTTTTTAGCCTCCTGAAACTGGTGAGTTTGAAAATGTAGCTACTCATTCCTGCAATGCCGAGAATGCTTACTATGTAGATAAAGACAGTATCTTGCTTTTCAGAGAAATAAGTCAGAATTCCCCTAAAGAACACTGCACCTGCTGACCTCCTTGTTAGAAGACTACAAATTAATCTCTCTACTAGTACCACATTGAAAGTTCTTAGTAAAGGAATTAACCTCAACCTCATTAATACCATGTTGAGGGTACTTTTAACCCAAAAGTAAACTAATTAACCTCTACTGCTTTGTGAACCACAGTAAATCATGAGGACAGAATGGACTAAAGGTGAAGAGATTGAGTTTATCGTTGAATGCCAACAGTTCTTTATAACTTATCTTTTATTCTTAAAGATTCCATAAAGGATCTTTGTATTCAAATCAGTTAAGGCATGGGTGTGCACCGTGCAGCCATCTTTTCCCAGATTGTGACTATCAGGCCTTAGTCATTTGTGTTACTCTATTTGTAATCCTGTGATAAAATTAGCCTTCCTTTGTGTATAAAATTTGTTGTCTAAAGGTTGTATGTTAAGTAGGAGGAACAATCCCAGAAAAGTTGAGACAGAAAAGTTGGGACAGGCAGCATTAAAGCAGAAAGTTACTAACATTCTAATTTAAAAATCTTTAAATCCATTAATTAAGATCTGCAATACAAAGTAAACTTATAATTTCTAATTAGTTTAAATGAAAATTGATTTCTCCCAATTTAAAAAAAATGCAATTATTTTTTAAAAATCAGGACTTCTGGTCAAGGTGACAGTGTAGGTAAGCACAGCTAGCCTCCTTGCACAACCACATCAAAATTACAACTAAACTGTAGAGCAACCATCATGCAGAACTGTCAGAATTCAAGCTGAATTTAAGTCCTACAACTACAGAATTAAAGAAGAAACTGACTGTGGAATTAAAGAAGAAACCATATTGAGACTGGTAGGGAGGGGTGGAGACACTAAATGGGCTGGTCCCACACCAATGTGTGGTGTATAAAAATTAGGAAGAATATCTCATGAGCAACAGGACCCAGCCCCATACTTGGCTCCCTAGCCCAGGGTGCCAGGAAGATAAGTCCCCAAAACTTCTGGCTATAACTACCAGTGAGGACTGAGGCTGTGGAAGACAGAAACTGCTGGAGTCTCAGGAAGCTCAGCTTAAAGCACCTATGTATGGACCCACAGACCTACTTGGACTCACTCTTTCTGAGCTCCAGCACTGGGGCAGCAGCTTGAAAGGCATCAAAGACATACAGGGAGGGACTGAGTTGTCCAGCATCAGGGTGAGAGCTGGGGCGCTTTCTCCCAGACAGAAGTGCTACAGAGGCCATTGTACCTTTCCTGAGCCCTCCTCTCATAGAGCCACAAGGCCACTAGGTGGACACCATATCTGAAACTCCACCAACCTGGTTCACACTCTTTGCCCCATGCTGGTGATTCCCTGTGCAACCCCATCCAACTTTCGGGCCCAAACAAGCCGTTTCCAATGGCTTTTCATTATGAATGGCTTGTCTTGGCCCAAGCTTCAGATTTTCCTAAATTCTCTCAAACAAGCAGCATCCGGCTTCATTGAGCCCTGTACCTCTTGTTAAGTTGCCCCAGGCCTGGCACTAGCAGCAGCCAGCCTTGGTTCACAGTGCTGTAATCCAAAAATGAAAAATAGAATAAGAAAAATGCCTGAATAAATACATTGAATAATTTATATATGTGCTGTTTCCTCTCTTAATGAACTAGGATGGAAAGAAAAATACACAGACTTTTAATCAGCGTGATCTTCAATGTAGAATTAATGAAAGAAGTTAATCATAGATAAGAGCAGCCTGTGAAATTCTTAGCAGCCCTTTCTTCTTTTCCTCGACCCTACATTCTTCCTTAGTTCCTTATTTCATGGAAACATTGTCCTGTCTCCAAATAATACATGAGCCAGACATGGTAGAAATCATAGGCCACTCAAAAACAGAATTTACTAGTCTTTCAAGTGGCAACCAGATTAGCATTTTCTTTGTTTTGCAAAATTAAAGGAAAGAATGATCCATATGTCTAACTTTGCTGTTATCACTTTAATTCAAATCTTTATTTTGAATAAAATATTCAGACCTACAGAAAAGTTGCAAAATATTACAATGAACTCTCTTATTACCTTCATCTAAACTCAGCTATTGTTTATAAGTTGCCATATTTGCTTTGTCTCTCTCACATTTGCCTGGATAACATATATGTGTATTGTTCTTTTCTGCCCTCTCACTTATTTTGCTGAGCAATTTGAAAATTTTTTGCAGAGACCATGATCCTTCAGCCTTAAAAAACTGCAATGTTTTATCTCATAATCAAAAAGAAAATTGATTTCTATAACTATAGATTAATTATCAAATGCAGGAAATTTTATACTTATACAGTATTGTTATCTAATATAACCTATCTTCAAATTTCTCCAATTGCCCCTGTATTTTCCTTTAACTAATTTGTTTTTAGCAGTTCAGGATTTAAACCTGTATCACACACAGCAGTTTGTTATCATATTTCTTTAATCTCTTTTAATCAACATTACTCCCTCAGTCTTTCTTATATTTTATGACATTGATATTCTTTAAGAATAAAGGCTCATTGCTTCATAGAGTATTCAATTTGAATTTGTTTGACAAATCCTTATAATTTCGGTCTAATTATAAATTTTTGTCATATATAATACATAAATGATGTTGTATTCTTTTTAGAACATTACCAAAGGTACCTAGTATAAGTTTATCCCATTATTAGTGATGTTAACTTTGATATCTCACCATACCATTTTTACATGGTTTAAAAAAAAAGCAGGAAAATGAAATGTAACAATACCCTTAAATCAACATCAGTAGGATAAATTTGACAAAAACATGCAAGACCTTGTGAGAGAGCAAGAAACTTTCCTGTGTTCTTAAACACTTTTTCAGCTTATCTAATATTTAAATCTACATAAAACAGATTAACAAGATAAAATAACCAAATATGATATATATATGATTTTGATATAACCATATATGTATATGATTATATATAATATATACTATCAAATATAATCACAAGTATAATCATAATCAGATTTATAATCATATAAAACACAAATATAATCATAATATATATATGATTTTGAATTGGTGAGGAAAACATCTTAGGGCAGGATGATAAGTTGTTCAATAATCAGTGGTTTGCCCTGTTCTAAATAAAGCTCATAAACCATTATATCTGGTCAGAACTCTTTTTATAGCTCAGAGCCCTAATTTAAATTCTTTTAAGGAGCTGCAAAAGTATCTCTTGAGCCCAGAGGATCTTGGTTGCCTTTAGCTTGAAATATTCCACATACCAATTCTACTAAGGCACATATTGGGGTGACTTGTTCTGAATGCCTACAACATCTACACTAAACTAACCATAAATACTGATGAGAAAAGTTCATAATATAAGTAAATGGAGAGATTTTTCTGGGCCTGTGAATTGAAAGTCTCAATTTTCTAAAGATTTCTAGTCTTCCCAAATTAATTTACAATCCTAGTAAAATTATAGCAGACACTTTAAAATATAAAATAACAAGCTGATATAAAAATTTATATGAAAATGGAAAGAATTTAGAATAGCCAATGCAATCAGAAAAAAATAACAAGATTGGAGGACTCAAACCACCTGATTTTAAGAATTACTAGGAAGCTACAGTGGAGTGACAGTGAACTATTAGTATATGCAAATAGATCAGTCAAACAGAATAGTCTAAATAGGTCTTTACATATATACTTAATTGATTTTTGATAAAGTCGCCAAGGTAACCCAGTGGGGAAAGGTGACTATTTTCAACAAGGTTAGATTAAGTAGGAAAACGTGAGAAAAATGGATCGTGATCCTTATATCATACTGTGCACAGAAATTAATTTGTTGTGTAAACCTAAACATAAAGGTTACAATGATAAAATTTCTAGAGATAAATTTTAAAAATCTTTGTAACTTTGAGTGGGCAAAGATATCTAAGAAAGTATACAAATGGTACTACCCATGGAATGAAAAATGATGATTTGGACATCATCAAAATTAAAAATGTATATACTTCAAAATATTCTGTTAAGAACATGAAAATTGACTCAAGCAGACAAAATATCATCGATGCATTTGTTTAACTAAGGCAGCGGTTTTCAACCTTTTTAATCTTATGGCTCATGTAAACTATTTATGAAAATTCTGCTGCATACCAAATTACATATTTTGCTAATCTGAAAAAATTGGTATAATTTTGATTCATTCCAGATGGCTATTGTTGTGTTGTCTGTTGACAGTTTTTTATTTGACAATTTAAGGGAAAAGAAATTAGTGACCCTACTGAAATAATCAGGTGTTGCACGTTTTAAAATTCTTGCAGCACAGAAGTTCAAAAGCATGAGACTAAGGAATTATATTCTCTCTATATATCTATCTAGCATATCTAATATATCATGCATAATATAAATAGCATTCAATATGTAATATACTATATATGTGTTTCTACAAATCAGTAATGAAACAACAAACAACTCAAATAAAAAAAGATGGGCAAAAGACTTGTATGGACACTTCAAAAAAATAAGATACATACTGGCCAATTAACACATGAAAAGGGAAATGCAGTTTAAAAGCAAAATAAGATGCCACTTAACACCCACCAAATAGATAAAAGACTGACAACACCAAATGTTGATGAGGGCGTGGAGCAACTGAGACTTTCATACACTGCCAGTGGGATTGCTAAGTAGTATAAACACTTTGAAAAACTGTTTAGGGTTTCATTATAAAATTAAACATGCACCTACTTTATGGTTCAGCGTTTCCTCTTCTAGATCATTATCCAAGAAGTAAAAAAGCATGTGCACAAAATGATCTGTGTAAAGTGTTTACAGCCTCATTAATTTAAAATAGCCCAAATCTGGAAACAACCCAATGTCCATCAACAAGTGACTGGCTACATCAATTGTGGTATAGCCACAGTGATGTACCAGTCAGTAGTAAACAACAAAAAACTATTGATATAAAAGAACAACAACTTGAATGATTCTCAAAAACATGTTGAGTGAAAAAAGACAAATAAAAGCATACTGTATAATTTAATTTATATAGAGTTCAAGATTAGAAAAATGAACTAAATTACAGAGATAGAAATCAAAATAGTTGTTGCTTATGGGTGAGCTGGGGTGTAAGAATTTCCTGGAAGGGAGCATTGTAGAGGAAGAAACTTTCCTCTACCTGAAGGTTCTTTGGGTGGTCTAATAATCAAATAGACATGATTAACAAGAGAAATGACCAAATTTAATTGTATACATATATGTGGGAACCCTGCCTACATAAGAGAGTCAGACCCCACATGCATGAGACAGCAATGGAAATGGAGGTATATAGGGCACACTGAGCTAGGAATGATATAATGTACCTTGGGGCTTCAGAAAGTAATTACAGGAAGAGCATATATTCAACAATGATTGGTTTTCCCTGCTATATAGATAGGCAAAATATCATTTCTGGGGATAACTCCTGTTGTGGACCAGGCTTCCAATCCAAATTCCTCCTCATAATCAGGCTAGATACCGCCAACTTAAAATAATTTTCATACCATGGAGGCATATCTTAGGGTGGCTCATTCTGAGTCCCTATGGGAACATACAGGAAATTTTTTGAGCGATGGACATATTCTATATCTTGATCAGTGTGTTTTTTATATGAGTTTCTATATCGGTCCAAACTTAACAATTGTATACTTAAATTTGCATTTCACTGTACATAAATTTTCCCTCAATTTAATAAAATCATAATATATTTTAAGAGCCAGACTACTTTGTTGATGACCATACAGTCATTAAACAGACTTCAGCGAGACATAAATAAATGCATCAAGGGAAAATGCATTCTTTAAATTCTGGACATTTACTTTCATGTGTAGGAGAATTAACATACTAACTATTTTGCTGATTGGATATTCAGCATGATAGCAAAAATCACAGTCAATAACTCATTTTCTATTTTTTTTCAAAGTTGAAAGTCATTAGTAATATCATGAAATACCTACCAGAATTCATTTCCATGATTCAGGAAATAAGAGTAACACATTTGATTAGCAACTACTTTTGTTTATTTTTCCCAGTTACCTCTCAGATTATAAAATGCCTTAAAGGGAATAAATCAATTATTTTATTATATGTCAGCCTATTTTGTATTTACTTTTACCTCCTGTAACAGTGATAGTTTCTAATTTTAAATCCAATATTTTATTCTCCTAAAATTATATCTAAATCAATTTCATTTAATTATCTTTTACATCAGTAAATGGTGTATCGGTTTTGTTTAAAGGCATTATTTTTATTTTTAAGTGGCAAATAGATCTTCAATAATCTGTGAGCTCTTCAGGATAAGGTATTCTCTATTGATTTCTCTTTGTAGTTTTCAAGATTCTATTACGGGAAAAGGCAGAAATAACCATTTTTATTAAAGTCACTTTTTCTTTGATGCAGATCCAAGCATTCTACAAAAACAAAACATAATAGGTCAGTAAAGAAAGGAAACTGGAACTGTAGAAGGTGTTTCTTTGGTAGGGCTAATTTCTACATGGGTTTTTTAACCTGGAGCATAAAGGGTATGAGGAAATTAATTGTATAATACAAAAAATATATATATGTGCTACTCATGTGGTTAAGTGAAGCTCTTCTCTACCCAAATACTGATACCTAGAATGACAAAGCTTTCTTTGAAGAGTAAACGAATCATGTTTAAATGTATAGTTATGTTGGGATTAATATGGCTACATTCAAAAGATGGTAGTACTTGAATTATAAATATGTCTCAAAAGAAAAGTTTATTTGTGGCTACTAGAGCTGAGATGGACATATCTGAGATGCAAACTTACCGTTTTATTGACTTTGAGAAGACTGGCATAAAGGGCAACCAGGTTTCCTCAGTGGCCAACCTTGGTGCCCTTTTTGCTTTCTGATGTGCAATATCTGCCAAGGCACTCTGATCCAAGTTTTGTATTTCTCATTTTCTTTCATTTTTCTTTATGTTTAACAGTTTAAAATCAATTCTAAAGCACATCTGAAGCCTAGTGCACTACAATTGCATTACTTAAGATTTTTCTAATGAAAAATCATGGGAGTCAAATTATATCCTAGTTATTTTGTCTTGACCACTAAAGATTATTGAACTATATATATGTGGAAATTAATGTGTCTCATCTTTTAATATTATCATTCTGATTATGTCTATCAGTTTGAAATTTTTAAAATTTCACTTGTATAAATGGAGGCTTCATTTCAGTAATCCTATTCTTTTAATTATAAACTGAACCATCATGTTTAGAACAAGTAGGAGGATGAGATATATCTTCTCTTTTTAATTGTTGTAAAGATTAGATTATGATCTACGGTCTTTAAAATATATTTGGAAAGATTACTTTCTGTGAAAAAATATGATTTTCAAAATAGACAGACAGGTTTATATTTGCTACTCAGTTATCGGAAGAGACAGGAAAAAAAGGAGGAAAGACTGAAATACAGAAAAACGCAACTAAAGTACAAAGAAAACAAATATACGAGCCTATAGTGGAGAGTGAGTAGGGTGGGAAAACTGCTTTAGGGCAATGAGGGAAAAGTATTATATACATATATAAATATATTTTATATTAAATATATATTTTATTTTTATTTTTTAAAGATTTTATTTATTTTTAGGGAGAGGGGAAGAGAGAGAGAAAGAGAGGGAGAGAAATATCAATGTGCAGTCGCCTTTTGTGCTCCCCCAGCTAGGGATCACATAACCCAGGCACCTGGCCCTGAATGGCAATCAAACTGGTGACTCCGTTCGCAGGCCAGCACTCGATCCGCTGAGCCACACCAGCCAGGGCTATATATATTTATATATAAATACATTTATATAAAAATGCCTTTATATTATATATTTTATATATAATGTTTCATATTATATATGTATATCTAAATATATTTTATATTATACATAAAATATCAATACACTTAAATATAAATATATTCAATGTAAGTGTATTATAATAAATATGTTATAATATAGATACATTTATATATAAATACATCTATATTATATATTTTATATATAATATATTTCATCTTATATATTATAATATGCTTCATCTTATATATTATAATATATAATATATTTCATGTATATATATATATATATATATATATATATATATATACACACACATAGAGAGAGAGAGAGACACTGTTGACTTCCTTCCCCCAGAAGAAAACATGACAATGAAATCTCTGACAAGCAAAAGTTCAAGAGGGTTATCGAAGACTAGACAGCATGAGCCTAGAAGGATGAATTTTTTGGTGTGAAGAATATTTATTCCTTAGCTCTGTTTACTGTTCTATTAGGAGCCAAGGTAAGAGCGATGAATAATGGATAAGAGGACACCCTAATTGTTCTCTGTAACAAAAGTAGCAGCACTGGAATTCATTATATCTTGTTGTGTGAGGACCATATATTGACATTTACACAGATGAAAGAACTTCCCCTTTATGGATAAAAGGTCTTTGTTCCAAATACTAAATTTACTTTTCCAGATTTAAAAGTGAATTTGTGGGGTATACTTTGCCTTCCACACCTCATCTCTTTGAGAAGTAACTAGATTAAGCCTCATAGAAAACAAGGTAATAATGATAGTGGCATTTCAACCTTTCAGTCAATTTAAAACAGCATCTAGAAATGAAATGCTGCAGAATCATGACATTTTAAGATGGTAAGCAACTGGGATCACTGATTATGCTTTCTAGGAAATGCACCAATGGTTACTGGGCAGGGCAGCTGCCCCACAAATGCTAACCAACTAATGCACTTTCTGCCTGCCTACCTGCCTGCCTTCAGGCCTCTTTTCCTCCCCTTCTTTTCTACCTCCTAACTGCTATCCCTTCTTTATTTTAACAACCTTTATTTTACAAATGTAGAAGCCAAGGCCAGGCAACCTGCCCAAGCTGAACTTGACATCAGGACCAGGGTCCATATCTTCCAATTTGTAAATCAGGACTGGCATTCCTATTATATAATGAAAACATTGTCTTTCTGTTCATGCTCTCAAATAAGCAACCTTTTTTGCAATTATCAATATTTACTTTCTTTTTCTTGAAGATTAGGAGCCCTCTGCCTGAATTTCAAGTCAGCATTTCTCATTGAGTTTGAGCAATTAAATATCTTCTTATTTCCTCATTGAACATTTAATTTGCTCTTTTGGTGCTTTATAAACAACCTTTCATTACACTTTTTTCCATGATATAGCACATGAAGTTTATGAATCTGTAAATTGATATAAGCTTCTTGAGCGGGTATAGTGCTCTTTGTACTGTATGTTAAAATAGTGAAGCCTATTTGCCATAAAATGAGATTGCAACATTTTAAGAGGGGGACTCACACCTCACAGAGCATCTACAGGGATATTTGAAATGAAATGACATGCAGATCTATTTGAGTTGGTAAACCTAACTTATTCTGCTTTATGAGCTCTTGCAGGTAGTTTTGGAGAATTTTTGTGTTTGTGCTCATAAGAAATGCTAACCTCAGCCAGGCTTATTTCTGTCATGAAGACAATTCCACTGCGGAGAACAAAAAATTAAATGAGGACGGCCCACTCTAGTTACAGCTAGACTTTCGAAGTACGTGTGTTTTTCTGAGTTGTTTCACTCATACAATCCTTAGAGATTATGACCTATTCAAAGCACCTGCGCCCTGCATGCTGTGGTCACACTGTATTGTTTTGGCTCCCACTTGAGCCTAAGAAGACACTGGGAGTAGAAAAATTAGAGCAACCCCAGTGATGATATTTTCTTTCTGCATGATCTTCCCTGATGATTGCACTCTTAATTTGCCCAATTGTAGAAAATAATGATACGTTCAACTTTTTAAAATCCTGTCTCTTGAGAAGATAAGCATTTGGCCAGAGCTTTGAAAATACACAATTCTGTTTGCTGCTACCTTCATTTGGTAAAATCTTTGTTACTTTGACATTTTAATTGTATGTGTGTGATGCTGAAGTATTCCTCTCTTCATCTTTAAAAAAGAATAAATAATAGTATTGTGGATTATGTTATCTATTTTATTTAGCCTTAGGTGTCTGTGATCTGTTTTTCCCCAAATCATTTTTTCTTTAATTCCTAAATTGTAGTTGGGGAAGAAAACTTTTATAATATAATATTTTAACATTCTAGTCCTTTTTTCATGTGCTATAATATAACAATACAAGGTGATTAAGAGATCTAAACATTGGAGGGCATGATTATCAAAGTAGCTTTTCATTTAAACCTTATTACCCTATTTCATTAGAAACTGATTAAAACTCAGTATATTTGCCATTAAGATGTAGGTTGTATTTTAAGAAGACAGGATTCTAAAGTTGAGAATCATAATGATGACCTGTTTTTTTTTTTTTAACTTAAATGAAGAGTTGGATAAAATACTAATCTACCTGTAAGACATGGACTTAGACCAAACAGACTACCAGTCAGAAAAGACTATTTCCAGGAAAGGTAGAGAGCCAGCTACTTAGTGTAGGCTGGAGCAGATTCCTGGAGGCCCCCGAATAATCCTATAGTAGCTGGGTCATGTGGTGGTCTCTGGGGTTGTGCAGCCAAGGTAGTGTGGGCAGCATTCAAAGGGTCATTAGTGGCTGTTTACCAAACTATGCCGCACTTTGTGATTTTATTAACAGAAATGGCTATACTGGGTATAATTATCATATAACAGTGTACGTGTATATCATACATATATATAACTTTATACCTTTTATTACATATAATTTATTACATAGGTGAATTTTTCTCAGTATGAACAGTCCAACTAAGATGCTTACTTAGTTTAAGTCTAGAATTAAAGGGAATTATCATGTATTAGGTAAACCCAACATTATCTTTTAATATTCATTAGAACTCTTGTGTCACATGAGAGTTTTCAAAATTCTTTAAAATGAGATTACTAGGGGCTACATGTTGTTAAGAGATCTTCATTCTTTTTTTTTTTTTTTTTCCTGTTGGGATTATACCCTAAGGATCCTGAAACACCAATTCAAAAGAACCTATGCACCCCAGTGATCTTCATTCTTGAATGAAACCTTCCAGAAGCAAAGCTTGGGATGATCAATTTCTGTACTCCTATTAAAAATTCACCAGAGTAGTATGCAGGGGAAGAAATTACTTATTGGGAGGAAATGTAGATTATCTCACTCATACATGAAATAGTAGGTTCTTATATTCACAATTCTTTATGAAGATTGTATTGGTGGAATGATTCACAATTTCTTTCACTGTAGCTGAGTTGTTACAGTGCACCTGGGTTTGTCTCAATATCAACTATTCAGAAAAAAGAGCTTGGGAAACTTTGAAAATCACTCTATCATGTCTGCTTTGAAGTTTCCATGTAAATGTAGCAGTCTTGAAAAAGATAGACAATATTATTGATAAGACAAATCACTATGACAGTTATTTATTTCAAAGTTCTAAATAATGCCAGCACATGGCCTATTAAATAAAATAAATATGCCATATTTGTTGTGTAAAAATGTGAATATAATTACTATTAAAATTAAATTTTTCTAATGACAGACTAGGAAATTCAGGGGGATTTTTAAATTTTTAAAGCTGTGTTAACAGTGGCTGATAGTGGATAAAAAATAAGTCTCCCCATGCTTTTATAGCTTTTCCCACCAACAACTGGGAGAGAGTGAACGATGGACATAAAGTGCTGATCTAAGGTGTTAGAAGTTTCACCAGGTTTTAATGAGCCTCACAAATCACCCCAGATGGCAGTCTGATATATTACAGCCCCTCTAATACAGTTTTCTTCCCTACTGTTCAGTGATGCTTAAAGTGTATACCAAAGTAGAGGGATGCACCTGATGAAGAGTACTGCTGGCAAAGTGTGAAGTACAAATTTGGCTTTAATTTTCATCTATAATTATCTTCCCTTTCTTTGAATTGAAGGTTAGCATGTCATAGTTGTTCCTGGTTCTGCTTGGTTGCTGGAGAGAAAAGTAATCGAATGTTAACTATCCTGACTACCTTTCTTTTTTTTTTTTTTTTACTTTATTGTTACTCAATTACAGTTGTCTGCAAACTCTTCCCTCCCCCCTCCCTCCAACCTCACCTCCCTTCCCTGCCTCCCTCTCCACCCTTGGTTCTGTCCATGTGTCCTCTACAGTGATTCCTGAAAACCCTTCTCCCCATTGTCCCCTCCCCCTGGCTATTGTTAGATTGTTCTTAATTTCAATGTCTCTGGTTAAGTTTTGCTTGCTTTTTGCTTTTGTTGATTATGTTCCAGTCAAAGGTGAGATCATATGGTATTTGTCCCTCACTTCCTGGCTTACTTCTCTTAGCATAATGCTCTCCAGTTCCATCCATGCTGTTGCAAAAGGTATAAGCTCCTTCTTCCTCTCTGCTGTGTAGAATTCCATTGTGTAAATGTATCATTGTTTCTTGATCCACTCATTTGTAGATGGGCACTTAGGTTGTTTCCAGCACTTGGCTATTATGAATTGTGCTGCTATGAACATTGGAGTGCATAGGTTCTTTTGAATTGGTTTTTCAGGGCTCTTAGGGTATAATCCCAGTAGTGGAACTGCTGGCTCAAAAGGCAGTTCCATTTTTATTTTTCTGAGAAAATTCCATACTGTTTTCCACAGTGGCTGCATCAGTCTGCATTCCCACCAACAGTGCAGTAGGGTTCCCTTTTCTCCACATCCCCTCCAGCAGTTATCTGTTGCTTTGTTGATGATGGCCATTCTGACTGGTGTGAGGTGGTATCTCATTGTGGTTTTAATTTGCATCTCTCTGATGGCTAATGATGTTGAGCATCTTTTCATATGTCTCTGTATGTCCTCTTTCGAGAAGCATCTGACTGCCTTTTCTGACTTATCCTCTCACCTTCAACATTTCCAATCCTCTGTCTCCATAGTCCTTGTCTTGTCTCACTTTGAGCATGCAAAAAAATATTGCCTAAATTTCAGAGGGAGAGTAAAGAAGAGGTCTATTTTGTTATCTTCTCATTGGTTACTCTCTAACTTTCATCTACTTCTTTCCACGTCAGATTTCTTAGGTTTCTTCTTCCTACCTTTTCTCTGCACTTCCCTACCTCTCTATCCATTTTCAAGTCCCAGAAATCTTTGAATCCCAGTCATCCTACTGAAACTTCACTCTCAAATTTCACCAAGGATACCTTCACTGTTAGGTTGCCTTCTCTTTTTCAGAATATGCTCCAGAGAACTCTTCTTTCTCATATTTCTTGATATTATAATATCCTTCCCCTATGAATGTTTCTTTGATTCTTATCTCCTACTATGTTTGGATCTTCATTCTTTATTATTATTGGTGATTTGTTAACTGCAGTTTTACTTCTCAACTCCTACCTACAGATCTGTTTCTTCACCTTTATTCAAGTACAATTTCCTAATCACTAGTGGTTATTTCATTTTCATTCCAATTATCCTGTATTTTACTACCAGTATAATCACATTTGGCCCTGTTTCAACTATTCATTTTTCTCAAAATATCCAAAATATTCAAATTTTTCTTCCCGCTTTCTGTGTAAAGTTTATGTTTTTATGTTAAGTTGTAAGGTCTCCCATAAGCTAACTCCATTCTACAGGCTGATGTTTCCAAAATTTTTTAACTGTGACTAATCAAAAATAATTTTATATTGTAAAAACACTCATATACACATATACACGCACACTATACTGTAATACTCACATAATTGAAACACGTTTCCTGAAAAGATATTTATACATACTACATACAAGTTACTCTCATTTTCTTATTTTGTTTCCTATAAAATACATAGGTTTTGAGACCCTAAGTTGACTTCTTGTCACGATCCCGCCTACTTCTTGTCCACATCACATGAAGTGGTCCAACTTCTCTGACTTTTCATCTCTTCACCCTCTGCCCCCTCAACTCTCTTCAGAAGAGTCTACCCCCATCCTACAAGCACACACACTCTTGGTTTTGAATTTCACCTAATTTTTTCCATCATAAGTATTTTCTCATCATGAAGACATCTCTTCCAGCTTCAGCTCTTAAAAATCCTCAGTTCCTCCAAAGGACAACATTTCTAGATCTGTCCCATACAGATGACACATAATCCTAGCTGATTTTGTAATGGTTTTATAATAGTACATTTTCTTTCTATCCAATTCATAAACTCATTAAGAATAGTAGTATGTTCCTTATAGCACATTAATTGGTCAAAACAAAGTGACAACTTTCTTTTTTTAAGTTAATAAGACAGTAAAATACTACTTAATTCATTTATCAGACTGATGGACTTATATGATGATGTGAAAAGAACTCAGTTTCCAAGGTCTAGGTACAAATCTTAGCTCTCCTACTTATAAGTCATGTGCTCTTGGGCAAAGTCCTATCTCTTTCTCAATTGTAAAACTAGGACACTAGAACCTGACTCAGAAAATTGCCAGAAGGATGAAAGGAAAATGCTTGTGAAAAACCTCTGGCATTTACTAGAAACCTAATGCATATCTGTTGCTAAATATGCTGTTTTGGCACATAACCATTTCACTACATTTTTGGCTTTTTTATATTTGTTTATAATATTTTCAAATACAATGTCTATAGCATTCCTGTTATATATTTCTGATTTTTCCAATTACCTACTAGACATTTTTTTTCTAAATGTTATGCTTGAGATCAAGTCTAACAAACAATAAATGGGAAATCTCTTGATGACTCTGAATTGTTCTGGAGAGCGAAGAGGTACAACCAGCTCCTATATTATATTTTCTTTGTAGAAAGCCTGTTGTTATAAGATTTGCTTCCATCAACTCTGTAGGCTCATTATGCCAAATTAAATTAACTTAAAAATGTTTTGTTTAAAAATTAAAAGTTTCTTTAAAAAATAAAACAAAATAGTTTGAGCTAATTTCTCATTTTGGTGGGATGGTGGTATTTTAGCCATTAGCATGACTAGTTATTTTAACAATTATAAGAGATTTATTTTTAAATTTGGGAAAGTAAGGTTTTGTATTTTAAGATAAACTAGGACACCAAGTTTTAGAGGCACATATTGCATCAGATTATAGTACTAAATTTAAATTCATTTTCAACTTTCTGTGCTATGATATATGCAGATTGAGAGGAAAGTGACACACATAAAATCATGTCTGTTAAGCTCTTTAAATTTAAAAAATAGATTTTTACTCACCAAGTCTCCCAAGAGTAGAACTTGCTGGCATAAATTATCTAACATCAGTTAGGTCTCACAAAGTACCAGAGACAGACAGCAGATGTGAAGGCTAAAGATGTGAGAGATAAACAAACATAAATATAAGCATGGTTTTCCTATTAATATTAGTTTACCTCTACCCTCAAACTAAATTCAGTATAAAATGTTTATCTTTTGTATTTCATTTGGTTTTTATTACATGTGGTAAACATGTGCCCTCTGATGAGATGACAAATTTCTGACAGACTTTCTGCCAACACCCCCCATAGCTTGATTTGCTTACCCTCTTTTATCCCCATTTAAGGGATATGTTCCTAGCATAATACACTTATTTTGTACCAGTGTATTGAAATCATAACCTCTACTAGGTTCAATTTATTCAACTAGAATATAAATACTATAGTATAGATGTATTATGGACATTATTAGATTATGGATGTATATTATTTTAAGAATAGGTGAGAATGCATCATCTACTATAAAAATTTGAAAAGCTGTGAATCTGTATCAATCAAAAATTATAATAATTTTTATACAATTAAACAAGTTAAGTTTTTTGTTGTTTCAGATTACCTCTGCTCCTTTCAATTAATATGTAAAATTAGAAAAATATCTTTTGCTGTTATATTTGGTACCCTAAGTATATCTACAAATGCTTGTGTGAAATAAAAGCATTAGAACTGATTAGCCTTGTCCTAAAAGAAAGATACTTTCATAAAAATTTAATTATTTTAAGATCCAATGGTCTTATTATCCTCCCCAAAATATGTCTAGCAAAATTTGCTTTTCGTGTATAAGTCTGACATTTCTTTCTTGGTCATATGAGCAGCAGTAGTTATAGGAGCTATGAGTACTGAATGAAGCTTTACCTTCAATTATGTAAGTGACATATCAATAAAGGTTTGACCTGTTCTCGGAAGAAGCAGAACAAGAACTTCTAAAAATGTCATTCCAATATTTCTTAGTGTTGAAATTGAAAGAAATAACATCTTCTGAAAATTCTAGTTCTTAATAAATTCATGTCATAAGAAACAAAAAGCTAAAGAATGTTAAAAGACCTGTGACTTAGCCAATATAAAATTGTTAATTACTTATTCAAATTGCCTCAAGAAAAGGGTAGAGATAGTTGCCAGATCATTTTTCTTTGAATTTTCTCTCCTTCATACCATAAGACTTAATAATAATTTTGTTTTATATCACCATATAGTCAATGTTAACAATTATCTTTAAGTTAAACTAACTCTCAGTTGATAGGTCTCAAAATTGATTCTATCTAGATCTTGATTCATATTTATCTGCATAATTCGATTGTTAGTGGGTTAGAGAAATCTATTAGGAGATCCTGGCTAATCATTTATGTGGTTAGCTTTTATCCTCCAAGTACTGAGTTTCACAAAGCAAACACTAGACTACGCACGTTAGGACTAATATGTGGCTTATCTCAGGCAAAATTCAGCCACCAGTTGCCTTTATTTCACTGCCCAGAAACTTCCCCGTTGTTTTCTTTTGTGCAGCTGCTTTGTCCTTAGGGATTTAAAAATTCCAAAATCACTTCATGAAAAATATAATTAGGATTCTTTTATTTTATATGTGTGTGTATGCAAATGATGGGACTTCATCAAACAAACGAGTTTTTGCACAGCAAAGGAAAACATCAACAAAATAAAAAGACAACCCACAGAATGGGAGGCCGTATTTGCCCATACGGCTGCAGTATAAATATGCTGCAGCAGCTCACAGTCATCAACACTCTGCCCTGCAGCTGCTGCTGCTCCAGCTACTCCCACTGGCCGCACCATTCCACAAGTTATCATGCAGCAGCCTGCTGTTCACGTACAAGGTCAGGAGCCTTTGACTGCTTCCATGTTGGCATCTGCACCTCCTCAAGAGCAAAAGCAAATGTTGGGTGAACAGCTGTTTCCACTCATTCAAGCCATGCACTCTACTCTTGCTGGTAAAATCACTGGCATATTGCTGGAGATTGATAATTCAGAACTTCTTCATATGCTTGAGTCTCCAGAGTCTCTCCGTTCTAAAGTTGATGAAGCTGTAGCTGTACTACAAGCCCAGCAAGCTAAAGAGGCTGCACAGAAGGCAGTTGACAGTGCCACTGGTGTTCCAACTGCTTACAATTGATCAGGATCATGAAAAGAAACTCGTGCTTCACCAAAGAAAACTATCCAAATATTGAAAAACTTAAATATTATAGAAAATATTGCAAAATAGAAAATGCACTTTAAAAAAGGGAAAGGAAACTTTGGACCTTATGTGCCAAGCAAATGCCAGGTCTGGCAAATATAGTGCTAGTCCTAGATTACTTATTGATTTAAAAACAACAACAAAAACACAAGAAATAGTAAAATATAAAAATAAATTAATGTGTTATAGATCCTGGCAATAGAATTTTCAGCAAAATACCAAAATTTAAAGCACTCCTTTTTTAAATTTTGTAATCATGTACTGTAGAATAGCTCAGAATGTCACTTCTGTTTTAAATAACAGAATTGATAACTGAGCAAGGAATTGTGTTTTGTATTATAAAATTCTTGCTTTATTAAGAATTCCTCAAACAATGAAAAACAGACAACTCACAGAATGGGAGAACGTTTGCTGATATATGTGATAAGTGGTTAATACTAAACATTTATAAAGCACTTATAAAACTCAACACCAAAAAAACCAAACAGCCCAATTAAAACATGGGTGAAGGACCTAAATAGACAGTTCTCCAAAGAGAACATACAGATGGCCAATAGACATATGAAAAATGCTCAACGTCACTAATTGTCAGAGACATGCAAATTAAAACCACAATGACCTATCATCTCGTACCTGGCAGATGGCTATCATCAATAAATCAACAAACAAGTGCTGGTGAGGATGTACAAAAAGAGGAATATGCCAGTGACTTTTGCACTGTTGGTGGGAAGGCAGATTGGTGCAGCCACTGTGGAAAGCAGTGTGGAGATATCTCAAAAAAATTAAAAATGGATCTGCCTTTTGACCTAGGATCCCACTTCTGGGAATATCTCCAAAGGAACTCAAACCACTATTTGTAAAGAATATAAGCATCCCTATGTTCATTACAGCATTATTTACTGTTGCCAAGATATGGAAGCAGCCCATGTGTCCATCAGCAGATGAGTAGATAAAACAACTATGAGATATTTACACAATGGAACTCTACTTGGCCATAAAAAAGAAGAAAATTTTACCCTTTGCAACGGTATGGATGGACCTGGAAAACATGATGCTAAGTGAAATAAACCAGTCAGGGAAAGATAAATACCACATGATTTCACTTATATGTGGAATCTAATGAACAAACTGAACTAACAAGCAAAACAGAGATAGACTCACAGATGGAGAGCACATGACAGCTAGTGGGAGGGGGGTTAAGGGGTGGAGAGATTGAGCAAAAAAGAAAAAAGTATTCATGGACATGGACAACAGTGTGGTGATTGCTAGGGGGTAGGAGGGTATAAGGAGAATAAATGGTAATGGGAAAAATACAATAAAGATTAAATTTGAAAATAAAAGAAAGTGTATTTATGGTACATTTCAAAATGAAAGTAAACTAGAGAAACTGAGTATAAGATAGCAGGTCACGTTTTAAAAATCTGTTAAAGTGTGTACTCCATTGTTAATTTTCCTCTTGATCCAGTATTCATATGGGGATTGATCATTTCTAAACTAACAAAAGTGCCCTGGCCAGTGTCGCTCAGTTGGTTGAGTGTTGCTCTGCAAACTTAAAGGTTGCGGGTTCAATTGCCAGTCAGAACCTATGCCCAGGTCATGGGTTCAGTTCCTTGTTGGCATGCATGTAGGAAGCAACTGATCATTGTTTCTCTCTCACATCAATGTTTCTCTCTCTTTCTCCCTCCCTTCCCCTCTCTATGAAATCAATGAAAAGGAAAGAAAGAAAATAGACAAAACATATTTCTTTTAAAATTTTTATCACTGACATTATTACAGATGTCTTTCATTTCTCCCTCCTTTGCCCACCTCCACCCAACCCCACCCTCTCTTCCTCTGGCCTTCACCACACTGTTGTCTGTGCCCATGAGCTAGGCATATATGTTCTTTAAGTAATCCCTTCACCTCCTTTTATCCAGTAGTAAATGTCTTTTAAATAATAGATTTTAGTTTTTAAAAAGTCCAAGCTGACTATGTAGTATAGAGAAAAAATAAGAGTCTTTTATATGTCCCTTTGAAACCCAGCTCTACTCCTCAGAGATTAACTCTCTTCTTTTTATTTGAAATCGCTTAATTTCTTTTTTCAATTGTACCACTTAAGGCATTACATATAATGGTTTAACCAAGCAAAGCGAGACTCATGCAGGTGGTGCTTTGGTGCATGACCCAACAATTAGCGTTGAGGGAAACAAGTTTTTATTTACAGAATTCCAACCTGGGGGGTGGGGGAGCACTTAACTCTTTAAAAACACCTTGTGAATTCCTTCCATACTAAAACACTAATGGGCAAAAAAATCTACTAAAGATCCAGAGCCTCACATATGGCCTGGCACATACTAGACACTCACTTAATATTTTTTGAAGAGAAATAATGGGTTTTAAAGAAGAACTAAATAAATAGAGATATCCTATGTTTGTGGATAGAAAAATTCAATATTGTCAAGATGTCAGTTCTTTCACACTTGATCTTTAGATTTAATGTAATCCCAATCAAAATTCCTGGAAGTTATTTTGTGGTTATTAACAAACTGATCTAAATTTTAATGGAAAGTGAAAAGACCCAGAAAATCTAACACAATATTAAAGGAGAAGAGCACTGTTGGAGAACTGACAACTGATGCTGACCAGCTTCATGACTTACTATAAAGCTATAGTAATCAAGACAGTCTGGTACTGGCAAAAGAATAGACAAATAGATCAATGGAATAGAATAGAAAGCCCAAAGATAGACTAATATAAATATAGTTATTGGATCTCGGATAAAGAAGTAAAACAATTCAATGGAACAAAGATAGTCTTTTCAAAAAATGGTGATGGAACAACAGAACATCCACATGCAAAAAAAAAAAGATTCTAAACATAACTTACACCCTTCACAAAAACCCTCTCAAGCTGAATCATGAATGTAAAATTAAAAAAGAAAACTATAAAACTCCTAGAAGGTATCACAGGAGAAAAATGTGGATGACATTAGGACTAAAATGGACTTTTTGTATACAACAGTAAAGGCATGATCTAAGAAAGAAAGAATAAGCTGGTCTTTATAACATTAAAAATTTCTGCTCTACAAAAGAAACAGTCTAGAGAATGAAAAGACAAGCATGAACTGGGAGAAAATATTTGCCAAAAAAAAAAATCTGGTATGGGACTCTTCTATAAAATATATGAGGAACACTGAAAACTCTACAATAAGAACATAAACAAAAATATTTAGAAATAGGTCAAAAACTTTAATAGACATTTTTCCAAAGAAGATATGCAGTGGCAAATAATGGAAGTGCAAATTAAAACATCAAATGATATGCCACTGTATACTACTGTACTGTCAGAATGCCCAAACCTGACACACCGACAGCACTGCCTTCCAGTGATAATGTGGAGCCCCAGGAACTCTCATTCATTGTTGATGGGAAAGCAAAATGGCACAGCCACTTTGGAAGACAGTTTGACAGTTTCTTACAAAACTAAACACATTCTTACATATGACCCAGCAATTGCATGTGCTCTGTGGTATTTGCTCAAAAGAACTGAAAACTTTTTTCCACAGAAAAACATGCACATGGATGTTTATATTGGTTTTATTCATAATTACCAAAAATTAAAAGCCACCAAGATGTCTTTCAGTAGGTGAATGGATAAATATATCGTGATGCATCCAGACAATTAAGTATTATTCAGCGTTAAAAAGAAATGAGCTATCAAACCATGAAAGACATAGAGAAACCATAAATTGCACATTACTAAGTGAAATAAGCCAAAAGAAGGCTATATACTATATGATTCCAACTATTTGATGTTCTAAAAAGTAAAAACTTTGAAGACAGTAAAAAAGAATAGCAGTTGCCAAAGACTGAGGAGAGGGGAGGGATGAACAGGCAGAGTGCAGAGGATTTTTAGGACGGTGAAAGTACTCTGTACGACAGTATTAGGGTGGATACATCTCATTATTTAACTGTCCTAACCCATAGTCTGTGCAACACCAAGAGTGACCTCTAATGTCAATTCTGAAGTGGGGTGATGATGATGTGTCTGTGCGGGTTCGTCACGTAGAACAAAGGCACCGCTCTGGTGGTGGATGTTAGTAAGGGGGAGCCTGCGTGTGTCGGGGGCAGGGGCTATAGGAAATCTCTACATCCCGTCAATTTTGCTGTGAACTCAAAATTGCTATAAGTTTTTTTAAATAAATAAATAGGAAAAAAGAATGGGTGAATGGCTAAATAATATAAATAGTAAATCGTTTCACGGTCCTTGGTATACGAACTATTGAAAAATCACTTTCCCCTTCATGTCTTCTGTATTTTTAACTTGCAGAGGGAAGTTACACCTTAGATTTTACAAATACAAATAAGCCACAAGCTTGTTTTCAGAATCTGTACTTTCTTGTAAAACTAACACTTTCACATAAATATTTTAGAGGTTTTGTTTTGTTATTAAAAAAAAAACTGCATGAGAGCATTTGGTATTTATCCATTGCATCTCTATTACTATAGCTTCTTATTTTCTATTTGTATTTCTATAAAATTCTATTTCTATTACTGTACTTTCTATTGCTATGCTATAATTTGTATTTCTAATACTATAGTTCCTTATTTTAATGATTCCCTATATAGTAGTTTTAAACACATAGATTATATACAGATCTCTATTATGGTCAATACCAGCTAGTTTAGGTAGTACTTCAGTTTGTTTTAGGAGTTAATCTAGTTACCAATGATCATTTATTCATTCTTTTTTGATCTCATTAAAAAATAGTTCTCCTCTATGTAGCAGAAAGAAAGAAGGAGCCCCTACCCTTTTGCAACTGCATGGATGGAACTAGAGAGCATTATGCTAAGTGAAATAATCCAGACAGTGAAAGACAAATCTCATATGATCTCACCTTTAACTGGAAGCTAATCAACAAAACAAACAAGCAAGCAAAATATAACCAGAGACATTGAAATTAAGAACAAAGGGACAGTAACCAAAGGGGAGATGGAAGGGGATAATGGAGGGAAAAGGAGGGAGGGACTTCAGGAACAACTACAAAGGACACATAGACAAAACCAACGGGGAGGTGGAATCAGGGGAGGGAGGTGGGATAGCTGGGGTGGGGCAGAGAGGTGGGGGGAAAGGCAGACAACTGTACTTGAACAAAAATAAAATAAAATGGGAAAAAAAAATGGTACTCCTTACTTCCACAACTTCAACTTTACTGAAACTACAAATTCCATTCAAACATCTAGTGTTGGTAGTGATGTGAGTGCCCGATGGAATACAAAACATCATTGCTTTATTACCACAACTTATACTAACTCAGATTACTAATGTTTCTTTCATTGATACCTTTAAGAGAATGCCCTAAAGGATAATGCAAATTGTAACACTGAATGGCAGGATTTGAGAACTAGAAGGCCAAGTCATTTCTTTTTTTATTAACAGATAAGGGCTATTAGCATTGCCTTCTCTCTACTCCATGAATTACTAAGATAAAAAAAGTTTTATGAACTACAGTAACAATTTTTTAGTTACAATTCAAAAGTATTTACTATTTTCTGCCACCACAAAAGAGCATATTGCAAGAACTCAGTAAGTTATAAGTTATAAATAGCATTTTATTATTTTTATCTAAAGCCCCATTATTCAAAGTGATGTGTGGAGAGACAAACCATATTCCTGAAACTGAATTACCTAAAACTTAGAGCTAGTTTAGAATGATTTTAGAAATCTGCATAATTCTTTGAGGCAATGACATTAGAAAAATTCATGTCTGTGAATCTAGATATTCCCATTCTCAAATTCATAGAAATATTATAATTGAGGGTGAAGGGGATGAAAATGAAATGAAGTTACTTTGATTTTCAAATAGTTTTGGAGAAAAATTCTTTATTTTGTTTTGTTTTGCTTTATTTTGTTTTGTTTTGTTTTGTTTTTGGAGATAATAGGAGATACCTTGGCATGTTGACCTACCAAACGAGTCATTGTGCATGAGTCCTGTAACTAAGGAATGAAGAGGGAACACGAGGTAAAGAGAGCTCCAGTAACATGAGGTGCAGCTTCAGATTAGGTTCAAGGTCCAGTAATGTCCATTATTTCTTTATTGCTCTAGTATTGTTCTGTGAATTATATACCAAAGTAAAATCTGTTCTCTTCAGGTACTAGGATTCCAGAGGTGTTCTCTGATTAGAATAAAATATATGCCAAAAATGTTGTTTCCAAGATTACTGGCATATGAAAAACAATGGTCTTTGCAAAGTTTAATTCTATATTTACTCATGGCAACAGAGTCTTACAGTACAAAGAGCTTAGATATCTCAGCAGTCAGAAAAGGATCATTTACTGTCTGTGTGATCTCGAGAAAAATGCTTGGTCTGTGTGTCCATTTCTTCATCTGTAAAGCAGGGATGATAACTTCCTAGGACTGGTGAGTTAAATCCAATGTTGTTATATAGGTAAACTATCTCATAGAGTTAGGTCAATAAAAACACACTAAGTTTATTATAAACAATTGTTCTACAATGGCAGCAATTCCAGAATTATTTTTAAATTTCTACTCTTTTCCTTTAGTCCATTTCTAATATTAGTTTAATTGAAGTAAATTTCTCACTTATGGAAACTGACCTAAAATTGAAATACATTTTAAATGATTCAACTATTTCTTCTGAAGAAGACTGCAGAAAAAGTTAATTTTATTTGTAAATAAATTGACTATCTCACTAGTGGTGTTTGAATTGCAAAAATTATTCATAGTAGAGTTAGAATAGCATTTAGTTCTCAAAATAAAAATCTTTTGGAAATTAAGGGTAAATGATACATTAGAATAGCCATTTTCATGGGCTCATGGACTGTGCTCCTCCCTTCAGCTGTGCTTTGTTAGTTGAACAAAAGGCATTTTCAGTGAGAATGGAGTCCTTCCGCACCTCACTTGGTGACATCACATCCCTGAGTTTTATTTCTCTTCAAGCTGTCTAGTTCCTCCTCTGCCATGTTCAGTAGAACCTGAGGGCTATTAAGGCTCAAAACCTCCCTAAAGAAGTTGTTGGTAGGCTTTCTCAGGTCGCCTACCAGAAGCACACCGGCACTGTTGAATATGTAGACGTGTGTTGTCTCTTGTGGTGGCCACTCACCTCTATGTCACTAGCAGGGACCTGACTATTCGACTACTATGACTGAGAAGCTGAATCATTTTCTGTTTTAAATTAAATTAAATTTAAATAAAAGGCTTGAAGCATTCTAAATATTTTTGTTAAAGAAACCCCTAT
>PVJI01001101.1:0-201581 GCA_004026765.1 Micronycteris hirsuta
TTTACAAATGTCTCTGAGGTTCCTGAGTCCCTCCTCATTTTTTTGAATTCTTGTTTCTTCCTTCTGGTCCACCCCATTGGTTTGAGTCCCAGCTTCCTTTTTTTTCCTATTGGTTCCCTGTAAATCTTCCTCCATTATCTTTATCGTATTGTTCATTTGTTCAACTATTTCTTCCAGTTTTGTGAGCATCCTGATTACCAGTGTTTTAAACTGGGCATCTGTTAATTTGGCTATCTCTTCGTCCGTTGTAATTTGTTCTGATCTTTTGTTTTGGCCATTTTCATTCTTTTTTATCTCGGCGCACCTGTCGGAGTCTTAGGTGTTTGTCGGTGCCTGGTAACCTGGGTCGCTTTTTTGTGACGTTTCCTCTGGGGGCGGGGCCTGGGAGGGAGCAATGGTGTCTGCCGTTCACCGCTGGCTCCCTATCTCTCTCCGCTCCCTAGTTCCCCACTGCCTTTTCCGCCAGTCTCGGCCCTGCTGGTTCCCACTGGCCTCTCCAGTTACGCCGCAGGCCTGCGAGGTTCACCCGTTGCTCGGGGTTGTGCTTTGGTTAGGCGCTCGCAGGGTGAGTTCCTCCGGGCAAACTGCCTCTCACTCCACTCCTCCGCTCGGTTCTGCCCCGCTTACCGGCCTGGATGTACGTCCTCCCCAACTTCCTGGGTGTCGGACTTCCCTTCAGTTCGATTCTGTCCATTCTGGTTGTTTATTTTTCGCTATTGAGTTCGTTGCTTAAACTCTCTGGTTGTGAGCGGTGGTGCAGTGCGTCCACCTATGCCGCCATCTTGGCGGAAGTCAGATAAAATCTTTTTTAAAAAAGTGTGTTTAAAATATTTGTGAAGTTATTAAAGCCACTAGAAGTGAGAAACCACTTTTAAAGTGGCCTTAAAGCTCAAGATAACATGACTACATATTTTTTATAGTTTACTCATAGTTCAGAGACACTGGAGAGAAAAACCATCTCAGCAAAGTGACCTGGATCGTGTTAGGGCAGAAGGCAGGGAGGCAGGCAAAGGTACAAATGCTCTTTTACTCATTTCCTCCTGATAACAGCGCTTCGAGGTGCACAAGGACAGATGTCACATGTCACTGTCACTCCCTTGTTACAGATGTGGAAGCTGAGCCTCAGAAGGTTGTATCTTGCTTAAGGCTCCTGGTGGGCATTATAGCTAATATTTCGCTTCAGCCGCCCATCTGGTAAACTGAAAAGCACTGTGTCCAACAGGGGGCAGTGGCACACCTGGTTGGAAAAAGTCCCACACCGCAGGCCTGCCAAGGGTTGTCCTACCGCCCCACAGCCCACATGGTGTGCTCCCAGCTTTCCAGGAGAGGGCACTGCTACACTGGCCTCAGACTCACCTCCCCTGAAGGTCTGGGTCCTGCCCTCTTGCTCCCTCCCTCCCATCCTGCCACTGAGACTCCTGACCGAGCTCTCAACTCCCTTGGGCTGTCTCTCCAACACTGATGTGCACATCTCTGTTTTGCTGGGTGATTGTTTCTTTCTTTCTTTTTAATTTATTTTTAGACAGAAGGGAACAGAGGGAGACAGAGAGGGAGAGAAACATCAATGTGTGGTTGCCTCTCATGTGGCCCTCAATGGGGACCTGGCCTGCAACCCAGGCATGTGCCCTGACTGGGAATCGAACCAGCGACCCTTTGATTCGCAGCCCGCACTCAATCCACTGAGCTACACCAGCCAGGCGCTGGGTGATTGTTTCTTAATCACACTGCGGAATAACAGCACGTCAGGGCTGGCAACGCTCACCAGCTCCACTGATGAGCTGGCGGTGGCCAGCACAGGTGCAGCCCCCCCAGCGGGAGCCGTTCAAGCGGCTGTCGTCCCCCTCGAGGCCACACGGTGCCCCCGCTGTGCCAGTGGGCACGTCCGTCGTGTAGGCGCAACGGTCAGGCTCCCTGCCGCAGGGTGGCTGGCAGCGCTTCCACCCCACCCACAGCTGGTTTCGCTTTCCTAATGTTGTTAAAAGTGCCTTCTAACTGAAGTAGGGTGGCCGAACAGGTTCCAGCATTTTACTTAATTTGGTTATGTGATCATTTGTTTAAGAGTCTGTCCTTCCAGTGAGTCTCCTTCCCTTCTTCTCAGGAAGATGCCCAGAACTGTCCTCTTTGGCATTCGTCCAAAGTCCAGGTTCTAGTAGCTTTTGGTTACAGTGGTTTACTTTTAACCAGGTACTCTTCTTTTGGAAAAATTACTTTTTAATCTGAGAAGAGCCAGTGTGATCAGAGCAATAACCCCTCCTGCCTGAATTGGCAAGGGCAGTTATGTCCATTGACTGCTGACAAAGTCTTTTTAAAACGGAGACTGATTCGGTGGGAAAAATGAAAACGAAAATTGTGGCTAGGCCCCTTTGGAGGACGGTTTGAACATCTGCTGCGCTCACTGTAGTGAACTCCGGGCATCTGAGGAGGGCGGGCGGGGGAGAGAACTGATGGACGACGAAGTGACTGAGATGGCCCTGAGGTGGCCACGTGGCATCAGCTTTCTCAGGCAGTCTCAGTTCCTGAGACAGAAGACACAGTGGCCTTTGCCAGGCCGCACATCAGACTGCCACCAATTGTCAGTTCCGAAAATGTGGTCACCAGAGGCCGGGCGGCAACAGCAGGCAATATGTCCTCAGGGCCAAGCCGAGTGGCGGGGAAGCCGAGCTGGGACCCCCGGAGTGCCCTGCATTGGTCAGTATTTCCCATGGCCTCTTCCTTCCTCACGACGCAAGTCCTCTGGTCAGAATTAGTTGTATTTGTAGGGCCCGAAAGAATGTGTGATGCAGCCAGACAGCAGTCGGTTATTTACCTTTTTGCGGTTTAGGTGGCAATGGAAAACAATTCTAGGAGAAAGTGACTTATGCCAGCCCCAGGGGAGGCAAACAAATTTGGGAAGACGTCCGCGTTTTACAGAAATGTTGCAGTCTGCTCTTGCCCAGAGGTTCCTCCTTGGGCTTACTTAAATATGAAGCTCTTTTGGAGCACTGAGGTAGTAGGGAGGACAGAAAATCTGGAGAGTGCCCCGTCTGATGTGGCTCAGTGGATTGAGCGCTGGCCTGTGAACTGAAATGTCCCGTAAGTTCGATTCCTGGCCAGGGCACATACCTGGGTTGCGGGCCAAGTCCCCAGTGGGGGTTGTGCATGAGGCAGCCGATCGATGTTTCTATCACACATCGATGTTTCCGTCCTCTTTCTCCCTCCCTTCCTCTCTCTCTAAAAATAAATAAATAAAAATCTTTTTCAAAAAAGGAAAGAATAACCAGAGGCTAACTATCAAACGCTGTTACCAGGAAGAGGTGAGTCTTAAATGAAAATCAAGCAAGAGCTGAGGCTTCCATTTAGAAAAATGTGACCTTGTGCAGACCCTTCCAGGGGCGGTGTAGTCACGCTGGCTGATCAGTCCCTACCAAAGCTCCTAAGGGCCGCGACTGTGTCTTTCACAGCTCCTCACTGCTGCGGGTCCTTGTTCAAAACACACGAATGTCAGGTCCACGTGTTGATCAGTTAGGTTTGATGTGCGTCCAGAGAACGGTCCATCCACTCACAACCTAACCTGGCATTGAACCAGCACCTGCTGCTTCTCCCTTCTTTTGCCTCTGGAAGAGGTCTGGAGGAGAAGAGAAAGTGAGTTTCGCATGCCCAGAGGAAAGCAGATGCTACAGAGATGAGTTTTTTAAAAAAGAAAGCAAGCCAACCTAATCTGGGAGTCCGATCACCACAAAGAATGCGTTTCTGTTTCGTCACTTAGTTTCTCACTCAGCCTCCCAGCTTAGGCCTTCTCCGTGCCCACTGGGCACTGTTCCTCATTCAGACCGGGGCTGCTACACCCCGGGACACCCCTGTTTCCCGGACCCTCCCTCTGTACCTGCCCAAGGCAGAGGGATGGGGGAAGCACTTGCAGAGTATGCTAGGCTTCCCGAAAGGCACTGTCACCCCCTAGAAAGGAAGTCTGCTAGGTGATGTCTCTGAGGAGCCCTGGGAGGGAACCAGTTGGGCACTGGTTTAGTTGGGAGGGAGACAGCACAGGTCATTGATGCCCATCTGGTCGGGCTCAGTCAGCTGGAGGGGGGGAGGCGGTCTGCGACTCTTCCTGGGTCGCGGGTGAGCGAGTGGCAAGGGGGTTATTTATTTATTTTTAGACAGAAGGGAAGGAGGGAGACAGGGAGAGAAACATCAGTGTGTGGTTGCCTCTCATGTGGCCCCCACTGGGGACCTGGCCTGCAGCCCAGGTATGTGCCCTGACTGGGAATTGAACCGGCGACCCTTTGGTTCGCAGCCCGCGCTCAATCCACTGAGCTACACCAGCCAGGGCTGCACCATGAATTCTTTGGATATTGTGATGGTTTTCCCAAAAATCCTTTATCTTAAAGTTTTTACCCGTCAACTGTCGTACAGAGGATAAGGGTTTCTCTTTTGTCTTGGTTATATCATCAGAAACAGAAAAACCCACGAGAATAACAGATCTACAAGACAAGCTCGCATAGGAGGCTCAGGCTATCGGGGCAGATGCTGGAGTCATGCATATCTGGGGGTGGGTGAGGACGGAGGAGCCTGCCCTGGGGAGTGAGGAGAGCGCTGCTGTGTTATTGTCAGCGAGAAATTCCCTCTGAATACTCTCATCTTGGAGAGAAAGGAATGGAACCAAGGGCTGAAGTCAGAGTATGTGCCCTAGTCATAAGGTTATCTGTCTGTCCGTTTAATTAATAGACAGTTCCATGCTATGGCACAGCAAGTTCACGCACAGCCCTGAATATTAACAGGGCTGGCCTGGGGCGGCAGGCCTGTTCTCTCTCGGTCTCCAGGCTGGCCTGGATCAGACAGAGGCTCAGATACTGGTGGGGCATCCTGAAAACTAGTTCTGACAGACAGACAGGCTGGGAAGGGAGAGCCCCTTTAGAGCCAGCCAGGGTGGCCGCGTCCCAGGTGGATGACATCACCACGTGGGCCTGGCGGGAGCCCCTGCGGCGGTTTTGGATTTGTGGTACTCTGTGGGGCGACGCTGCTGCCGGCGTGGCTTCCTGCGTCCGACTTAGCCTGTCAGCGAGACATGGTACATTGTTTGTTTGCCAAATTGCGCTAAACGTGCAGTATCTTTTAAGTTCAATTAAATTAACGTTTAGAAATACTGTAGATGGAAAAGGCTAAAATAGCAGTACAAAGAACAGTGATTACTGAGATTAGAGTGCTTTGAACTCGAGCATGAGAAAACCTTGCAAATTTGCAGGAATTAACCAGGACGGGCCTCCATCTCTTATAAGAAGCGTGTAGGTTGCTAAGAGGTATCAGCACTGTATAAGAGGTATTTCAGGGAGCAAACCAAGGGGGAAAGGAAAGCGATAAAACATCAGGAGACATCTTTGAATCCCAGGAGTCATGATCTCCCTCTGCACGACACTGGGGCTGAGTGGTTGGGGTCAGTTAGCTGGGCAGAAGGACAACCTGTGGAAGAAATGAGTGGAGCAGGCTCCGGAGGAAGTGCTCGGTGATGGGTGCCCAGTGGCAGCCTCTTTGATGTCGAAGGTAGAATTGGTGAGCCGCAGACCTCACTGTAAGATGTGAAGAGTCACTCTAAATTTATAAGCTCATTAAACTCGTGTTTTTGACTGCCTACATGTCTGGCTTTTAGGAAAACACACAGAATGCATCCAGCCACACCTTCTCAAAACACTTAGCTGACAGTTTTTTCTTCTAATTACTCTACTGAGTGTCTCTGTTACTTATAAAGTTTGGGTAAGACAGGGCAGGAGGGTTTGTAACTTGGTATCCTTTCAAGAGGGGTCAGATTCAGCCTATCTTTAGAAATCAGTCTGAACACACACATACACACACACACACACACACACACACACGAGTCAGCCCTTTGTCTGACTTTGCTATGGCCGTGGGCCCAGGGGTTTGGAGTCTGTACTTCTTCACTGACTTTCTGGGCGAACAGTGGCTGGTTCACCTGAAGGCTCCTCTACCCCATTCTTTGTCGTTGTTAAAACCAGAAGGCTTCTCTTTTCCTTTCTTTCCTTCCTTGGGTGCTGGTAAGATCAATGAGATGATGGTCATAAAATAATTTGAGCGACTTCAAGAAGAGGACGGCTTGATGGGCTGTTCCGCTGGAGGCAGTTCACAATCCCCCGTCCGGGGCTCCCGCCTGCTCCCCTGGGGGGCTGCCCACGAGGAAGAAGGAGACGCTGGGGACACAGCGCCTGTTGGCGTGGTTGGTTGGTGTTGCTCGTTCCTGACCTTGGCGTCTATACTCTTATCTCCAGAAGGAGGATGAAAGGTAGTTTGGCCAGTCGTGTCTCCTTATCATGCGAGCCCTCTGTCATCTCCAGCAGGACTCGCCAGGCTGCATAGTTCCAGGAACTCATAAGAGGTGGAATAAAAGGATTTTTTCCCTCTGATGCACGTTTACGAGCTGTTTTCAAAGGTGAGGCGGTAGGGAAGTGGTGAACCCTGCGCCCTTGTGCGTCGGCTGAAGCGTCAGAATGCTGGCGGGAGGGCGGAGGGAGGCTCCACCTTCCCAGAGACCTCTTGCTCAGTTACCTGCCCAGGGATCAGGGAATGTCAAGGCGACTGCAAGCCGTGCAAGCCAGATGTTGCTGTGCTTTGCGGGCTGGTGACAGTGTGACCTGCGCAGGCAGCAGCTGGTGGAAGCATGGCTGTGGCTTGGGCAGGCGGCCCTCTCCACACCAGCTCGTCTTGGGTAATGGCTCTTCATTCGCTCAGCCTGTGCTGTTTAGGGGTTCTCAAACCTCCCCACCCTCTCCGTCCTCATGGGTGGGGAAGGAGTTGGATTCTCATGGGAAGAATGTTAGGTCTCTGTGCCCAGAGGGGAAACCACTGTGCCCATGAGGGTTATTCACCCACAGGAGAGCCTCAAGGACAAAAGTAGAGACGATGTGGGCAGGGTGGAGTTTGCAGAAGTGAGCCCAGAGTCTGGGGGAAGCTCATCAAATCCTTGTTGAGAGGAGCTTGGCAGTTGTTTGAGTGAGGACAAGGGAACCGAGTGGAGGCCAGGAGAGACGGCGGAGATGGAGCAGTGGCCGTGGAGTGGGACGGGGGACGTCGAATTATGCTAATTACCAGACTAAGCACAAGGAAATGTAACACTCATTTGGTGGCCAAATTCTGTCCTTAGCAGAAAGCATTTGTGAGCTTGTGCCCTGGGATCGACACAGGCCTGGGAACCAACATGTTGAAAAGGGGGAGACAGCAAACCTTGTAGCTCTAAGTGTATAGTTTCTGTGTGTCTGCCACCAGAAGTTGCCAGTTGGGTGTCAGGTGACTCTTAGTGTCTGTGGGCGCGTGTTTGTACTGTTGGATTGCCGTGTGAGCAACTCTGGGTTTTAGGAAACCGGTGGAGGAGTCAGCAGCCAATCATTCCAGGAGCCCAGGTTCCACCCAGGCCTCGCTCAGAAAGGACGAGGCCCTGCCCCCGCCCCTCACCGTGGGGCATTCCTGTCATCCTTCACCCGGACACTCCCCCTTCCTCCAGGAGAGCTGGGCTCCACCCCGGCGCGCGTGTGCGTGTGCATGTGTGTGGAGTGGGGTGGGAGGAGGAGAGCAAGTCGGCTCCTCTGTGATGGCGGCCTCGAGTCAGTTGAGGGCTTTGCGCAAATGCCAAGGGCAGGAGTCTGCGGCGGCGTCAGGTGACTCCTCTCCTCGGATCCGGGAGCAGAGAGAAAGGCTTCGTTCCGGGCCACAGCACCCACCGGAATGAGAGGGTGACGAGAGCCTCAGCGGCCGGCCTGACATCCACGCTCCTCTCGCTCCTTTGGACGAGGGGAGCGGCTCTCTGGGACTGAGAGGCAGAGCTGGGGCTTTGAATAGGTTTTTACAATAAAAATCAAGGGGAGATGTCTCGTTGGCTGGAACACGATGCAGAGACCCGGGCTGCCATTTCTCTCCTACACCGGCCCGTCAGCCGCCTCTGGGTGAGGGGCCGCACCGCAGGGGCGCAGGCCCACCCTTCTTACTGGTGAGAGGGAGCTCAGGTTACCAAGGCAGGTAGTGGGTCACCTTTGTATGCAGAGAACAACCCGTTTTCCTTTGTTCAGAAGAAACACTGACCCACTTCTCTGTGATTGTTCTAGAGGCAGCTCCTGGCTCAAGGTCCCTATGGCCAGAAACCCAGCCCGTTAAGCCGTGGGCAGGGAACTCAGATTCGTATTCCTGGGGCATGGCCCCCTGAGAGGGTCTGGGCACTTTGGGGGGCAGAGAATTCCATTCCAAACATGGACGGGATTGCCTCTAGATAAGGCTGGACCTGCATGTGTAACAAACCCCACCCCCCCGCATTGTTTCCCTGGGGGAAGAATGTAGCCAAGTTGGTATCTGCCCTGCAGCTAGTCCTTGTTCTCAGCTTGGAGCCTACTTGGTTTGTTCCCTCGCGGGAAATGAGGAGGGAATAGATTTGTTTGTCCAGGTGTCACCGACTATCTTGGGCACGGGAGTGTCTCGGGGTACAGTGTCAGAACCGGTCCCCCTGACGTCTGTATTCCTGATCTGGGCGTGCTGCAAACAGCAGGTTGATTCAAGGCTGAGAGGTGTTGGGAAACCCCTTGGGCAGGAGATTTCGAAATGAGATTCGGATTAGAAAAAACAGAGTGGGGTGAGGCTGTAAGGAATGAAGGGGACAGAAAAAGCTCCCATCCTGGCACCTGGCTAGATAGCGGGGATAAACGGAGAGCCCAGAGGAGCCCAGAACGGGAGGGAAGCAGCAGAGCTGAGCAACACGGCTCCTCTCCCCACTGCCAGCAGGGACAAGGGGGCCCGCTGTGCCTCTGTTCACCCAGCAAACCACACCTGGAGCAGGCTCCGCGGAGGGCATGTCAGCACCAGCAAGGTGTAGCAAAATCAGAGGGCTCCTTCAGAGAGGGAGGAGCCTGGGGGCAGGGGAGGAGGGTTGGCGAGAGTATTGAGGAAGGGACTAGTGAGGAAGCAAGGAATAAAGCTCAGGAAGCCAAAGCCTTGGTGGTCCCGGCGGGAAGGGGCTCCGCACCGCTGACCAGTGCCGTCCTGCTCTCTGTGCCACTTCACACAGTCCTCCTCCGTGCTCCAACTCAGGACACCCTGGCCTCGCGTGGCTCCGCGTGGTGGGTGCCTGTGACATGAGGAGCACAGAGGAGGATGCTGGCTGGATCTAGAACCAGAGAGAGGACAAGAGGAGAAGGAGAGGGAAGCTGAGGAACAAGGAGAAGAGGAGCAATTAAAACAATCTGAAGAAAAGGGGGCAAAGAGAAGGAAAGTGGGGGGGCCCAAAAGGTGCAAGAAAAGAAGGAAAAGAACAGTGAAGATTATGCATCTCATCTGAGGGATGGACTGGGAGCGACGCAGTCAAGAATAAGTGTCTGCCACCCAGCTGGTGTAGCTCAGTGGATTGAGTGTGGGCTGTGAACCAAAAGATCCCGGTTCGATTCCCAGGCAGGGCACATGCCTGGGTTGCAGGCCAGGTCTGCAGTGAAGGCCATGTGAGAGGCAACCATACATTGCTCTTTCTCCCTCCCTTCTCCTCTCTCTAAAAATAAATAAATAAAATCTTAAAAAAAAAAAGAATAAGTCTCTGCCCTGGCTGGGGAGCTCAGTTGCTGGGAGTGTCGTCCTGATCCGCCAAGGTTGCAGGTCCCACCTCCCGTCAAGGCACGTACAAGAATCAACCAACGAACGCGTCAATAAGTGGAACAACGAATCCGTGTTTCTCTCTCTCTCTGTCTATCTCACCTTCCCTTCCTCTTGCTTTCTTAAAAAAAATCAATAAAATAAAAAATGAGTCTCCAACATGGTCAATACTTAGAAAGCTTGCCTGTCACCTGAGCAGTAAATCCCTCTCATCTAGCGGGATGAGGACGGCAGTACGCTTTGAAGACGCCGGGGGCCACCCTGTGTGAAAACCGTGTGTGGCACTGCAAGAAGCAGCGAACCGGTTACAGACAAGAGGGGCTCTTGATTCACGAGCGTGCCTACCACCTCCGCCCAGAAGCCATGGCTTCCCCAGTCTCGTGCGGGGTGGGGACCCATCTAACCGGAGCCACCACCCAGCCTCTCCCCGTCTCCATGGGTAACACACTCTGGCATCCTTGGTCCACCCACTTAGCCCCCAAACGTTTTGCCGAAGCATCGGTAAACAAGTGTAGGTGCAGAGGGGTCACAGACGCAGAGGAATTTCTCATCACGAGCTGTATATTCTTCCCTCAAAGAGTAGCCAGAAGGCCCCCAAACACCTTCCTCTGAGCTCAGAGGAAGTTTATTTTAATTTTATTTTTTATTTTTATATTCTATTACTATGGACCAGGAAATCCAAGACTTTGCCTGAATCACCTCGGAAAATTGTCCCTCACCCTCGCACATCAAGAATTCTCATCAGCCAGGGCAAACTCGGCCACAGCAGCTGGCTGCTTTTCTTGCTAAGGTTAAATCAGAGATGAATGCTATGAACTACCACGTCTAGCATTTGTCTGTGGCTTTATACTGTGCAAAGCAAATAACTGTCATATTTAATCCTCACAGTAACTCTGCGTTACTCTTACTTCCCCTGCGTAGACGTTGAGTTTCAGGAAAATAGAGCATCTTCCTAAGTGTCAACTGGTCGACCTAGGATTCGCTCACGTCCTCCGACTCCCAGTCCTCGGTGCCTGCTATTCAAGGTTATGGGCCCCTTGCAGATTTCAGAGTATCGTCAGAGTTGGGATTCCTGGGTCTCTTTCCTTACCCGTCTCTGTACCCCAGGGGACCTCAGACCTCAGCCTTCCTCCCACCCATTCCCGTCCTACCCCCACTCCCATGATTCAATGGGAGAAGGTGCACCACTTCCTGGTGAGCGGTGTACACATAAAGCAAGTGATTCTTCCTTTCCTCTGCTGAGGACCCTTTCGAAATCTCCAGGGTTTCTTTTCACTACAAAAGCAATACGGGATTACTGTAGAAAAATTACAAAATATAGACAGACGAAAATAAAAATCATACTTCCGCCGATGAGTACTAACTTGCATTGTCAGCACGGTGGCACTTAGTCTTCTTAGGCTTTTATGATGTGCACACGGACTTCCTCGTGTTTGCAAACACGGAAGAAGCGCCTGCTTGTTGCCCTGTGTGGGGATCCTCTTTCAAACTCAATGTATTGTAAACATGTTCCTGTTAGTAAATATCTGTACAACAACACAGTTAATGGATGGACAATATTTCCTTATCATTTTAGTGGCATTCTAGAGGTAAACATTTAGATTGTTTCTGTTTTTCATTGTTATGATGTTCTATGATAAACTTCTATATCTGATTTTAATTTTCATTTCTTTGATTCTGAATGAAGGTGGATTTTTTCATATGATTTTGATCATTTGAAGCTCTTCCATGAATAGCTTCTCTACACTATTTGCCAGGTTTTTTTTTTTTAAGATTTTATTTATTATTTTTAGAGAGAGAGGAAGGGAGGGAGAAAGAGGGGGAGGCATCGATGCAAGAAACATCGATGGGCTGCCTCTCATAAGTGCCCTGACTGGGAACGACCCCGCAACCCAGGCATGTGACCTGACCCGCGGCTCAGCCAGCGACCTTTTTCTCGGAGGCATGATATCCAACAAACTCAGCCATACCCGTCAGGATGTGAGTTTTTAATGGTGTGTTTTTCCCTCATTGATACGTAAGAACTCTTTACGTGAAGGCCGAACTTGACATCACGTCCTAAGGCGCCATTTGAATTTGGGTACATACTGATTTTCCCTGACTCTCCCGCCCAGACCACGGACGCTTTGCCCTCTTCTTTCTACTTTCTCGTTAACAGATTCCCCCCAAACAAAGCAGACTTTGTAGAGGGCTCTTCCTCCAGTGCTCCACCCCCAACCACCAGCACCTGGCCTCCTTAGGGAAGCCAGGGTCCTCCAGACCTGGGCACAAAGCCTGTGAGGGGGACTCCCTTCCCTTCTGCCCTGACCTGCAGAACCTCGTCTCCTCTTCCCCTTACACCAGCTGCTGCCGGGGGGCGGGGGATGTGGACCCCCAGAGGTTCCTGCTTAATGCCGTAGACCTGAACGTCTCAGAACTCTTGGGAGAATGGTGGAAGAGAGGGTGTCGGGAGTATTAGTGTTACAGAGGAACCATCTTGTTGCGGGGGACTTAGGTCTGTCATGGCAGGAACGTAGAGAGCCCCGCTCTCCAAGGGCCCCTTTTGCTTCCGAGTAAGGCCATAATGGCAGGGGCCCCGGCCTGGCTGTTGGCAGCTGGCCTGCCCTCCTCTTCCTGAGTCTCAGGCGGGTCCGCTCCTTTGCCCTGTTATTACCGCTGGCAGGTTCGTTCGTGCCCCAGGCAAGAGGGACACGGGTTCTACCAGTTCTCCTGGGTTCCTTCGGCAACTCGCCGCCGCCGCCGCTGCTGCCGCTGCTGCTGCCGCTGCCGCCGCCGCCGCCGCCGCCGCCGCCGCCGCCGCCGCCGCCGCCGCCGCCGCTGCTGCTGCTGCCGCCAGTGTCGAGGGGGAGGCGCCCAGGCCTGTTACCTGGAGTCCCCCCCACCAGAGGCCGGGGAGGCAGGGAGGGGACTGGGCAGGAGCTGGCTGGACTGGATGAGCCTAGGCGGTGAGGGCAGGATGAGTTTCTGACCAAGATCACTATCCTGGAAAACTGGGGCTGTAGGGAGGAGGTCAGGTATGCACGGGGGCGGGTGTCGGGAGCTCCTGTCAGAGCTCCTCTGGGTTTGGAGCGTCCTGGCCCACGCCCAGCCCCTTGCCCATTCTCCAGGTGTAACAGGGATGTCCCAGACAGCAGTGGCTGCCACTCGAGCAGGAGCAAGCACACCTGGCATTTCTGTGGCGTGAGCTAGACCCTGACACTCTTGGGCCCCTTGCTCTCCCTCTGAGGACTTTGGCTTTTTTCCCTCGGCTGGACTTCGGTGTTTCCAGAACTCTCTTTCTTGTATTTCTTGGGAAGATAGTGTGATGCTCTGCAGAGAGCCAGTCCCAGCTGCCATGGTGGCTTTGGCGGGCGTCAAGTCTTTAGACCCCACTTTCCTGGTCTGCAGACAGTAGTGGGGGCTGCGCACACACACCGGACAGATGGTGCATGGGGCTCAACTGCACCTGGCTCCCCCCTCCCCCACCCCCGCCCCTTTTCTCAACTCTGTTCACATGGTGACATTTGGAGGCTTCAGAGATCTCTGCCGGAGGGCAGGGCCTAGGGACATCCTGGCCCCCTTCCTGCTCTCCTCAGTTCTCAACCACTACTGCTCCCACCAGAGGGGGAACTCCAAGGCTCAGGGCCCAGTCCTTATTCATCTTTGAGCTCCCCGGGTGCTTGGCACAGAGTAGGTGTGCAGTGTCCGTGAAGGCAGACCTGAAAGGGTCTCCCATTCCACAGTCACTGCTAATTTGAAAGACGAGAGCCCCAGCTCCAGAGTCCAAAAGCCCTCAGACCAGAGGCTGGCCTCATCCCTTACTATCCACCTGACCTTGAGCAAGACATTGAGTCTCCCCAGCCTCAACTTCCCTGTCTAAAAATAGGAACAGTAATAACTACCTCCCAGGGTTGTGGGGATTAGTGATGATGTCAGAGAGAAGCATAGCACGTGCACGTAGTAGGAGCTCAATACATGGAAGTGGTGATTAGTTGGTACTGCGGGATGGTTTGCTGTGTGCCTAAAGCTGATGCGATGCTCATCCCAAGGACTCCGGGGTGGGTTTGTGTGTCACCGGCATCTCAACCTCTCTCCGTGCCCCAGGAGCCTCCCTTGGTGTGGTCCCTCTGCTCTGGGGAATGGCAGGGGCTGCTGCGGTGCTGCTCACGGGCAGTGTGGCCCAGCGACTTGGATCGGCTGAGCAGCCGGGCTGGTGGCGCTCACTGGCTCCCTGCCCCGGGCAGCTTTGCCCAGGTTTTCTCTGGTGGTGGTAGGGGTGAGAGGGAGGGCTAGCTGCCCCTGAAGTCTGAAGTCAGAGGTGGGGTCTGAAGACAGGGTGGGGTTCCCGCATTTGAAATTCCGGCAGGTTATATAACGCCACTGGCCGCCCATGCTGCCATCTCTGAGCCCGGCGTCGTGGGCCCCGTCTGTGTTTTATTCTGCTTCGAAAGACTGGCCCAGTGGGCAGAGGTGCTCTCACCCATGTGTGTGGAGAGGACGGGCGAGGAGCAGAGGAAGTCACTCAGGGGAACCCGGCCCTCACGTGCGGGCGATGGAACCAGCAGGTCTGATTCTCAGTGCACCGCCCGTGCCCAGGACCAGGACCTCCACCTGGCTCTGCCTCCAGCGCTGGCCCGCGGTGCTTCGAGGCCTGAGCAACCCCTGCCCACGTCCCCACCCTGTCGGGGAGCCTGCCACCCAGGAGGAGAGCCGACAGGCAAGGAGGGCAACCTCAGCGGGGACTGAGAGGGGCACACTGATGGCTTACAGGAACTAAAAGCTGGGAAGCGCTGGCTCAGGGGTTGGGGGCTGGGGTTTCAAAACAGACTCTAGAACTTGGGAGGGGCTGGTGAGAGGAAAGGAGGGCAGACTGGCCTGAGACCTGAAGAGTCTGGGACATCTTGCGCCCGGTGACTGCCTTCACCTGAGGGAGTGGACTCGTCCTGAGTGGCCCCGAGAGGGGAGCCCCTGCCCAGGGCACGCCCACGTCTTCATCGCCCCAAGCTGAAAGAGCACAGGAAGCGCCTGCCGCCCGGTGCCGCTCCTGCTGGTGCTTCCTTTCCCTTTCATTCTCCAGCGGGGAGTCGGTTAGGCCTGGAAGTCGTGGCCACCGTACTTCGTTCTGACCTTTTAGAATTTGGTGGGTGGAAAGAGCCTCAAAGATGATTTTGTCGGGCCTTCGGCCCCGTGACGGAGTCCCGTAGGGATCCCTAACACGTGGCTCCAGCCCTCCCCTGCAGCCACACAGGGTTTGGGGGGCGGGTAAGCGGTGTGGGAGCTCCCTGCAGTGGGTCTGCTCCCCTCCATCCCTCCCTTCCTGGCCCAGGTTCCGCCCCAGCACCCCTGGGATGGCCTTTCTCTCTGCTTCGAGCCAGCAGCCTTGTTTCCACGTGCAGGGCCGCTTCTCAGCCTTTAGAGCCCCCTCCTCACTGCTGTGGTCCGTCAGCGAGCGCCTCACAGGGTGCTGGGGGGGCGCCTAGAGGCACAAAGTCTTTATGATAGAAAGGGACTGCGGAACTCAGGAACCCACCGCAGTTTATAGATCAGGGAACCGAGAGGAGAGGCCACACAGAGGGCACCGGGCAGGGCTGGGCCGCACACCCCGGCTCTGATCTTCCGCCGGCCAGCAGCCCTAGGCAGAGAGGGAGGCGGCCTTGGTTGCCACGCATCTGTTATTGTCCAGGACCCGTCAGCTTCTCTGGGGGGCAGTCCCATCCCCCTGTTGATGTGTTGAATTTCAAATTGACAAAAACCCCTAAACTGTTTATAACTGAGTTTTCTCCCAATTGTAAAAATAATACACGCTCATTGTAAAAAACATAGACAATACATAAAAAGATAAAGTATAAAACTTTATAGTGCTTCTTATTGTAGAGTTTCCCCACCCTGCACTTGGTTGCTTTGTTTTTTGGTTTAAAAATTCATCCTCAATAAGACCCTCTTGCTCTGTCCCAGCCAGCTCTCCCATCTCTTATAATCTCGTTTCGTTACCAGTTTTTATTGGCATCTGGGCAGGGTCAAAACATACCTGCAGGGCGACCAACTGAACGGCCTGGGCACTCAGATTGTTGGGGCAAACGCAGGCGTACCCTGTTTTGTTGCACTCTGCTTTACTATGCTTCCCAGATGTTGTGTTTTTTACATATTGAAGGCAGGGCCCTCCACCAGCAAAAAGATTGCAGTTTACATTATCACGATATTTAACTGAGGTGGCCCAGAGCCAAGCCCACCGTATCTCTGAGGCATGCCTACACCGAGCCCCTCTGCCCACCTCCTCTCTTCTTTCCTCCCAGAACAGCTTCCTTCTTCCTTTGCTCTATTCAGCTCCTCCATTTCCCAGGCCTGCTGGGTCCTGTCTCTTCTAAGAGTCTGTTCTTTCCGATGAGAGACTCTTTCTTGGGTTCTGTAGCATCTGCAGCCTGGCCACACTCATCCAGCCGACTCGCACTGACCTCTTCCTTCTCCTGCACAGGGCCTGTTTCCAGGGCAGTGGGGGAACCCCACACTTTTCCTACGGAGTCTGGCGACCATCATGGGCCCTTAACATGGGACCGGCCTGAGCCTGCTAGGGAGGGGCTCGTCCAAACGGTGTCCCACTCGTGAGCTTTTCTGAGGAGTGGGAGAGAGCAGAGCTCAGAGGGAGTCCCAGGACCCCTCCCCCACCCCCACCCCTGGCTTCCTGGAAGCTTGTCCCCAGCTCCTCCTAAAGCGCACAAAGCAGGTAATCATCTGGTTCCCAACAACGGGCTCCGCTCATCTCGGGACAAGCGAAAGTGGGATTTGGTCGGCCTTCCACACCGGGGCTCATAGAGATGAAGAGGAATCCTCTGTGCCCAGCTATTCAGAGACGTAGTGATATTCGTGGCCTTTTCCAACCCTCGGAGCTGCTCTCCGGGAGTCTGAGAGGTCAGATCGATAGGTTCCTGCGTTCTGTCCTCCTCACAGCGCCAAAGCGCCAGCCCTCCTCATGCCTCATGCCTCCCGGGACGGGACATCGCACCAAGGGCCCTGGCCTGCAGCTCCTCCCCCCTCCCCCTCATCCAGCTGGCAGGAACGTGACTGCAGAACACTGAACTGGGACTCCGGACCCGTGTCCCCAGAGCAGTTGGGTCTCCCTGAGACATTCCCAGTAGGTAACGGGGAAGGTCAGGTCAGCGCTGAACTTCCTTCTGCTCTGAATCGCCTCGAGGTCTCTGCATGACAACGTGCCCTGTGCTCCAAGCAGAGCCCCGAGCCTGTCTGGTCCGCGTCCAGCCCCACTGCTGTTCCGCTGGCAGACTCTGCGCCAGCTGCCTACCTTCGCTCCGCCGGGGGCGACACCCCACACCTCAGAGGGCGGCTGGAAAATCAAGTGAGCCACTGTGACGAAACACGAGTGTGCCTGGCACAGAACGAGTGCTGCACAGGTGGGGCCCTCCCTATGGCTAGGTGTCCGACCTGGAAGTGGCATGAACTTTGTGTCCTATCGTTTGGGAATGTGGCTCTTTCTCGGGCAGTCGTGGCAGGCTGCTGGGAAGAGGAGCCAGGCTGGACCCCCAGTGAAGGCAGCGGCTCAGTGCAGAGCCACGTGTCAGGGTGTGGGAGCGTGAGGCAGGTGAAGAGACACCCAGGGCTGGTGGCGGGGGGCTCCCCCCACAGCCCAGGGTCAGCAAGCATTGACAGCTGAGACCAGAGGCGGGCCACTTAATCTGCCTGGGTCAGGTCCTCGTCTGAGACCACCGATAACCGTGAAAGGGCAAGGCTTTGAGGAGAGTGCGTCACTCGTTTTTGATCAATTTTCATGCAAGTGGAAAAGAGGCCTATAAGAAAAAAAAAGCAGAGAAAGAAAAAGTTTCTTTGATTTTAATAGTTGGGGAGAAAGCTACAAAATAAAATAGACAACACAGAGCCTTGTGACTCCCTCCCATTGGCAACGAACACAGGGATACAGACATGTAAACAAGCTTCCAGATCCTGTTATTTCATCCTATAGACCCTCCAGAATGCAGCAGCTCCCACACACTCTAAAGTAAAATAAAACAAGAGTCTTCCCTTCGGAGGGATCGGCGAGGCTCCTGGCCCTCAGCGGGGGGCTGTGCTGATGCTGCTCTCCCTGGGCTGTTCGTCCTGGGGTCTGGCTTCAGGGAAGGCCCAGCTCTCCCCTCGGGCCCACCCCCTTTTCTGTTACCAGCAGGAAACCCGGCCAAGCCAGGGGAGCCTCGCCGAGTCCCTCAGGTGGAGCCAACAGGCCCAGCGATGGCAGCTCTCTCCTTAGGCGCTCAACACCCAGCCTTGCTCTTTCAAAAACAGAAAAGAAGCTACAAATATAACTTATTAACAGTCAGAAAAAAAAGTCACAAATATAACTTATTAGCCATCTAACACTGCCCTCCCTCTCCAGGTTTCTCGCCTGCCTGGTTTTGGCTGTTGTCCTAGGGGTTTGACTCAACCAAGCAAAGAGAGCGCCTGGCGGCCTGGCCCCTCCTCTCTTCAGCGCTTCGGGCCAGGGACTCTGGGCCCCTCAGAGATGCATCCCACCTGGCTCGCCCCTCAAGCTCTAGCTGGACAAGGCCTCAACCTCCAGAACGGTGAGCTGTTCCGCAAAAGGTCTGTCATCAGAGGAGGAGGCCCTCGGTCACCCAGGCTTGCCTAGGAAGGGTGTCGGAGGGAAGAGCAGACGTGATAGGCCGTCCTGGCAGCAGGGGACGACCCTTTCTCCCAGGTGGCGCGTCCCCCAGGCAGGCCCAAGGAAGGACCTAACATCTCAGGCAGCACCACGGGCTGGGGCAGGGCGGCTGCCCCAGAGCCTCGGCCCAGGGGTCGTATAAAATGTCTTGGATAAATAGAACCTCACGGGGAGGGAGATAAGCCAGCTCCGTTCTCACTTAAAAATAGTCAACATCGGCACCAAAAATATATTAATATCTGTACATTTGCCATCTTAAAAAAAAGGAAATAAAGTTTCCTTGGCACCTTGTCACTGATTTTCAAAAATGAGGTGATACGTGGAAAGACCTTCTCTGTGCGCATGCGCACACGTCAAAGCCACGCCCGCGTGTGTGTCCCGTCGGAAGGCCGAGCCCCAGGGGCCCTGGGCGTTGGGACCACGCCAAGCACGCCGTCGCCTGCTCCGCCGCCGCCGCCGTAGTTCAGAGTGCTTTTTGCCAGTGACCCTGTCTCTGCCCTCCACGAGGGACCGGCAGTCCTCGCCCCTGTGCTCCAGAGGGGGAAGGTCACAGGGCCACCCGGCCACACCTCCTCTGGGACGGAAGTCCCGGCCTGCCCTTGCCCCAGACTTATACACATCTGCCCGGGCTCTGATTGGCCTCTGCCCTTAACAAACAAATGCAAACGTGAGCAGAGGTCAGTTCAGGGCGTGAGGGGGCCCGTGTGCCCCGGGGGCTCCAGTCCTGGTCACAGTGTTCCAGCAGGGGCCGCGGGAGGGCGGCTGGCTGGGCGGCAGGGTAGCGAGGCCAGCGCGGGGCTGTTCAGAGGTGGTGGCTGCTCTGCAGCAGAGACGTGACGGTGTTCTGCAGCGCCACGGCCACCTTCTTCGAGGTCTTGCGCAGCAGCGGGCTGTCGGGGTGGTGCTCCTTTAGGTGCAGGATGTGGCCCTCCTGGCTCTCGGACGTGCAGCCACACTCCTCGCACACATACAGCTTGGCCCGCCGCTCCTTGTACGCGTACTTCTGCTGCACGCCGTGGATCTTCTTGAGATGAGACTCCAGCGAACAGCGCTGTGTGAAGGCCTTGTCGCACAGGCTGCACTTGTAGGGCCGCACGCCTGCAAGCACAGGGCTGGGCATCAGGGACCTGAGGGCAGCGCCCCGGACACAGAAGGGCCATGCTGCCTGACTCTGGGGACGAGGAAGGGACGGAGGCCTGTCCATCTCCAGCTCCCTGAGTGACCTAACTGCCAAGCTGAGGAGGACTTCCGCCCTGAGCTCCAAGACGCCCCTCCCAGGCCACCCGTCACCCAGACAGCAGGCCTTGCTGCAGGTTCCCACGTGGCCTCCGGCAGGCGCCTACCCACAGGGCTCCGCTCACCAGTGTGGGTGCGGACATGTCTCTTCAGGTCGAAGGTGTCATTGAAACCCTTTCCGCAGTAGGTGCAGAGGTGCCTCTTGACATCGTTGTGACACTTCATGTGACGATTCAGCATGCGCTGGTAGGTGAAGGTCTTCTGGCAGATGTGGCAGGTGAAGAGGTCCCCAGTGGGACCGTCCCCCAGAGTCACCTGTGGGCGAGGACAGTCTCTGTGAGCTACCCAGCATTGGGACTGCAGACTGGCAGATCGGGAGGCCACAAATGCCGGCCCCCAGACCCCCGAGAAAAGCGCTGCCCACCTGGAGGCCACATCTCTGTGCCACTGGCTCATAGAGACGAGCGGAGGCTGGGCTGGAGGGACCTTCGGGTCAGTGTCGCCTCCTGTGCAGCTCCCAAGTCCCCTTTCAAGGCTGCCTCCCAGCCCCCCTTTCCTGGAGAAGAGCAGCCAACTCCCTACATAAACAGCCCAGTCTGTCCTCAGCAACTCTGCCTGCTACAGAATTCGCCCTCCACTGAGCCCACACCCTTCCATGCCTTTGGACAGGGAAGATGTCCACAGCACGGTCTCCGGGCAGCCTTCCCGGGCCAAGGCGGCCACTGGGAGCCTGGAGGCGCCTCCGGGGCAGCCCGGGCCCCTGGTTTTACTCGAGCGGGCCTGACGTGGCGTGGTGTGAGTCCCTTTGCTGTTCTAATGACTCTCTTGCTTATAAACATTTTTCTTTTTCTTTTTTGTAATTACGGAAAATCTCAGATCTATTCAGAAGTGGAGATGCGGTGGCAGTGCTCCACCTCCGTTAATGTTCTGAGGTTGCTTGTACTTCGTGGGATGCCTGTCGCTGGCACCTCCTCCTGGGCTCCCTGGGCACCGACTGCGCCCGGTCACACCACTCCCCCTCCTTCTGTACTGCTCTGGCGCTGGCTCAGTGCCCGCGGTTGCCAGCGGGTCAAGACCAGGACTCATTCCAGCACACCGGCTCTCCTGCGACCTCTGGTCTCCCTGCTCGCCCTCCCTACCCACTGGGGCCCGAGGCTGGGAGAAAGACTGTGCAGGGGGCCAGGAGCACTGCGCTGGCTCTCTGGCCAGCCTGGCACATGTCTCAGTGGTTCCCCTTGAGTTACAACACACATCTGGCCTCTGCAGGTGGCAGAGGAAGAAACAGCGCCCCTGCCAGTTTTTCCCAGTCTTTTGGCACACAGGACAGTGCTTTGCGAGCCCTTCCACTAGATCAGTTCTGGCAGGTGCTCCCCGTCCTCGAGCTTTCCAGAAGGCAGGTCCAGCCAGGGACAACCCTGCCGTTTGTACGCTCCTCGAAGGCAGGGGCATTTCCGTTGCCTGGTGCACCACTTCCTGCTTCTGCTGTTGAGCGCAGCAGGGCACCACCAGGCCTGCCCTAGGTGCAAGGCCTCAGGTGCTGTGGCCAGTGGCACACCTGGGCAGTGTGGGCAGTCAGCCACCCAGCGGACTCCAGACCTCACCTGCATTGCAGCCCAGACGGGGGGCCAGGAGAAGCTGCTAAGCTGGCCTCCCGTCTCCCTGACTTTGCTGGGACTTCGGTGTAAAGAGGTGGCTTTCCTTAAGTCCCAGAATGGACTCCAAAGGGTTAAATGTCTTTGGAACCCCACTGCTTCCTCTCAGTGCACGCCGTTCCCACTCTGGACCCACTCTTCTTCCTTTAGCCCCTGTCTAGGCCCCAGCGAGGCTCACTCTCTCTGTGGAACCTGGACCCAGGGCCAGGGCCAGTGTCTGCCGAGGTGCCACGTATGCCACCCTCCAGGCTGCACACAGGGCCGCCAGCACGGCTCTGTTCCTCGAGGCAGTGTGAGGCCAATACCTTCATTTTGGTGCGCAAGAAGCCATGGTCTCTGCTCTGGGCGTCTGCCAAGCGGCCCAGGTCTTCAGAGGGCAGCTGGGCCACCACGCAGGGTCCAGAAGCCACGCTGTAGCTGGAGTTCCGAAGGCTCATGTCCAAAGCCAGGGGGCAAGAAGGGGGCTCAGCCACCGAGGGCTCCGGTTCCGGGTAGGGCTGTGCTGAACAGAAGCCCAGGCTGACTGCAGAGAGAAGGAGAGCCAGGTGAGGGGCTTGGTGGAGAAAAAGAGGATTCCGTGGTATTTCAGGAAGGTTCCCTGGCAATGAGCTGGCTGGAACCTGGAGCCTCCATCCCACCCCTCGTAGGCATGTGGCAGAGCAGGGCTCCCCCAGCCCACTACACGCTGCACCTCCCTCCTGCCCCATTAGGGTAATTACAGGTGACGCCAGCCAAGCACCACGACCCACAGGCCTGCCCGCTGAGTAATTTGTGTCTTAGCGGAACTGGGAGGACCAAACCTGCCATACCAATTATCCCTCCAGAGTTGTCTGCCTGCCCCACCTGGGCCAGTCCCTCTGGATTCCAGGCCTCATCCATGCTCCAGCCTGGACAAAGGGCACCACGGGAGGCCCCGCGCCCAGGGACTCGTCCCCACCCAAGAAGGGTTCCTGGTGGCCTGGGCCACTCTGGGCCTCTCCTCCAGGCAGATTTAACTGCTGGCCTTGGAGGAGGGGTGCTCCTGGCCCCTTCCTCCTCTGGACTGGCCAGTCCCTGCTACCGTGGCCCATTGGGGCTCCAGGCTCCCTACTCCCGCTGGCCCAGCTTGGCAGGCAAACAGGCCAGGTGGGGTGGAGCAGGGAGGAGGTCAGGGAGCAGCAGGTGGATGCTGCGTAACAGTCTCCTGGGCAGCCTGCCCAGCTGTTACGCAACCCTCCCCCGCAGCAGGGACCGCTCACTGTGGCACAGTGAGGGCTGGGCTCCCGCCCTCTGCAGCACCGATACCTGGCAGCCTTTGACACAGCCACTCCCCACGACAGACACCTCACACTGAACGGGGCCGGGGAGGCTTGGCCCTCGTCCTGACTAGGGAGAAGGAGGAAGAGTTCTGAGTGACACAGAGGAAGCAAGTCTCGAACCGACAGCTGGGGCAAACAGTCTAGTGTTTCAGTTTAGTCAAGATTTTTCTTCCGAAAGAGCTAAGCTCTATACTTGAAATCCATACTCTAGGAACACTTTCCAAGCCTCAGAAGGCAAAATCAAGAGAGGCCAAGAAAGAAAGAATGAATGAGCTTCGGGAAGAGGGACTGAGAAGTTTGGGTTAGGGCGTCAGGCCCTCTGTACCCGGCTGCCCACAGCTGGTGAGCCAGAGTGGACCAGGCCCTAGGGCGAGTGGGCTACTGCCCTCACCTCCTCTCCCAGGACACCGCGCCGAGGCCCGCTGGGGACAGACAGGGATGTCGGGGAAGGCAGAGGAACGTACTGATGGCGGGTACACAGGAGAGCATCGAAGTCACGCAGTTTCGGGAGAAGCCCTGGCTCTCGCCCCCTCAAAACACAACAAACGGCTGACGGGGGAAGAACGCGCCAGCCCGCCGCCCAGAACCCGTTCTGCTGGCCCTGGCGTCCGTCTGTCCGGGGGACTTTAATGAGCCACCTCATTCTGGGAGTTGATTCACCGGTGCCTGGCCCTGGCCTGGCCTCTGAGCTGGCGTGGCGCCTCCCCAAGTCCCAGATGGCTGGAAGTCAGGCCCAAGCTCTTGGGGGGGTCCCTCTTGCTGCAGTGACGGCAGTCTGTGTATGTAGGAGGGCGGTGGTTTGTCTCCACTCAGGTAGAGACAAACAGGAATGTCCACCCTCTTCTGTCTTTTAGCGTCGGAGGATGTGAGGAGGCTCCGGAGAGCTGGAGCCGGGCCGCACCTCCTGCGCCTGCGCACGGACCGCAGGTGAGGGTGAACTGCTGTGACTCGGTTCCCTCGCTCCAGTAGATGGAGGGGTCCGTGTTAGGGTTCCAAGGATCCAAGCCAGTTTGGGAGGAGACCTTGAGCCTGCCTCTCGTTTCACAGAAACCTGGAAATGGCGGTGCCGAGGGACTAGGGACGCTACGAGCCTGTCCGGCCTGGCCCCTGAGCCCCTCTACCCCCAGAGAGGGCAGCTGCGACTGCCAGGGTGGGGCTGTTTGCCTCATCCCAGCCACCCGCCAAACCTGTCTTCTTGCCACCCCCACAGCGTGTCCCTGCTGCTGCTGCACGCACAGGGAGTGCTCATCCGCGTGCCGCTCCTGTCGCTGGGTATCGCTGAGTGGCAGGAGGCAGGAAGCAGGACTGGTTGGGCCCTGCTTGTGCGGCTCGGTCCCCTAATTAGATGTTTCCGGCAAGGCGGTGGCCGCTGTGGCTACTCCTTGCCCGCCCACAGCTGTGAAGTGTGGCAAGGCCAAACCGGCCTGGCCCTCTCCTCTCTCCCTGGGGGGTTTGCAGGTTCCCCTTCTGCTGGCCCAACTTGTCTCCACCTGCATGACCTTGAGCTGCTTCCCACCCAAGAGCCTTCCCCTCCCTCACCCTCAGCAAGTCCCTTCTCTCTCAGATTGAAAGCTACTGGCCCAAATGCTGGACAGAGTATCTGTCCTGCTCCATCTAAGGCCTCAGGCCAGCGCTGGGCATCAGGGCTGTCCCCAGCTCTCCAGGGAGACACAGCAAGTGAAGCAGATGTGACTTGGTCTCTGACCACAGGGCTGGTGCTGGTGCTGGTGCTGAGCTGGCGCTGGAGGAGCCCAGGGCCAGCACGGCCCAGGTACACACCATGATCAGCAAGGGCAGGGGCCTGTGCCAGTCTCCTCCAGCCCCACCAGGTCAGCCAGCATGCCCGAAAGGAAGCCGGTGCCAGCCAACTGGCCGAGGCCACAGCCCTGGAAAGACAACGGGTCTGTCCCCGGCCTGGCGTTTCCATTCTGTGAATGCCAAGTTTTTCTCTCAGGCATTATCTTCACTCCATTCCCCAATCGCTTCTCATGCCGCGTCCACAGTGAGGTTGAAACCGTGCTCCGAGGCCCTCACACTAGGTGGACAGCCCCAGACAGCCAGGGGCTATGCTCCCTCTGAGTCCCTCCCGCCCTCCTGTCCAGCACAGAGCGGGCATCCCCGTGGGACTTGCTGGAAGTGAACAGCGCTCAGAAGGACCCTGACATCAACGAAGCCCATGCTTCACTCCCGTCTTCCCTGTGCCCAGAGGACTTGCCCTCACCAGCTCTCTTTCTGGGACAAATGGTCTGGCAGGATGCGGCCTTGGGTCACCCAAGTTAGGACAAACGGCTTGGCAGCTTGGGCACTGGCACCCCATGGGACAGGTAGGAGTCCCATCTAGCCCACTGACCAGGCCCCAGTTGGTCTTCTGTCCCCATCCACTGTCTGGCTTTCTGCCCTCCCAGCCTCGCTCCCTGGACAGCATGGCCTACGTGTCCTTCGCTGCCAATACTTCCCAGGAATTACAGGGGTCATCACCACCAGAGGGCTGGTCTTTCCCCGTCCCCACATGTGTATTCTGGGACCTTGAACTGCCTTTCTAATTTGGTCTGGATAGTGCATGGCTGAGATCCTCACACTGCCCCACCAGTCTCTAGCCTGGCGGCCTCCGGGGATGGCGGTGGGGGGCGCATGTGCTGATGAACTGGCAGAACAGCCAGCAGAGGCTCTGAGGCAGGCAGCGGGCCGGTGGATGGCCAGGAGGGCGTCTTTCTAGCTTCCAGGCTCCGTCTGCCTTCAGGGGCTTTTCTGGTTTTGAGAGACTGCACACTGCACGTAAGGGGCTTGGAGGACCTGCTTGGAGCTTCCCCTTCAGTCCAGGGAATGGAATTTAGCCCCTGGGTACAGGTGGCTGGGTTCATCCTCAAGAAACCAGCATTACTCCCAGCACTCCACAGTCAATATTGACATAACAAAGGAGAGCCCAGGGAGACCGGAGGTGGGGAGAGGGGAGTGAGGGCCCAAACAGGTAGCGTTTTAACCTCAACTGCAAGCCCTTTCTTCGCTCCCAGCCTGAGTGGAGCCGTCCCCTGCCCCCATAGCCCTCCAGCCACTTCGGGGCTTTTCCCTGGCTTTGGGAGGAGAGTGAGGCCCAGGGACAAGGTTCTGTCCCAGGGGTGGGGGAACCTCTTGAACTGTGCCTCAGGGAGAGGCTGGAGTGCCGGTAGACACAGGCCCTGGAGTCTGCCAGGCGCGGCCTGGGGCCCCAGTCAGTAAAGGAAACTTCTTCCCAGGAACTCTCTGTCGCTTTGGGGGTCACAGAGGGCCCTGGCGGGAAGGTCGGGCCTCCAGCACTGCCCTGCCCTCCTGCCCACCCGAGCCTCTCTCAGGGGGAGCAGTGGGGGTCAACGCTTAGCTGGTCACAACGTGCCCAGTCTGCGGGGCGGAGTGAAGGAAACGTGCCCAGCTGGCTCCTGGGGTCACAGTCGACTGGCGATAGATGGCCCAGCCTGGGGACAGGCCACCACCAAACACCCCCCGCCCTCTAGCCATCTGAGGTACCCGAGCATGGCCCGAGAACATTCCATTTCTCATTTCCAAAAACTGTGGGAAAACTCTCCAGTGAGCCACAGGACTTTTGAGGCAAAATTAGGTTCTTTAACTTCTGCCCTTTACTTGACCCCGCAGGACACCCCCCTCCCCCGCCCCGCCCCGCCAGAGCCAGGAGGGCATGTGCCACGATTCCAGCGTCGGGCCGTCCCGCAGAGTGGCCTGCAGGGCCCCCCACCTGGACTACCTGGACGGCGGCAGCAGGTGAACGGACACGCAGAAGCCCTCCTCTGCCCTTGACGGGACAACCCCTAGGATGCAGGTCTCCTTCGCCACTCCCACCGCGGCCACCAGAACGGTGATGGGGAAAATCACTAGGGCGAAGGAAGTCAATGATTTCAACAAACGGAATTTCTCTGTCCTTTGTAAAAGTCAACACATGATCTGCTCCTGTTCGGGACGTGAAACAAAACTAAAAATAACAGCACACCGAGTCCCGCGCGAGGCTCCCAGCTCACCTTTACCACAGTCCAAGTTCAGGTTATCAGATCCCAAGGAGCAGCCAGTCAAACCCAGGTGAGGGGGGAGGCAGCGGCAGGAAGCGGCTCGCGGCCTCGCCGCCCCTGGAAGTGAGCCCCAGCCACCGCGCCAGGGGACTTGGGGAGGCAAGAAGCCTGGGCCAGCACTCCAGTCCACCTCGGGCCAGGGGCCAGTCCTCCCTGTTTGTCTCACTCACCCCACCGGCGTCATCAGAGACTTGTGGCACATTCCCTTGTTTGTTATTTTTTAAATTTTAATCTGCACCCAAGGACATTTTTTCACTGCTTTTTGAGAGGAAGAGAGAAAACATCTGATCCATGACCTCCTGCATGGGGGAACGAACAGGAAACCTAGATAGGTGCCCTAACTAGGGATTGAACCTGAAACCTTTTGGTGTAGGAGCAAACACTCCAACCAACGGAGCCACACCGGCCAGGGCACACATTCCCTTCTTTTAAGGCGGCTACAGAAAAGGGGTCTCAGGGCTTGAGATAAGGTTGGGCTATGAAACACCCCAGCGCCGCAGGCCTTTGGACCCTGGTGGATCCGCCTCGAGGATCTCACCACTACATCCACCCTCTCCAAAAATGCGTTCAGGAGAGAAACTGAGGTAAGAGCCCTCCCAGGGCCCCGCGGCCCTCATTTCACGGCTCTCCCACAAGGCCTGGGGCGGTGCCAGGGAGCCAGCGGATCAAGGGTCAAAGTCGGTTGGTTAATTACACCCTCTCCCCCCTTGGAGGCGCTGGACTGGGTGTTCCGTACACCCCCGCTCCACCCCCACGGCCTGAGGAGGGGGCGTTCCGAAGGAAACAGGCTTTCTCCAGACGGCCGATTTTGGTAGGGGGTGGGGAGGCCACTAGGAGCAGCGGCGTTCTCGGGGCTCACTGAGGAAGATGCCACGGGAGGAGGAAACTACTCAGGTTACTTATTCAAAGTAACTCCGACGCCACGGTCAAGGCGATTTCCAAAAATAAACTGGGTGCACCAGCTTCCCCCGGCCTCGTCCCCTAGCTGCGGGGCGGCCTCCTTAACTTTTAGCTCAACTGTGTTCTCCGCAAGGTTGGAGGAGGCGCGTTAGAAATGATCCCACCTCTGCCTTCAGGGCAAGTGTGGTGCAGCCCAGCGCCTTCCCCGCGGTCTCCGCGCACCCCGCCGGCCCGACCCTCACTGCGACCTTCTGGCCACCAGTGTGCTGGGGAAGAGGGGGAGATCAGGGAAGGCGGCTTACACTCTGAGTCTTAACGTTCTGCACAAATCTCAGCCGAAACGCCAGCTCGCTCCCTGCCCCCCAAAGTGGCATCGCTCCAGTGCCCTCTTCCCGCCTCATAAAAGTCCCGACTCTTTGGATTTACGACGCGAGAGTAGAGGGTCGCCTGAGCGGTGACACACCCCGTTGCCTCCCCTGCGCCACGGCTCAGGCGGGTGGTGGGAGGGCGGCATCGCCCGGACCCGCGCGTCTCGGACTGCCCCGCTCCGGGCCCCGCCACGGGGCCTGGGAACCGCTCTCTCCCCCAGCAGGAGGCCCCGGCCCCCGGCCCCCGGCCCCCAGCCCCCAGCCGGCATCTCCTTCCGCCGTCCCTGCGCTCCCCTCCCCTCCCCCAGCGCCGCGGGCTAACGGGGCTGAGGCCGCTTAAACATTAAATCCGGCGCCCCAACTACACCGGCCGCCAGGTTCGCACCACTGCGCCCGCAGGTCCGCCGCCTCGACGGGGCCCCAAGCCGGAGGGCAGCGAGGGGCTTGGGACCGGCGGGCCGGCGACTCACCTGGCACGTAGATCTCGCCGCGCTCCTCGTCTGGGAGCTCGCTCCAGTTCCTCTTGCACGTGGAGACGCACGGCTTCTTCACCAGAAAAGCGCGAGGCATTTTCGAACCCCGATCGTCCGGCACCGTCCGCTTCCGTAACCAGAGCCGGCGCCGTCCCACCTTTCCCGAGCCGGGCTGGAGGCAGCCAAGGGAAGGAGTCGCCAAAGCGCCCCCGCGTTCCACCGAGAGATCGTGCCCGGGACTCCGCGCGCGCGTATCCAACTCCTCCGAAAGAGGTCCCCTGCAGCCAGGTGCACCGGACGAGGGGGAAGTGGCAGGTAAGCGTCTCCCGGCTCGACTGGCGTCCCCCGCGGCCGCTCGGGAAGTCTTAAAGTGCGAGCCGGACGGACGGGTTCACGCTTTATTGGCTCGCGGCGCTGTGTGTTGGTGGCTGGGGCGGGGAGCAGGGGTGATCTGAGCTAATTAGCTTGGAGTGGCCCAGGGAGCGACCGCGCATGCGTTGGGAAATAACGGTGACAACCCACCTATTTGTTACCTGTCGAACCGGTTTTCATTCCGCTGCTGGTGAGGTGGCCTCACGGCCTGGGTGGGGTGGCTGGGCGGGGGCGGGGGCGGGGAGCGGGTGCAGGGCACTCAGCGCCCGGCTGCCCAACCGGCCCGGCCGCCGCCCGCGCGCACCTCCCCGCCGGGGTGCAGCGCTCGCCAACGGGAGTTTGGGAGTTTCGTAGGGAGCAGGGGAGGGGAGGAGGCAACGTTATTTGCACCGGCACTCGCACGCTCTGGGGGTGATGAAATGAAACTCGCCCAACTGGGTCCGACCCGGCCCGGCGCGCCCGGGTGCCTGGGGAGGCACGAAACCGTCGGGCGAGAACGGGCGGCCCGGCCCACACTTGTTGAACCCTGCCTGGGTCCAGGTGGCCCAGGATTCCAAATGCCTGGCTGAGCGATTCGTGGTTCAGCCCAGAGGTACTATTTGCTGGGCGCGGGCTCTGCGCGGGAGGGCACGCCGGGCCGCAGGATTGCGCCGGCCAGTGGGCGGCTACGCACAGGGCCGCAACAGAAAGCGGAGATCGCTGAATGCTGGCGGGAAAGTGTGGAAGGCTTCGTGGAGGAAGGGGCGTTTAAAACCGCTCTGATTCCACCGAGATCCCGAAAGACCCCAGAGCGTACACACGCACAAAACCCTCATATTTGTCCCAAATGGACGGATTTCGGGTGCAGAAAGGCTGGAGGGCAGCGGACTCCTTATGAAGTCAAGCCCAGCCTGTCTGCAGCCGGGAAGGATGCTCAAGTCAGCTTCCCCCATAGCCCACCCTTGGCTGAGTGTCTGCCTGAGCCCCCACCCCCGCCCTGCAACCAATCGTCATGCTTTACCAAGTCCCCAGGCCCAGCTGGAAAGACCCACCCTCCTCCCAACCTGCCGTGCCCTGGTGGCCTCCCTGAGGCTTGTCACTGTGACTCTTTGGCCTCAGCAGAGCTTCTCTTACCAAATGACACAGTAAGGGCAGAGATGGGACCCCTTGCTCTCTGTAGCTCTCTTCCTACCCCATGGAAAATGAACATCTCAGAGTCCCTACCATACTCGTTCACCTTCTTCACATATGAAATGTTTGCTGGAACAGACTAGGAGGAAATGAGCCTGAAGAATGAGTTCATGCAGTTCAAAAGTCGTGAGTGAAAAGAGGGGTAGCCTACTGAGGGAGGACTTGAAGCCATCCGGTCAAAGAGAATATGTTTCCAAGGGGTTGGGAGGCTTCCAGAGGCCCTTTGCACCCCCACAGGACTTCTGTGGAGCCTCGGGTGGGGGGTGGGGGTGGACCTGCGGAGCAGACCAGCCTCCTCCTCCACTCCTGTCCTGGAACCTGTACATTCAGCAACGGGCTTTCCTTTCCACCCTGTTTGCTGTCACCAGAGTCCTGTCACCAGCCTCCTAGGGTCCCTGTGAGGGGATGTGGGCTTGGGCAGGGGAGCGTGATGCTCGCCTCCCTTCCGGCTCCCAGGGCTCTGCCTTCAGGCAGCCCTTTCCTGCCTGTCTGCTCTTAGCCAGTACTGTTTCATTCAGCTGACATGCAGTGAGCGTCTACTATGCACTCATCTTTTGAATAATCCTGCAGAAACACTGGCTAACAGAGTATGTCTAGGGGAGAGGCGTATTTAGTTCATTCACTCAGTAAGTACTTACTGGGCACTTCGGTTGCACCCGAGCCTGGCAGGGGCTAGTACACAGTAGGTTCTTAGAAAGTGAATGCTCTACTGCCGTCTTCAGGAATGACCCTGGACATGAGGCAGTCGTGTGTCCTCGGGGACTGAGGGGGAGCAACTCAAATTCCCCACTGGTGGGAAGAAGGGTACACAGTGTTTGGAATGAGGCCCGCAGGAGGGAGGGATGTTCATCCATGCTGCTCCGTCTCCATACCTATTACTGTGCCTGGCGCATAGTGGGCTAGCAATAACATTTGTTGACTGAATAAATATCCTATTTTTCTTGACTCACGTGACCCATTCAGACTTTCATGTTCCAGGTTTTGGGATAGGCATGGATACAGAGCATAGTTCTTTTTTTAATCCTTGCCTAAGGATACAGTCATTGATTTTTAGAGAGGAAGAGAGACATCAATCTGAGAGAGAAACATCAACTGGCTGCCTCCCGTACACACCCCAACCCAAGGACCAAAACCGCAACCTGGGCATGTGCCCTGGCCGGGAATCAAAGCCGCGACCTTTCTGTAAACAGGGTAGTGGTCCAGCCAACAGGGCCCCATCGGCCAGGCACAAAGTTCTTTATTACAAGGAGAACAATAGTGCAAGTTCAGTGGTAACACACGACTGATGCTGGCTGTCAGGGAGAGACTGCAGAGTGGTGGGGACTGTGGAAAACGTGCCTATCTAAAGAGGCAGTGACAATCATGTCATTTCAGCACAGAAACCCACTGTGGCCACATCTGTCCATTTTCCAAGAGAAGCTGAAAATCCAGATTTGTATGTGAACGCTATTGGTTCTTAAAAATTGACTCGTTTTTTTTGAAAACATAGAATGAGTCAGGCAGATTTGACTCATAGGCTCCTGCAGTGTGGCTGTGGTTCATGGGCAGCTCTGGAACCAGTGTGCGTGAACTTGGGTAGACACCGAGCTACACTGTGAGCTCCAGCTGTCTGCTCTCTCTGGTCTGTGGGCACACTGCCAGTTAGATATCATTCATTCACTCCTTAATGTAGTCACCAAATATTTATTTTTATTTACTGGTTTTAGAGAGGGGGCGGGAGAGAGAGAGAGAGAGAGATCGATTTGTTGTTTCACTTCTTGATGCATTCATTGGTCGATTCTTGTTTGTGTCCTGACTGGGGATCGACCCTGCAACCCTGGCGTGTTGGGACACAACAGAGCTGCCCAGCCAGAGCCAATAAGCGTGCATTGAACACCAGCTGTATACTAGGCACTGGGGATTCTGTGGTGCAAGGCAAACAAAAAACTAAGGAAACTATGAGTATGACACAGGGCTTTAACTAGTGATGGGATAGTGACAGGTGGGGACACTGAGATCTGCATGAGAGGCAGGAGCCAGCTGCGCAGCGCAGTGCAGGGAAGAGCATGACCCGCAGATGGAACAGCCGTGCGAAGGCCCCACCGCGGGAGTAAACCGTGTGTGCGCGATGAAGCGAAGGCTGCGGTGCCGGATCTCCAGGGAGTGGAAGGCAGGGGGAACTGAGGTGGCAGAGGCAGGACCGGCACATCAGGTGAGGCGTGTGTGGTGGGAGGCCTCGGACTCTGGTCATGGGAGAACGGAGTGCGTCCGCGTGGGGGTGAGGGTGGCAGCCGGTAGGAGACCAGGAAGGGAGGCTGCTCTCAGAGCCCGAGCAGGAGGAGATGGTGGCCTGGGCCGGCTGCCAACAGAGCCGCGAGCGCTGACTCCGGATGTTCTGAGTGGACACCTCTCGTTGGCGTGGTGGACAGGGGTATGAAGGAAGGGGGGACCCCAGCAGGCAAGTGAGGACCATGCTCCCCAAAGAGTGGTGGCGGGTACCTGCCTTTGGTGCTTGGCCGCCAACCCAAGCAGCCCTGGGGAGCCAGGGCGGGGCGGGATGGAGGGAAGAGAAGCTTTGGAGAAGGCTTCCCGAGGCCTGGGCGGTATGGTAGCTGCAGGCAGGACGGCTTCCGGAGGCTGAGATGCGCTGGGAGGACAAGCGGGAAAGAGCACTGGGCCATTCGGGTGCCCCGGACTCTGTCTCTGGGGACGTGGCCAAGCCACCTAGTCCGTTAAGGCCTCAGTTTACACACCCGTGAAGCTCTGCTCCTCAGAGCTGTCGAGTGATGCCGTCAATTTGTTGTTGCCCACGAGGCCAGGAGCCCTAGGAAATGGACTCAGGCCAAAGCAGGCCAGTGGTGCCCCTGGCTGCTGAGGCCTCTGCTCGGCCCGGACAGTGGCCTTCCCAGCCCTGTTGGACAGCAGCGGCACCGTGGGGGCTGTGAAGGCCCCGAGGAACTGAAGTGCCGCGGGTGGCTCTGACTCCTTCGTTTCTTACTGAGTTGCTGGCCATGGGCCTCTTAGTCCCCTGCCAGGGTGGGCCAGGCCCCTTAGGGCCTAGTAGGGAATGGGGTGCAGGGCTGCACGTGGGCAGAAAGCTCCTGAAGGGGAGCTGGGGAGCATGGCCAGAGGAGCAGACTCCCTGAGCCAGCTGGAGCCTAGGGAACGGTGTGTGTGTGCGGGGGGGGGGGGGGGGGCTGTGGGCCCCTGTGGCCGCACGTCTGACCTGCCCCACTGTACTTCTTCCTCACAGTTCTCGCAGCCTTTTCCATCTCGGGTACTGGAACCAGCCGGGATTCTTGGGCTGAAGCCTGGAGTCGCCCTGCTTCCCTTGTCCCTCGACCCGCACATGCACCCACCAGCAAGTCCATCAGCTCCGGAATCCCTGGCATCCTCCCAGCCCTCCATCTCCACGGTTACCACCCGCCTGGAGCCCCTGCCACTTCTCACCTGGACCAGTACCAGCCTCCTGACCCAGCCAGTGGGATAAAGTCCTGGGGGCTTGGTGCCTCCTGACCCCACGCCTCTCCCTTCCTGCTGGTTCTGTGGGTCTCAGCCACGCCACGTGCCTTCCGTCCACTTAACAGGGCAAAGCCTGTCCCCAGTTCAGACCTGCCCTCTGCTATGCAGTGCCTAGAACGCTTTGCTCTACCTGATGGCTGACTGCCTCCCGTCTCTCAGGTTTCAGCCAAACGTCCCCTTTCCCGAGAGGCCCCGCTGGCCACCTCAGCCAAGTCCTTGTCCCCTAGTCACCTCTGTCCTGTCGTCTTTGCAGCATGTTTGCCGTCTGCTCTCCTGCCCCCCGTGGAAGTTCTGCATGGGAGAGACCCCTATAACAACACGTTAGTAGCTTTGGTTAGGTAGGGTCCGTGTACCGTAAACCACCCTCTTAAAGTGAACAACTCAGGGGTTTTTAGTATCTCCACAGAGTTGCACAACCATCACCCCAAGTGAAACCCCGTGCCCGTCAGTCACCCCCATCCCTCCCATGCCCATTAGTCACCCCCATCCCTCCTAGCCCCTGGCCCCGCCGCTCTGCTTTCTCTCCATGGACTTGCCTGTTGGCACGTTCTTTTTACAACACCCCTGAACCCCCAGTGCCCAGTGCTGTGAGTGTGGGGTACAACCTCCATTTTTAATTTTTACTTATTGATTTTAGAAAGAGAGAGGAAGAGAAGGGGGAGAATTAAAAAAAACCATCGATTTGTTGTTCCACTTACTTACGCATTTAGTGCTTGATTCTTGCATGTGCCCTGACCCGAGACAGAACCTACAGCCTTGGCTTATCACGACAACACTCTAACCAACTGAGCTACCTGGCCAGGGCCACACCCCCATTTTACAGATGACAAAACTGAGGCTCAGGAACCCTCAGAAAACTGACTTTCCCTTTGCCAAGCCTTATGTTTACTATCTCCCCAGAACTAGGCTGCACTGGGGAGGGTGGGCACCCAGCAGCAAGGAGTGGGCATCAAGCAGGGAGGTCCCTTCTCAGCCACCTGGCTGTGGCCCTGAGCATCTCTGGGAAGTCACTTTCAGGGGCAGGCCTGCTGACTGCAGATGGCGGGAACATCCATGCCCTCAGTGCCGGTGGCCTGAGTTTGCTCCATGCCTGGCCTGTGCTGGGGCATCACCCCCCACCGGGGAACAGGGCAGGGCCCATCCCAGGGTCAGGACACCCAGGAGGGCTGAGGGCAGCCAGTGTGGGAGGGGGCCCAAGTCAGGGTCAGTGAAAAGCTGTTTGCTGAAGTCCAGGCTCCACCTCTTAGGAGCTCTGTGATTTGGGGCAAGTGACTGCACCTCTCTGGGCCTTTATTTCCCCAGCTGTGAATGGTACCCATGCTTGGGCACCTCAGGGCTGCTGTGAGCCCATGTGGATGTGCCCACCATAGCACTGGGCACCACAAGTGGGTGCCCTCCCCTTCAGACCCTGGGCCCCAAGGAGCCAAGGCTCAGAAAGGCTGGCGGCTGTCAGAGGCTGAGTGGGGGCCAGAGCCAGCGTCGGGCTTCCTGACCCTTTGAAGCCTGTCTCCTCAATTGTAAAAGGGGTTTAATAATCAGTCCTCCCTCCCCATAAGTGGTGAGGGCTGGGATGTGCAGTTATCAGCGCCCTCTGGGCCTCCGATGGGGAAACCAGACAGGCTCCCTCCCAGGGCTGCTCTCATCCCGGCCTCTTTCATCTTCAACTTAATTAGCCAGGACGCCCCACCCCGTAGCCTCTTGGGCGGGAGTCATCACTCCCATTTTATAGATGGAGAAACTGAGGCACTTAGAGGGAAGTGGTTTGGGGCTGCCGCCTGTGAGTCAACTATGGAGCCAGGGTCCAGGGGAGCTGGGACCGGGCTTTCCGGCTGGGCCTGTCCCTCAGGGTGGGTCCTCGTCTCCATTCCTCTGGCACGCAGACAGCCTCTCTTCCAGCCACCCCTCCACTTCTACCACCTCCCATCTGGAGGGCAGCAGGATGGCGGGGGGAGGGAGGGAGGGACCCATGGGGCCTGCAGGAAGGAGAAAAACTAGTTGGCAGCTGCTAGCACGGGGGCTCAGGTCTGTTTCATCTTCGAAGCCGGCTAATTAGAGCCAGAGGCTTTAGTCAGGCCAGCAGGCTGTGGGGTCTGGACACCCGCAGTCCTGTGCCCTGGAAACCTGCGGTCACTGGGGCATCAGCAGCCTGGGTCCCCGGCCCAGGACAGGCTGCTTGGGAAGCCCCTAGCCCATCTCTCTCGGCGCCCCCCAAAGCCTTGCTTTAAGCCCTCTGTAAGTTTGAGAGTCCTGGGTTCCAGCCCTGCTTGGCCTCAGGTCTTCCCCATCGAGGCCTAGGTTTTCCGTGGTGCTAGACATGCCGTTCCATGACCTCGTGACACCGCAGCCCTGCCAGTCCGCACGTCTGCACCCCATTGTTTTCTGGCTTCATCACGGTTTATGGTCTTGTCCCTCCAGGTTTACCCTGGCCTGGCTGCCACGACCATAACCAACTGTCGGTGCCGCCTGTGGCAAAGGTCAGCAGCTTCCTCCCGCTTTGACCCGGGCGCCAGCTCCGCGCCCCCAAGCCGAGCGGGTTGGGGACCCGGGCCGGCGTCGGAGAAGCGAAGCCAAGCCCTGAGGCACCCGCTGGACCGGTTCTGCCAGCGCTGGGGCTCCCGCTTCCTGCAGGCTCCTTGAGCCCTCACCTTGCATACCCCCCAGCGGCCACGCAGGGAGCACCAGGACCCGCACCCTACGCCCCCACCCCCACCCCGCTCCCGGCCGCGCGCGACTGGAGCAGGGTGCAGTGTGCCTGGGCGCCGGCGCGAGGCGTGCTAGTTGCCATTGTCGCCAGCTCTGCATCACTGTCGCCCAAGGGCCCTGGGATTGCAGCTTGCGCGTGGGGGGACCCTGGCATCCGGGAGCAGGGACCATCCAACTCCACCGCCCCTGCCCGCGCCTGCGGCGGTTTCGGGGAACGGGGGCCTGCACGCAGCAGGACAGTTACTCAGCCCCAGCGAAACCTGCGAGTCGGCACCTGCCGGAGGGTTGAGAGAGGAAGGCGGTGGCCCCGTTACCGCCCGGCTCCGCCCCAGCCCAGCCTCCCACGCGCCCCGCGCCCCGCCCCGCGCCGCCCGCCCGGAAGGAGCCAGCTGGCTCGAGCGCCGGCGGCGGCTGAGTCAGGCGAGGTAAGCCCGGCCGGCCCGTTACCGCGGGCGCTGGGGACCAGGGCGGCGCTGTGGTTTCGGTGCCGGCCTCCGGCAGGCGGTCTAATGAGCTCTCGGCACGCACACCGCGCGGGCGGCCTGCCCGGTGCCCCTGCCTCTGCTCTCCCGCGTTTCTGCCCTTCGGGGATCCTGGCGGCCCGCCCCGGTGTCACCCTCGAAACCTTTCGGTTTCATCTCAGGACTCAGGCGCGGGGTCCCTGCTGGCATTTGCTCGTATCCAAGGGTGGCTGAGATCTGCAAGGGCCGTGGAGTGACAGTGCCTTCTTCAAGGCTGGCTCGTCTCGAGGCCACCGGCCTGATCCCTCCTCGTTCCTCCCTGCAAAGGTCCGCGTGCCTGACCATGGGGCCTCTGAGCCGGGAAACCTGGGCCCAGCGCCTGGGCGCCTTCCGGGCCAGCCCATCTGCCTTCCTGGCAGGTCCCGAGGGTGAGGATCTGGGTCGTGACCTGCTGAACGACCTGAGGGGTGAGAAGCTGAGCGAACAGACCAAGGTAGGCCCTACACTCCCACATCTGCCCTGGCCCATATGGTCACCTCAAACCACTGCGCCCTTAACTTCATCTTCTCCAAATCTCCCACCCCCAGGTTTCCTTGCTGGCCTTGAGCTTGGAGTACCCAGCCCAGCTGTGGCCAGACGCCCCTGCAGCGGAGGCAGCTGCCACCTCCCTGTTGGATACCCTGGTCCTTCTACCCCCACGGCCATCAGCTCTGCGGCGGCCTCTGTTACTGGCAGCAACCACAGTCCTGGTGGCAGGAGGTGCCCTGAGCCCCACCTCGGGAGCCTCCCTCCGGCTTCTGCCCCTACTGCTGGGCTTGGCTACCGGCAGAGATCTGGGGCGAGGCTTTGGTCTTCCCTCGGAGCAGCGACCCCTGCAGGCCACCGCGTGCGAGTGCCTGCGCGAGTTGGAGAGCTGCAAGCCTGGGCTGCTGGGGGGCTGCCTGGGAGTGCTGCGGGGCCTGCTCGGGCAAGAGGGCCCTGTGGGCCCGGTCCAGCCACTCAGTCTGCTGCTGGCACTGGCCCTGCGCAACGCCTTGGTGATACAGGCTAGGGCCAGGGCCAGCCTGCAGAGCCTGCTCACAGTCAGGGCTTCTCCCACTGCAGGTGGCCCCTGGAACTGGACACTAGCTGAAGAGGGTGATGCCCACCTTCAGCCCCAAGCACCCAGTTGGCCGGCAGTTGAGAAGGAAGAGTGTGGCCTTTTGGCACTGGAGCCTGGTCTTGAGGAGGCCCGGGAGCTGCGGGCTGCAGTGGCCCAGCTTCTGGACACTTTGTACCTGCTCACTCCTGTGGCCCAGGCCCAGCTCCTGTGGCTTCTGGGCTGGGCCCTGCGGGGTCTGCGGGGACAGCCACCCGTGCTCTTCAAGCCACAGCTGGTACGGCTGCTAGGCACAGCACAGCTGACACTGCTGCACGCCGTTCTGGCACTGAAGGCGGCCTTCGGCGAGGCCCTGTTCACAGCCCAGGATGAGGCCCTGCTGCTCCGCCGGCTCACCGTGGCCGCGCAGCACCCAGCCCTGCCCCTGCCCACCCATCTCTTCTACCTGCACTGCCTCCTGAGCTTCCCGGAGAACTGCCCGCTGGGCCCTGCAGGTGAGGAGGCCACCCCACTGCTGCTAGAGCCCCAGCTGTGCCGTGGCCTCCTGCCTAGTCTCCTTCACAACCCGATGGTGCTCCTGGCCCGCCTGCATCTGCTGTGCCTGCTCTGTGCTGAAGACGGAGAGGAGGGGGGAGGCCAGAGCCCCCGGCACTACTTGGAGGAGCTGCTAGCCGGCCTGCAGCAGAGGGCAGCCCTGAGTGGGGGCCCCCGGGCCCTGGCTACACTCTGCTTCCAGGCCTCATACCTGGTTGCTCGCTGCCTGGCCGGGCAGCCCACAGTGCTGACACCCTTGACCCACAGGCTGGCCCAACTCTACCGAGCCCGGCCTGCGCTGGCTCCCCATTTTGTTGACTTTTTGGATCAGGTGGGCCCTGAGCTGGGGGAGCCCCTGAGGGTGGTGCTGCAGCAAGAGGTGGTGTCCAGGCCAGGTGGGGATGAGGCCCTTCGTTGGCACCTGCAGATGCTGGCCAAAGTGGCAGACAAGGATGCCCAGAGTGCCACCCTCAGCTTCCTGCAGGCTGCAGCTGCCCACTGCACAGACTGGGGCCTCCAGCAGGCCTTGCTGAGGGCCTGCCGGGCCCTGCTGCGGGCGGGCGTTAGGGGAGGCCTGGCGGACTTGCTGCAGGCCTTAGCTAGGCAGCTAGAGGACCCTGATGGGCGGGACCACGCCCGCCTCTACTACATCCTCCTGGGCCATCTGTCAGGACCCAAGCTGGCGGTGGCCCTGGGCCCCTCACTTGCTACACCTGCACTGGCCTCTTCACTGGTGGCAGAGAACCAAGGCTTTGCCACGGCGCTTATGGTGCAAGAGGCCCCGGCCCCGATTCGGCTGAGTGTGGGGCCCTACAGGGCCGAGGGCCCGGCCCCCGTGCTGCAGCTCCAGGTGGAGGTGCTGGAGCCCGTGTACTCTCTGGAGCTGCGCTTCCGAGTGGAACGACAACTCTATGCCCCCCTGGAGGCTGTCCACGTGCCCTGCTTGTGCCCTGGCCGCCCTACCCGGCCTCTGCTCCTGCCCCTGCAGCCCCGGCGCCCAGCCCCCACACAGCTGGATATCCGCGCTCTTTACACCAAGTCCACTGGCCTCACGTGCTATGCCCACCTGCCGCCCCTGCCTGTGAAATTCTCTGACCTCTTCCTGCCTTTCCCCCGGCCCCCTGAGGGGGCCGGGCTGGGCTTCTTTGAGGAACTCTGGGACTCCTGCCTGCCAGAGGGCACTGAAAGTCGCCTATGGTGCCCTCTTGGGCCACAGGGGCTGGAGGCCTTGGTGTCCTGCCACCTGGAGCCCTTCGTGGTGGTGGCCCAGCCCCCCACTAGCTACCACGTAGCCATCCGCCTGCCCCCAGACTCGAGGCTGCTGCTGCGGCTGGAGGCAGCCCAGGAGGACGGAGTGCCCGTGGTCCTGCGGACTGATGACTGGACAATGCTGCCCCTGGTTGGGGACTACCTCCGGGGGCTGGCAGCTGCTGTCTGACCCCAGGGCGGGGCCAGGCCAGGCGGGCATAGGACTGTGGCCCTTGTAGGGTTCTGTCTAGGAGGGTCAGCTGAAGACCAGGACACAGTCCTACAGTTCTTTTCTTTTAAAAACTACGTTCACCAGTGACCCTCATGGTTCATTTTCTTCTGGGCCCTAATCGGGAGCAGGACCGCGGGGGTGGGGTCAGAGGCTCCAGGAAGGCCTTTGGAGTGGGAACCTCAGTTCACAGGGCTCTGAGGTTACTTACTGCCCAGGAAGCAGGAGGAAACAAGTCCTCGTCTCTGCTTCCCAGAGGGTCTGGCCTTGCCCAAAGCCACCCAGCAGTTTAGGCACGAGTCTGGTGCTAGGTTTGGGCCTTCTGACCTGTGGGCCAGTGCTTTTCGACTCCTGAGGTTTGCAGGGCCCCTGGCCCAGGGTGCTTAGGCTAGAAACAGTGAGGAGGCTGCAGCGGCCTCTTCCCTGGGGAGGGAGGCTCCCTCAGGCCAGGATCAGAGCCAGTTCTAAGAAGGGCCTGCTAGCAATGGTTTCAGGTCTGAGGGGTGGGGGGCCCATGGTCTGGGCTAAAACTAAGCTGACTTTTCCTTGCCCCAACTGGGAAACCCCATCAGTGATCCTAGGAATCTTCCCAGATAAGAGTCAGCCCCTCTGGGTCTTAATCCAAATACATAAGATACTCTGGATTCCAATGTATTGAGGCCAACTCCGCTGCCAGACACCAGGCTGGTGTTTTTCACATACGTTGCCTCACTTTATCCTTGCAACAGCTTGGCAGGGCCCCACAGATGAGGAAACCTGTAGGCCAGAGGGGTTGAGTGATTTTCCAATAGTCACCCATCTGGTTGGTAATCATGTCTTGTCGCCCTGCAGCAGGTTTCTGTTACCACACCGTCAGAGCAAAGCTCTGCACGGGACACAGAGTCCCCATCCTCTGCCCAGGCCGGCCCCCCGGAGGCCACAGGGGCAGCAGTCAGCAGTGCTGGGCGGCGAATGGCCAGAGGCTTGGGCCTTATGGTCCTGGGGGCAGGGCTTCTTCTGCTTCCTGGGATCCTGGCCCGCAGGCTCCCACGGACCAGGCTTACCCCTCCTGGCGGGCCTGGGACAAGTGGGGCTGTTACGGGTCGGTCAAGCGGTCTGTCCCAAGCTCAAACCCCTGTAGCAACTTGCTGTGTGACCTGGGCAAGCCGTCGCAAGTCAGGAAGCGTTCTGTTCCAGGAAACAAACTTCTCCAGCTGCTTGCAGCAGAAAGGGGCTTTCGGATAGAATCAGGTACTTGGAAAATCTCTGGGAAGGCTGGAGAACGGTCTTCCGGAAGGCCGCCGCCGGGACTGTTGGGCTCCAGAATGTAGTGCCCTGCCTGCAGTCCAGCTCTCAGCACCCAGGAAGCTGGGTCCAGAGCCTGGAACACGGGTGGGGACCCCCACAAATCCAGAGAACTGAGGCTGCTCCAGAAAGACAGAAGCTTCCACAGCTGGTGAATGCCTGCAGCCTCATCCCTTCATCCATGTTATTCAGGGGCACCTCATGAGTGGGATGTATTTCCCAAGCAGACCCCTAGTGGCAAAGGAGTCTGGAAAATGTACTTGTTTTCTTCTCTTTTGTTTAATTTATTTTATTTTTTAAAGATTTTAATTTGTTTATTTTTAGAGAGGGGAAGGGAGGGAGAAAGTGAGGGAAACATCAATGTGTGGTTGCCTCTCATGCGCCCCCTACTGGGGACCTGGCCTGCAATCCAGGCATGTGCCCTGACTGGGAATCGAACCGGTGACCTTCCACTCTGCAGAACAACGCCCAACCCACTGAGCCATGCCAGCCAGGGCTTGTTTTCTTCTTGATTTCAGTTGCAGGGGGTGGTATTAATCCTTCGTCTAAGATTAAGATAATTGGCCCACGTAAGAACTCCCTGGCCATCCTTTTGTCCATCTCTACCCATCCATACCTCCGTCCCGTTCTGTCCCCCCATTCTTCCAGTGCCCGGCACCAGGTGCCCTCTAACCCTCCCACCCACCAACCACACGTATACCCACAGCTGCCATTCTTACAGACCTATGTGACAGCTTCCCAGGGATACCGACTGCAAGCAGAATTGCAGAATTGTAGGGCTTGCACGTGCTTCATTTGACTAAGACACATCAGAGTAATTACAGTTTTTAGCCTCGCATCCTCAATGTGGGAAGTCGTGCGAGGAGGTAGCGACGGACCCTGGGTGAGCCAGCCTGCGACGTCGACCCTAGTTCACCCCTTCGCACGCTCAGTGTCCGCATACCTCTGCTCGCACTTAAACTTCCCAAGACCAAAGCAACAACGGTACGCTCCCGCACAACCACCCCTCCTCCAGCCAAACCTCCCCAAAGGGACACCCGAAGTCCCTTCAGTCACCACCCACCCTCGTGGAGGTTGGCAGTGTTCACCAGGTGCTGGTTCTGCGCCACAGGCGTGCTCGCGGCCTTCCCCGCCGGAGGTCAGGCCTGGCCACGAGACCAGCTTTGGCTGATGCCGCGGGAAGTGCTGGCTCTGGGCGAAACCTCCGGAGCCGGTGCGCGCCTTCCGGCCCCGGCAGCTGTGGGAGCGGACACACCTTGGTGCTGAATAGCTTAGTCAAAATCTCACGTTGATAAACAATAACAAGTGCATTGGCTTATGAAGTTAGCCATCAATAACACACACAATATGAAATGCAGAAAGCCATGGGAAGGATATTGGTTAATCTATATCTTACTTGCGAGGAAGGAAGCATCACCTGACAAGGTGACAAGTTGCAAGACTGTAATTAGCAAATAAAAATATACAGGATACCCAGTTAAACTGGAACTTCAGAGAAATAATCTTTTAGTATAAGTATGTCCCAAACATTGCTTAGAACACGTAAAACATTAGTTGTTTCTCTGAAATTCAGATATGCCCGGGCATCCTTGTTTTTCAATCTGTCAGCCCAGAGTGGTATTCATGACTTATCTTTCCCACCGCCCGCTCCGTGTTCCTTCTGCCCTCCAGGACCTTGACCTAGCGCTGACTTTCATTCCTGAAGGCTCGGAGTTCTTGGCAGTCCTGCCTGTCTTGGGTCTTTTTAGTTTTCACGAACATCATCGCTGGGCCTGGCAGTCCTCGGAGATGTCCCGGGAACTTCCCAGGTGTGACAGCAGTCCTCGTGCAGGAGCAACGACCTCTTCCTTAGCAACCAGGACCCATCACCCTTTTACAGCTGTCGGTTCCGAGGCATGAAGTGGCCGAGTTCATGGGTGTGACTTCGGGTGCACAGCGAGTCCCCCCACACTGCCCAGCTCTGGGTTTGGGGGCTACACTTCTAACTCGTTCTCCCCTCTCCACCCCACAATCTGCAGGAGATGACAGAAAGGGACAAAATCTGAGTGGGGAGAAAGGGAGCCAGCCTTGTACCCTTGACCCCAGGAGTCACAGCTGTCCTCTGTCTTCAGGAGTAATTCTGTTCACAACCACTGTACCTGGGAAATCGCTGAGGTGAGAATGTTCGCACACCTCCAACCCTATCGGGAGGTCACGGAGGCTCTGTCGCCCGCAGCTCTGCCGGCCTTGGAGTGGAGGCATCGAACAAAGCCACGGAAACCCCGAGAATCAGATGTAACTTGTCAAAGGCCCATAGGACGAAGTGCAGGACAGGTAAGATGCCACCCAAACCTTGCTCTTTGGGGCTCAACTGCAAAAACTGGCCTCCTCCCCTGGCCAGCCCCTCCTACTACAGGAGCTGGGACCACAAACCAAGGACCCTCGCGGCCCCAGACTCCCAGACCCTGGAGGCGGTGTCCACCAACACCCTAAAGCAAGCGAGGGGCAGAACACCCAAGCCCCGGGGCAGCTGCTGGATGCACCCCCAGTAACGTGAAAACACTGGCGCAAACAAGGCGAGGGGGGGCGCTCTTGAGCTAACACAGCACCAGACGGACCGAGCCCACTGTGAGTCTGAAATGTTAAAAAAGTGCCTGAAGGGTTAGGGCGTGGATGACAGGGAAGGGGTTTTCAGAGTATGTGTGGCTCAAAAGGGCAGCCTTTGAAACACATAATTTCTGGGGAGCAAAACACACAAAAAGGAAGGAAGAAGTTGTTTGGGCGTGAAAGGGGAAGTAAATGGAGAAACTTCATGCTTCTGCAAGACAACAAAATCAGAGGACCTGCCACTCCTCACCCGCTCTGCAACAAACCCAGTCCAGGAGCTGGACTTTGCGGTGTTAACGGAAGGGGGTGCGTTACACGGGGACCTTGTAAACCACCCACCACCGCAGAAATGCACGAGATGAAGACGGACAGCTTCAGGAGGAGTTCTGTGAGCTCTGGCTCCCCGGCATCGTTGTCAGTTTGGTTCAAATAAACTCATAAAAATTCTCCAGAAAGAAAAAGATTGCATATAGATACCTACAGAGTTACTGCAAAATACCAGCAAGTGAATTTCATTACTTATCAAGCACAGAAGATTCACACACATTTCCCTGGAAAAGCAGAGCTGTAATAAAACACTCTAATCAGAACGAATTAGACTTGAAAGCATGTGAAGATACACAAAGCCACCTTGGATGAGAAGTTTTAAAAGAACAGAAATAGACAAAACCCAGGAAGAAATGAACAAGAGAAAAGAAACACAAAAAGTATCTAGAAATAAAGCTTACATTACAAGGTGCCCACGGGAGAACAGACTGAAAGTATAATCACAGGCATTGAAGAAAGACACGACAACACTCCAGAGAATGAAAATGAGGCAAAGGAGCCCCTATGGCTCACAAGAAAGTAATGGAGACAGAAGATAGTTAAAGAAGGAATCCTAAAAAAAAAAAGCCCGGGCTGGTGTAGCTCAGTGGATTGAGCGCGGGCTGGGAACCAGACGGTCCCGGTTCGATTTCCAGTCAGGGCGCATGCCTGGGTTGCGGGCCAGGTCCATGGTGAGGGCCATGTGAGAGGCAACCATACATTGCTGTTTCTCTCCCTCTCTGTCTCCCTCCCTTTCCCTCTCTCTAGAAATAAATAAATAAATTCTTAAAAAAAAAAAGAAGGAATCGTATTTGTATTATTGGGTCCCCAAAGAAAAACTAAACGATGAACCAGCGTTGATGTTTAATGCTGCATTCTAAGAAAAATTTCCAGGAAAGAAAAATCTGCATGTTCAAAGGGCTCACTGGGAACTGTGGAATATTAACACAGAACAATCAACTTTGAGGCATATCCTCATAACATTATTAAATTTCAAGATATTTAAAAAAAAATCTCCAAGATCTCTAGGCAAAAAGATCTAATAACTTACAAAAGAGTTAGAATGGTAACATACAAAGTGAGCCGACACTGGAGCAGCATCTTTTAAACATTTGTAAAAGTGTAAACGTAGGTTTTTATATTCACACGAATTATCCTTCAAGTGTCAAAGCTATAAGAAACAGTTTTGTTTTTCAACAAGTATTAATTCACCCATAAGCCAATCTGATAGAGAATGCACTTCATCCAAGTAAGAGATGACAAATATATATATACGTCATTATATAGATGCAGATACAGATACAGATATAGATATAGATCTATCATGATCTAAGACTAAAACGAAGGTGGGCCTGAGGGTAAATAACTAAGTAAAAATGTTATGTGTTATCATAAATTAGAAATGATATCACTAAAAGCGTGGGAGAAGAAGGGAGAGGGAAAGAGGACAAGAAGATAAGCTGACTGGTGGCTGTATAGGTGCCTCTGGGCTCCAAATTCACTCTTCACTGTCTGCTCTGCGAAAATAAATCCGGACCCTTTAAATGTCTTTGCCATCTGCCTCATTGTTAAGCTCTGTCGGTAGAGGGCGCAGTGGAGCCACTGCAGAAAGGAGTCTTCCTCGCCGGTGCTGGCAGACGAGACAAATCTGAAGCTTCTCTGCTACCCAAGGCCCTCCGGCCGGAAGCGGCTGCAGTCAGCGCTCACACCTTCTCCCGCACAGGCCCCTGCTGTGCGTGGGAGCCAGTAGTGCGGCAGCCAGCCCAGGCCGGCGCCCTGAACTCTGCTGGAATTACTTAAACTCACCAATCCTAAACTATTTCTCCTAACCCACCTTACCTTTCCCTCGGAAGCCCCAATACGTGCTGTGGCCTATGCTGTCCCCTCTCTTCTTTCTGTCTCCTGACCAACTCTAGTCCTTACTCATGTGGCCCTGCATGGCGGGCCATGCCTCTTGTTTCTGGGGGAACTGTAAGGAACATTGAACTTTTCTTTCAATGGCATTGACCTCTCCCTGTCATCATTCAGTCACCTGTATAAATTAAAATCCATGGGTACAGCGCTGACTGGTGTGGCTTAGTTGGTTGGGCATCATCTGCCAAAGCAAAAGGTCCCCGGTTCGATTCCCAATCCGGGCACATGCCTGCGTTGTGGGTTCAGCTCTGGTCAGGGTGCCTACGAGAAGCAACTGATCTGTATTTCTCTCTCTTTCTTTCTCCCTCCCTTCCCTCTAAAAAGTAAATAAGTAAATTAAAAAAAAAAATTCATAGGTATAATTAGAGCAAGGACAGCTGCCTGAAACGAACCAGCGAGATCTTGTCTTCTAGTGATGGCATAACTGAATCTGCAACAAGCAGACCGTTGTTCATTCAAGCCTGCTGCCCCAGAGACAGGCCCCTGGTGAGGCCAGAGAAGCCCATGGTCATGGCCCCAGTCCCGTTACTTCTTTTGTAACCAAGAGATCTATCACACTAGGAAGCAGGACTGTGGGGCCATGAAAATATTGGCTGAGGCACTGCGGTCAGGGAAGACAGCCATCTCCAGAAGCAGCAGATTCTGCCACTTTCATAATGGAAGGGACCCAATGTAATCACTCTGAACCTGAGTGTCCAGGTGATCTCCTGGGATATACTCTGCTATACGGAGAGCTCAGTGCCGGTCTCTCCTTTGGGACATTACACATCTATCTGTGGCAGTAATCAGATCAGCCTTGCTGAGGAGAAAGTCACGCTGAGCTCCCCATGCCTCACTTCCATCCCTCGCCCACGACGACTTTTTCCGTGAGCCTGCTGGACAATGAGAGGCATGAATCAGAAAGGAAGACGCTGCCTGCTGCCTGCAGACGGTGCTCTTCGGTGAGCATCCACAAGTCAGGTAATGCTGCACTCTGGACCCGTTCCAAGAAGCCGACTAGCACCGGCAATGAAAGAAGGGTCATCACTAGTGATCCCATGGACATGAAAAGGACAGTGAAACATGAACAACTCTGTGCCCACAATCTGATGACTCAAAGGAAATTGTCCAAGTCTTTGAACGACACAAAGTGCGCACACCCAGAAGATATTGCGGGTTTGGTTGGATACCACTGCGATAAAGCGAATATCGCAACAAAGCAAGTCACCCCGATGTTTTGGCTTCCCACTGCCAGTTTTTTTTTTTTTTAATTTTATTTATTTTATTTTCAGAGAGAGGAGAAGGGAGGGAGAAAGAACAATGTATGGTTGCCTCTCACATGGCCCTCACTGGGGACATGGCCCGCAACCCAGGCATGTGCCCCGACCGGGAATCGAACTGGGACCCTCTGGTTCCCAGCCCGCGCTCAATCCACTGAGCTGTACCAGCCGGGCCCACTGCCAGTTTTTGCAGGTAAAGTTGTATTGGAACATAACCGTGCACGTTAATTTACATATTGTCTATGGCTGTGTTTACACTACAATGACAAAGTTGAGCAACTGTGACAGAAACTATATGCAAGGTTTGCTGAACTCTGCTGTATAATAATCAGAAAATAAGATGGAAAAAAGATCTAATTTGTAATAGAAGCAAATATAATCTATCTAGGAATACACTTTAAATATGATAACTATTGTGTATGAAGAAAACCTCACAACTATACAGATAGACATAAAAGAATATGTAATTGATATTATGTATCTTTTTAAAAAATATATTTTATTGACTATGCTATTACAGTTGTCCCATTTCCCCCCTTTATTCCCCTCCACGCTGCACACCCCCTCCCACCTGCATTCCCCCCCTTTAGTTCATGTCCATGTGTTGTACATATAAGTTCTTTGGCTTTTACATTTCCTATACTATTCTTAACCTCCCCCTGTCTATTTTCTACCTACCATTTATGCTTCTTATTCTCTGTACCTTTTCCCCCTCTCTCGCCGTCCCACTCCCCCGCTGATAACCCTCCATATGATCTCCATTTCTGTGTTCTGTTCCTATTCTAGTTGTTTAGTTTAGTTCTTTTTTTTTTTTTTTTTTTTTAGGTTCGGTAGTTAATAGCTGTAAGTTTGTTCTCATTTTACTGTTCATATTTTTTATCTTCTTTTTCTTAGATAAGTCCCTTTAACATTTAATATAATAAGGGCTTGGTGATGATGAACTCCTTTAACTTGACCTTATCTGAGAAGCACTTTATCTACCCTTCCATTCTAAGTGATAGCTTTGCTGGATAGTCATCTTGGATGTAGGTCCTTACCTTTCATGACTTCAAATACTTCTTTCCAGTCCCTTCTTGCCTACAAGGTGTCTTTTGCGAAATCAGCTGATAGTCTAATGGGAACTCCTTTGTAGGTAACTGTCTCCTTTTCTCTTGCTGCTTTTAAGACTCTCTCCTTATCTTTAATCTTAGGTAATGTAATTATGTTGTGGCTTGGTGTGTGCTTCCTTGGGTCCAACTTCTTTGGGACTCTCTGAGCTTCCTGGACCTCCTGGAATTCTATTTCCTTTGCCAGATTGGGGAAGTTCTCCTTCATTATGTTTTCAAATAAGTTTTCAATTTCTTGCTCTTCCTCTTCTGGCACCCCTATGATTTGGATGTTGGAATGTTTAAAGTTGTCCTGGAGGTTCCTAAGCCTCTCCTCAAGTTTTGGAGTTCTTGTTTCTTCATTCAGATGTTCTGATTGAATGTTTCCTTCTTCCTTCTGGTCCAAACCGTTGATTTGAGTCCCAGTTTCCTTCCTGTCACAGTTAGTGCCCTGTACATTTTCCTTTATTTCACTTTTGATCGCCTTCATGTTTTTTCTAATTTGTGACCATACTGACCATTAAAGGATGCTCTTCGAATCCTGTGAGCTTCCTGATTACCGGTGTTTTGAACTGTGCATCTGATAGGTTGGCTATCTCTTCATCACTTAGTTGTATTTTTTCTGGAGCTTTGAACTGTTCTTTCATTTGGGATATTTTTTTGTCTCGGCACACCTGTTGTGTGTAAGGGGCAGAGCCTTAGGTGGTCACCAGGGCAGGGCAACCCACGTCGTTGTGTTGTGACGCTGTACGTGGGGGAGGGTCTGAGAGGGAGCAGTGCTGCTCGCTCCACTCTCTGCTAGTTTTCAGTCACTTCCCCCGCCACCCACAATCAAATTGGGCCCTTCTGTGCTGATTCCCAGGTGGGTGGGTTTGTGTATGTTCCAGGACCCTGTGGGTCCCTCCAATGAGCTCTCCTGTGAGACTGGGAGTTCCTCCCACCACCGCCTCAACCCCCACAGGTGTTTTCAGTCAGAGGTTTGAGGTTTTATCCCCACACTGGGACCCTGGGTGGTGGGTCTGTCTCGCTCCCCAGTTGTTCCTCCCAGTTTATCCTCACACGAATGAATGTGGGAACACCCAGTCTGCAATCCGCCACCTTGCCGGATCTGCCAGCCGCCTCCTCGCCCACAAGTCCTCTCTGCCTGGGTCCCGTCTCTGCCCCTCCTACTGGTCTGGATGAATGTTTCTTCTTTAATTTCTTCGTTGTTGGACTTCCATACAGTTCGATTTTCTAGCAGTTCTGGTTGTTTTTTGTTTTTAAATTTGGTGTTGTCCTTCTGGTTGTGCAATGAGGCACAGTGTGTCTACCTACACCTCCATCTTGGCTGGAAGTCGGCATTATGTACCCTTTGCTTGATAGAAAACTAAAGCAAGACTCTCTAAATTAATCTGTCAATATCCTCCAGCCAAAGACCACCTGTGTAGTTGAACGAATGGGTTTATTACTTTTGTACTGTGGGACATCTCAGTAAGTGGGTGTTAGGAAGGATTTATAGGTGATTTAGGGGAGAGCAAGGCTTTTCTCTGAATGGGATGCTGTCAGAAAGTGGAAGCATTTCTACAATGGGATAATGTTAATAAATCTTAACTAGACTGAGGCAAGTCACATCTAATCCGAGAGAGAGAGATGTTTCATCATTCCTGTGGTTTGGACAACGTTCATGCCTTGGTCCATGTTCACATAATTGCAGAGGGATCTTGTTTTTCTCTTGATCCCTCATGTCTGTGAAATCGTTCATGTTCAACAGAACACCAAGGCCAGCTCCAGATGTCTGGGGGCGTTTTCAACAAATCTATGAATTTAATGCAATTTTAGTCTTTTTAAAAAACCTTTATTTACTTTTTAGAGAGGACAGAGAGGGAGAAAGAGAGAGGGAGTAACATTGATCAGATGAGTCTTATCCATGTCCTGACCAGGCCGGAACCTGAGACCTAGGCATGTGCCCCAATCAGGAATCAAACTGGTGACCTTTCCCTTTGCAGGACAACGCCCAACTGAGCCACACTGGTCAGGGCACAATTTTAAGCTTAATTAACAGTTCATATTGTTCTATGAGAGAACTTGACAAAACATACCTAAGGTAGGTATCTGTACAAATATAAACATTACCCTGACTGGTGTGGCAGAGTGGATTCAGCGCCAGCCTGTAAATCAAAAAGTTGCCGGTTGGATTCCCAGTCAGGGCACATGCCTGGGTTACAGGCCAGGTCCGCAGTAGAAGGCATGTGAGAGGCAACCACATCTTGATGTTTCTCTCCCTCCCCCTTCCCTCTCTCTAAAAGTAAATAAATAAAATATTAAAAAAACACAACAACAACATTAGAGGAGAATTAAGAAACCAAAAAAGAAAAAGTATTGTGAAAACTAAGACATAAGGCCCTGGCTGGTGTAGCTCAGTGGATTGAGCGCGGGCTGGGAACCAGAGGATCCTGGTTCGATTCCCAGTCAGGGCACATGCCTGGGTTGCAGGCCAGGTCCCCAGTGAAGGCCACGTGAGAGGCAACCATACATTGCTGTTTCTCTCCCTCTCTTTCTCCCTCCCTTCCCCTCTCTCTAAAAATAAATAAATAAAATCTAAAAACAAAAAAACCACTAAGACATAAAAAATAAAAGGTTGGTGAACTTGACTACACAAAATAAAATTCATATGTTTAATAAAAATAAAATATACACAGGTTTAGAAGAAACACCACAAATTTGACTAAAATATCTTCAACTCATTTGAAAAATTGTTGATGTGTTGGTAAAATTTTAAAAAGTAAAAGAAAACAAACAAAAAAACCCTTCCTAACAATTAATATAAAAACTGTACTTTTTGGAACCATTCTACACCTGAAACTAATATACTATTGCATGTCAACTGTAATTTACAATATTTTAAGTTAAAATAAAAATATACAATTGAAAAATATTTCAAGGGGAAAAAAAACCCGGGACTTGAACACAGGAAGGCAGTGCTTGCCAAGGAACCTCAAGGAAGGACTACGCTTCCCAGGAGGCCCTGCGCTGACTGTCCGGTGACTTCCTAGAGGCTGCGCGCGCTTTCAGATTTGGCCTTAGCCCGCGAGCCGCGGGATAGCGGCGGAGGATGGAGAGCAGCGACGAGGAAGACGTCGAGAAGCGCCGAGTCCACTTACGCCCCGACACTCTGCGCAGCGCCGCCCCTGCCACGCTGCACCTTCTGCCCTGTGAGATCCCGGTTAACCGGCCCGCCCCCGTGGGGAGCTTCTTCACCCCGGCCATCCGTCGGGGTCCCGAAGGTGAACGCTCGCGTCCGGACTACGGCTCCCAGTAGCCCCTGCGCCGTGCCTGTCGGCGAGAGCCGGCACGACGGCTCCTGGGAATCGCGGTCCACGGGTGGGGGTCGGGGGCAGCGGCGGGAGGGCCGCCCCTGGGGTGGCCCCGTGGGCCTGGATCAGGCCCTCACTAATGCCCTGCGCCTACTTCCTTCAGGACTCGAAGTGTCGTTTCGGGGCCGCAGTCTGCGGGGAGAGGAGGTGGAGGTGCCGCCCGGCCTCGTGGGATATGTGATGGTGATGGAAGAGAAGGAAGAGGTGTTGGTGGGGAAGCAGGACTTCCCGCAGAGGTCAGACAATGACGAACGAGAGCAGGAGCTGCTGGAACCCCGGGAGGAGGCCCTGGAGCGGGACTTCGTGAGCACAGGGGGACAGGGTTGGCAGGGGGTGCGGGCGGGAGCAGCGGCTCCGCTGCTGAGCCGGGCCCCTTTCCCAGGACCGCGTTATCAGAGCCTCCGGCAGTTTCAGCCACTTCACCGTGTGGGGCCTGGAGACCGCCCCCGGCCCGGATGCCAAAGTGCGCGCGGCCCTAACTTGGCCCAGCCTTGCCGCAGCGGTGAGTAGATAGATGGGCCGTCTTCCTCCCAGGCCCATGTACAGCCCCTGTGGCCTCATTTCCCGGGCTGTCCAGAATCTTGCCCGTAAGTGGACTTGGGACTGTAGGGTTTCCTAGCACAATGGTGCTGTTGGAGCCTGGCTCCGACTGGAAGGGTGGGACTGGGGAAGGGACGCATGGCTCCCTCCGGCCTTTCTACAAGGGGCTATCATTCTGAGAAGCTTGGTGCCTCCCAGAGTATGTGGGTCCCCCAGACGCTCTGCTTCAGAAATCCAGTACTAAAGGTGACTCCTCTTGCAGATTCATGCACAGGTGCTGGGGGACTGAGAACCAGAGTTTGAAACTCAAAGATACTGATCCTTCACCAATAAACCAGCTCTTCACTTGTGACCCACCGATCTGTCACTCTCATAAATCAGCTCCTCACAGCACCCGTGAGTTTGCCCGCACCCCAGAGCCCGTAAGGCAGCACTGCCCTTTCCCCCTCAAGAATCCTTCATGGCTCTGGCCTATGGAAACAATTTATTGCCGGGGGCGGAGTGGGGGAGAGAGGCCAAAATTTTGCAGCCAGTACCCACCCCACCCCCCACTCCTACTTTACAAAAGAAATTTTATACAGCCACTGGCCCTCTGTACAGAGTGCCCACACCCCCATCTCACTGTACACAGCTACCTGGCTCCCTCTGGTCCCTGGTTCACAGCAGGCCTGGGCCTGCACCCAGCTGACCTTAGAGATGACCTGAGCCCTGAGCTCACTTTGGTGCTGGACACCATCCGGCCCCTACCAGGCCTGTCCTCTCCTTATGGAACTGTCCTCAGTCTGGTCCATCTCCCTAGTGTCCCCCTTGGGGACAGGATGGGCTGTCAGCTCCAGTTCTGCCAGCTTTGTTGGTGCAGCCATGGGCTGTGCCTGGTCACCACTTCCCCCTCTTGCTCCAGTCCTTGGGAGTGAAGTGCAGACACTTGGAATCAATGCGGAGGAGGCGCTTGAGCATAGCCCGTTCGTGCCCATCCACAATGTCCTCTGACAACGTGAGGATATACTGGCCCTGGGCAGGAGACAGGACAGAGCAGGTCAGCCCAAGTGGGGCTGCACCGTGTCCCCCACACACCTCTCCCTGTCCACCTCCCTACCTTGTAGTAGTTGATTAGGTTGAGGTACTGCAGAGTGGAGATGACATCCTCCTTCTTGATGCTGGTGATTTCACTGATCTCGCTGTGGGAGGGCAAAGGTCAGGTCCCCTGTGGGCGTTCTTCTTTGCCCCAGGCCCCCAGGAGCCCCAAGGGTAGAAAGCCTGGGAGAAGTCCATGCAGCCCCAGGGAGGAGTGGCCAGGCTTACTTGATGGTGATCTGTGGCCTCTCCCCACTCTCAGACTTCAGGCCCATCAAGATCTCCAGGATGGTCTGGGACCAGTAGCTTCGGTAGGATAGGAGGCCAAGGTCCGAGAGGGGCTTCTCTGGGGTCCCCGTTTTCCCTTCCACTTTGGAGAGTTCATAGCCTAAAGCAATGGAGAGGGAGGGAAGGGAGGGGTAAGGGGCCACAGCCTCACACAGCCAGTGCTGAGGAACACAGCTGCACAGGTAGACCACCTGCTTCCCATCCTGGCCCACTGCATGGTAGTTCCATGACCCAGGGTGTGTGGCTCGTCTGCTCTGTGCCTCAGTTTCCTCATAAAGGGCTGCTAAGTACCCACTCTTCACCTGTGCGCCAAACACAGTGGGGGGTACTGTGCGCACTGAGAGAAGCTACAGTCGGCTGGGGTGGGGGGTGCTCAGGAGCTGGTGAGGGTTTGAGGTGCAGCAGAGAAAGTGCCTCTGTCACCCCGCTCTCTGTGCCTGGGCCTGTGAGGAGGGTCTGCTTCAGGCCTGAGATGCTTGGATTCTCGTAGTCAGTAAGGCCCCCTCGCTGTGACCTGAGGGGTGCCAGGGCTCTAAGACTAGACTGGTTGGACCAGGTGGCTGAGGCGGCGAGAGCGCCAAAGGGCTTCCCAAGTCAGAGAGGCCACCCCTCCGCAGATGACAGGCCCCCTCCTCGCTACCCCTCCCACTCTGACTGTTCCACCCTCTTGCCTAATAACCACCGCAGGCAGTTCCTGGTGAGACCTCAGGCGCTAGGAAACCCTCCGTGGCTTTGTGTCCCTTGGGCAGAGTCTTCATTTGCCCCGCCAGGGCCCTGGGATGTGTCCACTAGTGGAAGCCCTTCCCCACCCACAGTCAGAACTGCTTCACGTTGCGCCATAGCCTGTTTTGCTTTCCTCCCTTTGGTGCATCTTACCTAATCTCATGACTTCCACCAAGCAGCTTCGTGAGAGGGACAGAGAGGCTGGTGCTTTGGAGAGAGGAAGCCGCACTGGGTTCCTGCTTACTCTTGCTGGGTCTGGGGTGCATGTAGACTCCTGACAGATCAACGGGCCAGCACTCGGGCCTCCTCAGTGGCTCCCGTAACACCCACGCCCTGCCTGCCAAACTGAGCACGCCGTGGTCCCTGCCTGTATCCCCTCTCCATTAAGGTCTGCACTCCAAGACTTCTCAGCATCTGCCTGCTTTACCAGGCTGGGGACCTCCTAAAGATGTGACCCCATCTTGGCATCGTTCTACCAATAAAATTTCTCAAATGGACTATGACCTTGATCAAGTCACACCTCTGTCTCTTCACCAAACAGCTAAGCTTCCCTCCCCGTCTTCCAGCGCAGAGCTTGGTCAAGCCAGGGAGTGGTGAGCTGAGTAGAATGGAGGTGGGAGGCCGGGAAGCAGAAGGGAGCTTGGGGTTGTGAAGAGCTCGTGAAGGAGACCAAGCCGACTGAATGCAAGGAACATGGGCCATATCTAAGAGTCAGTGCTTAATCTCTGGTAAGTTAATAGCATTTTGGTTTTTTAGAATACATTTATTAAAATGGGACAGTGAGCCCTGGCTGGTGTGGCTCAGTGGACTGAGTGTGGGCTGCGAACCAAAGGGTCGCCGGTTTGATTCCCAGTCAGGACACATACCTGGGTTGTGCACCAGGTCCCTGGTGGGGTGCTTGAGAGGTGACCACACACAATATTTCTCTTCCTCTCTTTCTCCCTCCCTTCCCCTCCCTAAAAATAAATAAGTATTTTTTAAAAAGCTAGGGACAGTGAAAATAAGAGTTTAGGATAGAAGAAGCAACAAGAGGGAACCTGGGTGGGGCTCCATTGCCTCACTGGAAAGTCAGAAAAGGGAGCCTTGGGGACAGGTCCAGGGGGTTAGCCTGGGGCCGCCGCTGCCCATTGCTCCCCTGGTTGCAAATCTTGTGGGGACCCTTTGAGTTCAGGAGAGACACGCCTCGGAGGGAAGAAAGGCGTGAGCACGCTCCCGAAAAGGAGACTGCACCAAGTTAATAGCACCTGAACACCCGCTGTCTGCCAGTGTCAGGAACCCGCTGGTCCTCCCTCGGGAACTTACATGGCTACAGTAGCAGACAGATGACAATGGCTCACTTGGTTCTGCCTGTGGGTCTGGGCAGGAGCACACGAGTGAAATTTGGGGGAAGCTGGATGATGCTTAGAGCCTCGGCGGAGGAACAGTGAGGGGCCGAGAACCTGATCCAGACAGACAGGGCAGCCGCCCTGGGGAGAGAATCTCGGGAAAGCCCCCATCTGGACTTCCGGCTGAGGTGACTGGGCCACGCCGAGATGCGCAGCCCCCGGCCGTGCGAGAGTACTCACTGAATTCGATCAGCAGCTTGCCGTAGCCCCGACGCTGGTAGGGAGGCAGGGTCAGGATGCAGGCCACGTTGTAGTCTTCAGTTGACTCCTTTTCCTGGAAAAGCGGGCCGGTGAGTGGGAGGGCAGGGCCGGGCCTGGGGCAGGGCCGAGGGACAGGCCGGGCAGGCACTCGCCTTGGAGAAGTAGCCCACGATGTGGAAGCCTTTGCAGTCGTACTCCGTCATGACGTAGAAGAGGAAAGGGTCTGTGTCGTAGTACAGCGTCTTGTGGTCGAGGAAGCACTTGGCCAGGAGACACAGGTTCTGGGAGTAACTCTGCGAAGGAAAAGGCCTGTCACCGCCCTGGGTCCCTGCCTCAAGCATGGCCGTTGGGCCAGGGTCAACCAGGAGCTGCTCTGTACCCCAGGCTGAGAGGTGATGAGCGTTCTTCCCTGAGGCCTGACCTGTCCCACCAGCCGGGCTGTCCCTGCTGCCTGGGCAGGGCTACTTCATGGCGTCGTGGAGCCCGCGGACCTGCCCAGGGCCCCTCCACTGCAGTCAACAACGGTCGGCACGCGGACACGTCCCCAAGGAGACTGACCAGAGCTTATGAGAGAGCTCTGCCCGTGTGACAGTCTGAGGAACCTGGCTGTCAAAAAATACAACTTTTCTGCCCACAGTCACACCTCTTGGGGACTGACCTGGAGTCCACAACTGAGTCAGGAGTTCTGGAGTTTAAAAAATAACCCTAGGAGCTCCCCCCACCCCTCCAAAACCCCATTAATCTTGTTATTTTTACCTCTGCACACAATTTATCCTGCACTTCAGACATGACTTTTTAAATTGTTTTTAAAAGATTTTATTTATTGCCCTGGCTGGTGTGGCTCAGTGGATTGAGCACTGGCCTGCAAACGAAAAGGTTGCCAGTTCGATCCCCAGTCAGGGCGCATGCGGTTGTGGTCTGGGTCCTGGTTGGGGGCATGTGAGAGGCAACTCATCAACGTTCCTCTACCTCTTTCTTCCTTCCCCTCCCTCTAAAAAGTAATTTTTTTAAAAAGGCGCCTTGAATGGCAAGGGAGAGAAACACAAAGTACGAGAGAAACAATGACCGGCTGCCTCTCACATGCATGCCCCTAACTGGGGACCTGGCCCACAACCCAGGCATGTGCCCTAACTGGGAATTGAACCAGCAACCCTTTGGTTCGCAGGCTGGCTCAGACATGACTTTTTAACTACCCGCTGGGCATTGCTACCTACATGCCCAAGTCCACACTTAACACAGAACGGTGGTTAAAGCAGCATCTTCCCTCCAGCTCGCCCAGCACCCAGGCATGAGCTCTCCCTTGCCATTCAAGGTGCCTGCCTCTCCCTCACCACTTCTAGGCCCCAGGAATAGTGGGCTCTCTTTCTCAAAGGTCCTTTCAGGTTTCTCCTTCCTCCCCACAGCCAAAGACTGCAGCAGATTTATTGTTTTTAAGATTGTATCTATTTATCTTTAGAAAGGAGCAGGGAGGGGAAAAAGAGACAAACATCGATGTGTGGTTGCCCCTCGTGTGCCCCCAACTGGGGACCTGGCCCTCAAGTGAGGCATGTGCCCTGACTGGGAATCGAACCAGAGACCCTTTGGTTCGAAGGCCGGCACTCAATCCACTGAGCCACACCAGCCACGGCAGACTAAAGCAGGTTTTGAAGCCCCAAACTTAGGGTGTCCCTAACTCCCCAGATGACCTCATTTGCACCTGAGCCTTGTCCCTTCTAACAGCCTTCCCTCGTCCTCTCTGCCCTGCAGCCGGAAGAGTCTTTGCCTTTGACACCCACGACCTCTGTGCAGCCATGCCTGCCCTTCAGCACCCACTGCTTGGGAGTCCGCATTCACCTCGTCCTTCGTACCAAGGCTCAAAAGTCACCACCTCTGGGTCCTAACAACCCACTTAATAATAAGTCACGCTCCATGACACTTATCACACTGGGATCTAAGTGTCCACTGGGGTGTCTGTTTTCCCCGTGGACTGTGAGCTCTCCAAGAGCAGAGATTTTATCTAATCCTGGTCGCATCTCCCGGCACCTGCCCTTCAACAGGAACTCACTAAAAAAGGAGTGCACCAACTTGTTGGCCAGGCCAGTCAGTGTCTTCCTGAGCGGGAAGAAGCTGTTCATTTGACTTCCCCATGCTCCAGGTTCTGAGGTGCCCCGACTGCCCCTCAGCCACTGACCTTATTCTTCCGTCCGTCGATCTCGAAGAAGGAGATGGTGCCCTTGCGGTAGATCTCGTTGCCTGGTGGGTGTCGCAGGTCACACTTGGTCTGCGGAAGAGAGCAGGGTCAGGGGTGGGAGAAGGGTTGCGGTGCTGGTAGGGCAGCACCTGGGACCCCTCATACCAAGTGACGCTGCAGACACTTGAGGCTGCGGCCATACTTGAGGCAGAACTCGCACAGGTACAGGACTGGCAACGCGGTCAGCTCCTGCGGGTATGGAGAGAAGTACCACGGCTTCAGGCGGTGCCGGCCCAGCTCGATGCACTCAATGTTCTTCATCCGGGTGACGATGTCGTCGTGGCTCCGGTCAGACACCAGGCTCCCAGTCATGCGCGGAGCTGACGGTATTCCGTCTGAGCTGTCCTGGGAGTCCTGCCCAGGACCAGCAGAAGGTACCAGTTACCGGTGACGACAGTTCACACAGCCTCCCCCGACACAGGTTCCCCCGTTCAACCCTAATGGCAACCCTGGGGGGGAGGTACTATATCCCTACTCTCCAGATAAAGAGACCAAGACTTAGAAAGTTTTCATTCAAACTTGGGAAGGACCACCCAATGACTGACCTGAACCAGCTCTGCTTAGCTCCTAATCCCACCACCACCACGGCTGCCCACCACCTGTTGTTTATTTTTAAACTAGCCACTAAAAACTCCAACTCATCTACATTCTCTGCTTTTCACTCAGTTTCCCTCTACCCCAGACCCACCTCGTCAGTGCCCAAGCAGTTTGATTTTCGTTTCCGTCCTGGCTGGGCTGCCACTGCCCTACGAGCCGATCCATTCTGTAGGTGAAGTGGTAGGAACAGAAGAGGTGGCTTTTAGGCGACTCTGAAAGGGGCTACCAGAGGGAGAAGCCAGGACGGAAGAATGGTGGTTTGGAGAGCTCACCTGAGGGAAAACTGAGGCTGGGGCGGTCTCGCTGGGCACTGGAGTTGCTGGTGAAACCACCTCCACCTTCCGTTTCTGCAGAAAGAAACCAAGAAAGGTGGGTCAGAAGGTAGAGAAGGTGGGACCTGAGAGGAAAGCAAGGTCCCTGGAATTGCTGAGGGTACCGTTGAGCGGTGGTTGGGCTGCAGGCAGGAGCTGGAGGAGAGCGGCTGGTCAGGCTCACCGCCGGGAATGGCCTCCCGCTCCTTAGGCAGGTTGAAGCGGAGTGTGATCTGGACCGGGATTGGCAAGGTCTTCCCGCTGGCCTGGGCGGAGGCCGGCTGTAGAGATAGGTCCAGGGTCTTCCTCTGGGGTGGGGATGGTGGTGGGATGGGAAAGGGGAGTAGGAGCCCCTTAGCATGATGTTATCAAACCCCACCCTCTCAAGGACATGGGAATAGCTGCTGGATTCTGGAAGCTACAACTGCAATCTGGTCCCCATCCTTTGCAAGCTGAAGCCAGGATAGGAAAGTGCCGCCTCAAGCCCATCCAGGGGCCACTGAGGCCGAGATGTAACAGGAGTAGGAGGCAAGAAAGAAGAGGTGAAGTAGGGGACCTACTCACCACCTCTCTCTCTGGAGAGCCGGGACGGGACCCAGGAAGTCCGTTCTTCGTAGGGGTCTTGGCCTCTTTCTTCGGGAATTGGATCTTCTTCAGGTCTAGCCGTTCGTGGGTCACCCATTCATCCAGGCGTTTGTTGACTGCAGCAGTGAGGATGGCTCAGGAAGGAATGACAGAGGCCGCCCCCCAGTCCTACCCCGCAGGCCCTCCTCACCCTAGCCCAGCACTCACAATCAATGTAATGAACGTAGAAAAGCTTCCGGCCACTGATGTCCTTCACGCTCAAAATCTCGGCCAAGGCTGTGGGAACAGCACAGGGGCATTAGGAGGGTCAGTCCATGAGGCTCCACCCACCTACGACATGAACTCCACTCCCAGGCCAGATTCCTACGCCCCAGCACTTAGAAGCTCTCCTCCAAACCCTCTTTGGTCACCAAATGCGCCCCCTCTCCAAGCCCCGCCCTGTCCATCTGGAAGCGGCTACAGGCCACGCCCCTCCCGTGTATCTACGCCCCCCCCCGCCCCAGAATTCTTGAGGCCCCACCCCCTCCCGAGGGGTTCGGTTAACTACCGCCCCTCGCCCTCTGGTTCCTTAGCCCCGCCCCCCGACGTCACTCACGCCACTCATCTTCGTTGTCCTGGTTTCGCCGCAGCACTGGCAGGCGGCAACCTTCGATTATCTCCCCCTGGGGAGACAGCGCGGCGCCAGGGTCGGCTACTGGGGGTCCTCGGGCTCTACCCACCTCCCCTGGCTCCCTCCGCCCCGCCCCGGGCACCGGACTCACCACCTCCGCCATCTTCCCTCCCTCCACTGCCACTTCCGGCCCCTCTGGGAAACGTCACTTCCGGGACTGAGCAAGGTTTAGGCCCGGGCTTTCCGATACCACTGTAGACAATGACCCTTGAAAGACACCACCGAGCAATTGGAAGCGGAAGGCCGGCCCTTTTGGCTGGCAGGTGAATGGGGTATTTTATGGCTTGGGCCGGGTCCGGGGCGGAATCCCCACAACGTGCACAATGATTGGGGGAAAGCTTAGTCTGTCACGTGACGCTCACTGGGTGCGACGCGGGTCACGTGGGTGCAGTGCGGGTCGCTTGGTACTAGAGTTTGGGCTTTGAGGATGGCGGGGCTCCGTCGTCCCCTAGTGGCTGTGGGAGGTGTCGCTGGGGGTTAACCAGGAGCGCTCGGTGGTAGGGGACGGGTCTGGAAGGTTTGGGAGGCTGGAGAGGAGGGTGGAACTGTGAAGGCAGTTCAGTGTCTGGCCCAGTTTGTGGATTTCATTCCTTGCATAAGGGGACTTAGGGAATATTTCTAGGTGGTGGTTTTGTATATTAAGTTTCTATTTAAAAAATAATACATTACTCATTCAGACACCCAGCACATGAATCTCTTACTATGTGCCAGGCACTATTCTAGGAGACTGGAATACATCAGTGAGTAAAGAACCTTGCCCTTCTAGAGCTTACATTTTTGGGGGTTAGGAGGAAAAAGAAGGGTTTATGTAACCAACAGTAGATATATTCAAAAGCATATTATTTTGCTTATTAAAGACTGATAAGTGTTTGGGAAAACCGAAAAGAATGAACAAGGTAAAGGAGCTGGGCAGGCAGGTTGCTACTTTTTTTTTTAAGATTTTATTTATTTATTTTTAGAGAGAGGAAGGGAGGGAGAAAGAGAGGGAGGGAAACATCAATGTGTGGTTGTCTCTCACACAGCCCCCACTGGGGACCTGTCCCGCAACCCAAGCATGTGCCCTGACTGGGAATTGAACCTGTGACCCTTTGGTTTGCAGCCTACACTCAATCTACTGAGCTACCTCAGCCAGGACTCAGGTTGCTATTTTAAATAGGGTGCTCAGGGCAGGCCTGGGTGGAAGTGTATTACTTGAGCAAAGGTTTAGAGGGGGAAGGGAAGAGCCGTGAGGATACTTGGAGGAGAAAGTGTTTCAGAAACACAGGCCACAGTAACAAACGGGGAGAAAAATCTAACTTCAGATCATTTTGGGGGACCTGTCCACAGTGACCATTTTGGTTGAGTATCCTGTAGACTAGGGGTGGGCAATGTATGGCCAGCTGGCCCAATCCAATCCTCTGCTGGTTTTACTATAGCCAGTGAGCTAAGAATGGTGGGTTTTTTTTTTTTTTAAGATTTTATTTTATTTATTTTCAGAGAGAGGAGAGGGAGGGAGAAAGAGCAATGTGTGGTTGCCTCTTACATGGCCCTCATTGGGGACCTGGCCCGCAACCCAGGCATGTGCCCCGACTGGGAATCGAACCGGGACCCTCTGGTTCCCAGCCCGTGCTCAATCCACTGAGCTACACCAGCCGGGCAGAATGGTGGGGTTTTTTTGTTGTTTTTGTTTGTTTGGGGTTTTTTGGCCATTACTGGTGTTTATATATTTTAATGGTTAGGAAAACAAAAGAATATTTCATGACACATTAAAATTATGAAGTTCAAATTTCAGTGTTCACAGATAGTTTTATTGGAATGTAACCGCATTTATTCACTTACATTTTGACTATAATTCCTTTTACATTAAAACTTTCTAATTATGTCTGAAATATAAACCTCTAGCCCATAATGCCTAAAATATTTACTATATGGCCCTTTACAGAAACTGTTGCCACCTCCTACCTTGTGAACTACTGTGCTGTGTTGAATACGAAATAGGTTCCTACTGTGTACGCCGTTCTGTGACCGGCGTGTTCCCTGAGCAGCACAAAGTGAACACCCGTCACTAAATGTTCTATAGTCCTAATTTAATGGCTACGTGACGTTTTGTTTAGATGCACCTTAGCTGCCACAGCCAATTGCCCTGTTGAACATTCAATTGATTTCCAATTTTCCTCTATTACAAACAGTGCCAAAAAGAGTATCCTTCTATACACACCTTTTCACGTATTCAATCCAGCATGATTTTCATTGAAGATACAAGTGGAGAATGATTATATCTGCATTTTAGAAAGATCATGTGATAAGTGTCTTTGGATTGAAGGACATAAAACCAGAATATAACCAATCAGAAGGCTGCTAAAATCAGCCACTCACTGATAACAGTCAATAAATGTTTATCCAGAGTCTGCTGTGTATTGCAATTAGCACAGTTTTCATCCCTGTCTCCCTGCGATCTATAAGCTAGAGATCCAGGAAAGATGGTGTTGTAGTTCAATTCCAAATATGAAGGCCTGAGAACCAGGAGAACTGATGGTTTAAGTTCTAGTCCAAGACCAAAGGTCCGAGAACTAGAAGAGCCTGTGTAAGTTGCAGCCCAGGACAGAAGAAAGCCAATGTTCCGGCTCACACGGTCAGGCAGAGCGCAAACTCTGCTTCTCCTCTGCCTTTTAGTTTCTATTCTGGCATCCAACATACGGAACGATGCCCACCCACCATGGGGAGGGCTGTCTTCTTTACTTGGTCAACCGGTTCCAATGCTAACATACAGAAACGTCCTTACAGATATGGCCCCAGAAGTGATACTGTATAATCAATCAAATATCTTGGCACCCTGAGACGCAGTCATGATGACACATAAAATTAACCATCACAGACCATATATGCATTTGGTAAAATGATATATGAGCTATATGTCTAAAAATATTTTATCCCAGACAAGAAAAAGCTAAAGAAGGTCCTCACCACCAAACCTGTATTAGGAACCAGTTAAAGGAACTATTCTAAGAAGAAGAAGGAAAAGAAAACATAAAAAATATGAATAATAAAATGGCAATAAGTATATACCTATGAAAATTACTTTAAATGTAAATGGCTTAAATGCTGTCAGACATAGGGTGGCTGAATAGGGATAAGAAGACATGACCCATCTGTATGTTGCCTACAAGAAACCCACTTCAGACTAGAAGACACACACAGACTAAAAGTAAAGGATGAAAAAAGATACTTCATGCAAATGGAAATGAAAAAATAAACTGTGGTAGCAATACTTATATCAGACAAAATAGACTTTAAACAAAGACTATATGTAACAAGAGACGAAAAATGACCCAGCAGTTCTCTTCTGAGTATTTTTCTGAAGAAACCCCGAATACTAATTTGAAAAGATGTGTATCTATGTTCATTGAAGCATGATTTACAATGGCCAAGATATGAAGGCAACCTAAATGTCCATTGATGGATAAAGAAGAGGTGGTACATATATACAATGGAATGTTACTCAGCCCTGAAAAAGAATGAAGTTTTGCCATCTGCAACAACATGGATGGACCTAGACGGTATCATGCCAAGTGAAATGTCAATTAGAGAAATACCATGTGATTTCATCTATATGTGGAATCTAAAGAGCAAAATAAATGAACAGCCCTGGCTGGTGTGGCTCAGCAGACTGAGTGCCAGTCTGTGAACCAAAAGGTTGCCAGTTCAATTCCCATTCAGGGAGCATGCCTGGGTTGCAGGCCAGATCCCTAGCTGGGGGGGTACGAGAGGCAACCAAATGATACATCTCTCACATAATGATGTTTCTCTCCCTCTCTCCTTCCCTTCCCTTCCTTCTCTCTAAAAATAAATGAAATCTTTAAAAACAAATGAACAGCCCTGGCTGGTGTAGCTCAGTGGATTGAGCATGGGCCTGTGAACCAACGGGTCACCAGTTCGATTCCTAGTCAGGGCACATGCCTGGGTTGCAGGCCAGGTTCCCAGTGGAGGGTGCGCAAGAGGCAACCACACATTGATGTTTCTCTCCCTCTCCTTCTCCCACCCTTCCCTTCTCTCTAAAAATAAATAAGTAAAATCTTAAAAAAAAAACAAAAAACAAACGAACAAAGAAAACAAACTGGTAGATACAGAGAACATTTTGATGGTTGCTAGATGGGAGGGGTTTGAGAGAGGGGTGGCAAAGTGTTGAAAGGATTAAGATGTGCAAATTTCTAATGATAAAAAGAGGAATGTATGGTAGAGCCTGGGAATGTAGTCAGTAATGTAACTGTGTGGCGTCAGATGGCCACTAGGCTCATCGGGTACGTAATCACTATCCTGTACACCTGAAACTAATAGATATTGTATGGCAACCGTAATTGAAAAATTCAGAAATATTTTTAAAGTAAAATAAAATTAGATGTTAACAAATTTTAGTTAGCTTGTTTAGCTAAAAAAAAAAGTCCTGTTGATTTTATATATATATGTATACATACATATATATATATATAATTTTAATGAAATAGGGGAGAGATTGAGAATCAGTCTTGGCTCTGCCTTACCCCATGGCCCTGGGCCTCAACAAGGGCCACAGGGTGACCAAGGACATGAGAAAACTAAGGCACAGCCGCCGCCACAGGTACCTCCCCAAGCACACCAAGTCTGTGCGGGACACGATCTGAGCGGCGTGTGGCTTTGTTCCCTGTCGCACATGCCATGGAGCTGCCCAAGGTCTCTAAGGACAGGAGGGCCCTGAAGTTGATCAAGAAAAGGGTGGGGACACACATCCCTGCCAAGAGGAAGACAGAGGAGCTGGCCAGAAGGACGGAGCCCCACCCCTCTGTGTAATAAACCTGTCCGGAAATGAATAAATGCAGTCTTTGGGGAGAACTGATATCTTCGTACTGTCGGGATCGCCTTTCCATTTGTCCATGTACTGTGTGCGTCTGTGTGTGTGTGTATGTTTCTCAGGAGCATTTTGAAGTTTTCTTTATGTAAATCTTGAGCTTACTTCTTAAGGTTAGTCCTAGTAATGTCTTACTTCTTTGTCATTGCTCCTATAGGAAGATCCTTTTCCTCCATTATGCCTTCTGATTGGATTTTTTTGTATCTGTGAAGGCTTTCAATTTCTGAATATAAATTTTGTTACCCAGCCACATTACTTAGTTTTCTCACTGTTTTAGTTTATTTTCTTGAGTTTTCCAGGTAAACAAAAATTATTTGAAATTAAGTTTGAAAAATAATAAAAATTAAAACATTTTAAATTTTAACATCTGCCTTCCATTGGAGTGGTCCCACCCAGGGGCAAGGAGCTGGGTATTCATCGTCCTACCCCCATCAGGCATTAGCTGAGAGTTGCTTCTGGAAGGTCTTCATTCCTCACATTTCCAGCATTCTCAGTGCATGGGCTGGATGGGCTCTGTGGTCAAAAAGAGCCTGAGGCAGAGAAAAGTAGCTCACAGAGAAAAAACCCAGGGCCCACCCTTCTACATTAGCTCCAGCGATTTGGGTTTGCAGAGTGTTTGTGATGGGAACTCAAGAGTTAAAGATTTTAACCTTAGTTAAAGGCTTAAGTGATTAATGCGTATGGAGAGCTGTTATATTCCAGGAACTGGAATGCATGACCACATGACTCCAGGAAGGTGACAAGCAATTCAACCTTTGTGCTCTAGGGGGTCTGCAAGCCAAGGAGATGGTATCTGAGCCATTGTGTTCCAGGGAGGGAAGGCTGGTGTGAGATAAAGAACTGTCCATCAACAGATAAAGAAATACTAACAGGCGTGGTTGGTGTAGCCCAGTGGATTGAGTGCCGGCTGGGAAACAGGGTCCCGGTTCAATTCCCAGTCAGGGCACATGCCTGGGTTGCGGGCCAGGTCCCCGTGAGGGCCATGTGAGGAGCAACCATACATTGCTGTTTCTCTCCCTCTCTGTCTCCCTCCCTTTCCCTCTCTCTAAAAATAAATAAACAAAATCTTAAAAAAAAAAAAAAGAAATACTAACAAAATCCTGCGGGACTGCAACTCTTACCTCCCCCTTATCTGCCCTTATAAAAAGGTTGGCTTGAAATAAGATGTTAAGACAGTTTTTGAGGGCACATAACCCACCATCTTCTCAGATCGCCAGCCACCTGAATAAAGCGCCCGTAAAGATTCAGGCCTTGTCTCTCCTTACTGGTTCTAGTAGTGACAAGCAGCACGAACTGCACCTTTTCCAGTTTCATTTGCTTAGAGAAGTAGGCCTCTGGTCAGGCTGAGCAATCTCCCTCAAGGCGTCCCCTGCCTCCCACTGTACGTGTCACCAGCACAGAGAACCTCAGCTCCATTCTGCCACTCTCAGAACTGTGCGGAAGCAGAGGAGAGGTGTATCACGGGGACAGTAGCGGTAACACCTACAGGTGATGTGTGTGCCGGTCGGTCATGGTTTTCAGTATGTGGTGAGCACCGAAAAACCAGTAGGTCTTTACCACAAACGGTGGTTAAGTTTTCAATATCCGACTTGTGCCTGCTGTTATAAAAATGACTCAAGAAGAAATAGAAATAGCCCTGGCTGATATAGCTCAGTGGATTGAGCGCGGGCTGGGAACCAAAGGGTCCCGGTTCGATTCCCAGTCAGGGCACATGCCTGGGTTGCAGGCCAGGTCCCCAGTGAGGGCCATGTGAGAGGCAACCATACATTGCTGTTTCTCTCCCTCTCTGTCTCCCTCCCTTCCCCTCTCTCTAAAAATAAATAAATAAAATCTTAAAAAAAAAAGAATAGAAATAGTCCTATGTCTAAAGAAAATGAATTCATAAATTAAAACCCACAAAGGAACTGTCAGGTCCAGATAGTTACTAGTGAATTATATCAAAATTAAGGAAGAAAAAATACCAATCCTACAAATACTCTTAAAAAACAGAAGAGGGGACACTTCCCACCTCACTTGATAAGGCCAGCATTGCCTGGAAACCAAATCAGAGCTCTTTGAAGGAAAAACGCAGACCAATATACCATGTGAACATAGATACACAATTCTTTAATAAGAGATTATCAAATAATTCCTCTTTGTCATTGCTCTTATCTACTTGATATATTACATATTACTGTGTTTCTTTATCACCCGCGTTTTCCAAGTAGAATACGAGTTCCCCTGAGTGCAAGGCGCTGTTCTGTTCGGGGCCGTCCTCTCCACATCTGCAGTGGTGCTGGGCCAGTATTAGATGCTCAATAAATTTTGGCTAAATGACAAAGTTAAGTGAAAGATGGACCTCCGGTTGATTTCAGGAGACACACTGTTGCCCTTGTGAGCCCAAGTAAGGACAAAGATTAATGGGACACATTTTAGTTTTTGGGTTTTTTTTTAAGATTTTATTTATTTATTTTCAGAGAGAGGAGAAGGGAGGGAGAAAGAGCAATGTATGGTTGCCTCTCACATGGCCCTCACTGGGGACCTGGCCCGCAACCCAGGCATGTGCCCCAACTGGGAATCGAACCGGGACCCTCTGGTTCCCAGCCCGTGCTCAATCCACTGAGCTACACCAGCCGGGCGGGACACATTTTAAAAACAACAAAATGAAGATTCCAGTCCTGACCCACCCTCATACTTTTGTCTTCGAATGCAGGAAGATAATATGCCATTAACTTATTAATAAAACTTTAACTCTTATTTTGTTAAAATATACATAACAGTATTTATTCTCTTAACCACTCATAAGTGTACAATTCAGTGGCATTAAGGATGTTCACAGTGTCATGTAATCAGAACCACAATCCACCTCCAGAATCTTTTTCATCATCTCCAACATAAACTCTGTACCCATTAAACACCAATTTCCCATCCCCCCTCCCTAATTCCTGGTAGGAACATCTGGACTCTGCTTTCTGTCTCTATGAATTTGCGTATCTAGGTGCTTCATATAAGTGGAATCATAACAATATTTGTCCTTTTGTGTCTGGTTTATGTCACTTAGCATAATGTTGACCTTAAACAGTCAGTTATTTTACCAGCCAAAAATAGTTTACTCAGGAACTGCAAAGAATTGTAATTCAGGACAAGCAAGCTATAGCAAAAGCCATAGGCAAATTGACAAACAAAAGAGGGGAACGTTATTTTATGGAGGAAAAAAAGAAAGTTGGGAGGAGTTGTTTTGAACAAAAGTCCATTGGAGTAAAGCAGCAGTTCAGGGAGATGAAGGTTTCTCATTAGCGGAGTTGCTGGGGTGGGAGATTTCCTGTAGGAGACGTAATGTAAATCTCTTCTCCTTGGGGCCTGTAATTGATCATTATTTCCTGTTGACAGTTCTGTTGGGGTCTGTAATTGACAGTTCTTGTAGTTGACATCAGTGGTACTGTGTGAGAGCTCCTCCTACTGGCCTTCTGACTCCTTTTTAGTGAGATTTCCCTTTGAAGGTCGTCAAGGTTCATCCATGTTGTACCATGCGTCAAAAGTTCATTCATTTTTATGATTGAATAAAATTCCATTGTATGTATAGGCTTTGTTTATCCACTCATCTGTTGATGAATGTTTGATTTGTTTCCACCTTTGGGGTTTTGTGAGTAACACTGCAGTGAACATTGGTGTACACATCTGTCTGAGTCCCTGTTTTCAGTTCTTTTGGATATAAACCTAGGAGTGGAATAGCTTGGTCCCCAGACTGCTTCCACAGTGGCTGTACCATTTTATATTACACCAGCAGTGCACAGAAGTTCCAGTTTCTCCATATACGAGGCGGTTTTCTTCTTTTTAATTGTTTAAATGTTTTTCCTTTTCCTTCATTTTTTGTTTTTGTTTTTTCTTTTTCTTTAAACATACTCTATTTCAGCCCCAGGGATGGGGGATAACTTGGTTATAGTATCGTCCCAACATGCCAAGGTTGCAGGTTCAGTTCCCAGCAGGGCATGCACAAGAAGCAACCGATGAATGCACAAACAAGTGGAACAACAAATCTGTTTCTCTCTCTAAATCAATAAATTTTTGAAAAAGATTTTATTTATTTATTTTTAGACAGAAGGGAAGGTAGAGAGAAAGAGAAACATCAATGTGTGGTTGCCTCTCACGTGGCCCCCACTGGGGACCTGGCCTGCAACCCGGGCATGTGCCCTGACTGGGAATTGAACCGGCGACCCTTTGGTTCACAGCCCGCGCTCAATCCACTGACCTACTCCAGCCAGGGCTAAATCAATAAATTTTTAAAAATTAAAAAATATGTACTGTTTCTAAGCAGCCTTTTTTATTTTAAGAATGAGATTCAATTTTATAGATTCAAAAAAATCTCAAAGTCTCAGCAGGCTTTAATGTTAGAAATTGACAAGCTGATTCTCAAATGCTTATAGACCTAGAATAGCCAATGCAGTTTTAAAAAAGAAGGAGATCAGAAACTCACAAGGCAGTGCAATATTAGCATAAGAATAGAAACATATCAAAATACAGATCTATGGAACATAGTCCAGAAATAGATTTGCACATATGTAGTCAAATGATTTGTGACAAAGTGAAGAGAATTCAGTGAAATAATAGGCTTTTTAACAAATAAAGCTAAGGCAGCTAGATATCCATTTGTAAAAAGGTGAGCTTTGATTCTTCATACCCTATACAAAAACTAATTAAAAATTGATCATAGACCTACATGTAAAACTAAAACTATTAAACTGTAACAATAAAACTATAAAACTTCTAGAAGAAAATGCAGGAGAAAATGTTGTGGCCTTAGGGAAAGCAAACATTTCTTTGGTAGGACATAAGCATGAGCCATAAAAGATACAAACTATGAAATAAATAAAAATCTACTCTTAGAAAGACATCATTAGCTAGACAAAAAGGTGAACCGCAGACTGGAAGAAACTATTTGCAATACGCGTGTTGCAGATTTAAGACTTGTACCCCGATGTCTGAAGAACTCTAAAAACTCAGTAACAAAACAGCAAAAACTTCGAATGAAAACTTCACAATAGATGACATGAAGCCAGACACAAAGGAGTACATATTGTATGATTTCATTTTAATAAAATTCTAGGTAGGGCAAATCAAATGGATAGTGTCAGCAGGTCACTAAGAACAAGAACTGCAAAGTGACGTTCTGTTTCAGTAATCACATCATTGGTGGCAGAGCTGGCAGTGCTATTCTGAGAATGCTTTGTGTATAATGTGAGGTAGATCAAATGAATACTTGGTATCATTGAGAATTTAGGGGTTTTTTTTTTGAAAAATGTACATAAAATTGACCATTTTAACTACTTTTTAAAAGCTTTTATTTACTTATTTTTAGAGATAGGGGAAGGGAGAAAGAAAGGGAGAGAAACATCAATGTGTGGTTGCCTCTTACGCACCCCTACTGGGGACCTGGCCTGCAACCCAGGCATGTGCCCAGACTGGGACTTGAACCTGTGACCTTCTGGTTCCCAGACTGGTGCTCAATCCACTGAGCCACACCAACCAGGGCCATTTTAACTATTTTAAGTATACAGTTCAGTGGCATTAAGTACATTCACATTGTTATACAACCATCATCGCCATCTCCAGAATCTTTTCATCATCCCCAACATAAACTCAGTACTCGCACACAGTAACACCACATCCTTGCCACCGCAGTCGTTGGTAACCGTTATTCTACTTTCTGTCTCTATTAATTTGACTATTCTATGTACCTCATATAAGTAGAATCATATAATGTCTGTCCTTTTGCATCTGGCTTAACTCAGAATAATGTTTTCAAAGTTCGTCCATGTTGTAGCATGTAACAGAATTTCATTCCGCTTTAAGGTTGAAGAATGTGCCATTGTATGCCGCATTTTGTTTATTCATTCGTTTGTCCATGGACATTGGACTTGTTTTTACTTTTTGGCCATTGTGAATAATGCCGTGGACATTGATGTACAAGTATCCGTTTGAGTTCCTGCTTTCAGTTGTTTTGCATCTATCCAGAGGTGGAATTGCTGGATTATATATACAGTAATCCAGTTGAATTTTTTGAGGAACTGCAGTACTATTTTCCAACAGCTGCGCCATTTTATATTCTCATCAGTGATGCACATGGGGTCTAATTTCTCCACATCCCTGCTAACACTTGTTATTTTGTTTTTCTGACAGTAGCTGTTCTGATGGGTGTGAAGTGGTATCTCATTGTGACTTTCATTTGCATTTCCTTGATACTATTCTATTGAGCATCTTTTCATGTGCTTACTGGCTATTTTATATCATCCACAGAGAAATGTCTATTCAAATCCATTGTCTATTATTTTAATTGAGTTGTTTGTTTTTTTGTTGTTGAGTTTTGGGAATTATTTGTGTACTCCGAATATTGAGCTTCCTCAGATATGTGATTTGCAAACGTTTCCTACCATTGTGCGGGTTGCTTTTTTTTTTAAGATTTTATTTATTTATTTTTAGAGAGAGGAGAAGGGAGGGAGAAAGGAAGAAAGCAATGTATGGTTGCCTCTCACATGGCCCTCACTGGGGACCTGGCCTACAACCCAGGCATGTGCCCCGAGTGGGAATCGAACCGTTTGGTTCCCAGCCTGCGCTCAATCCACTGAGCTACACCAGCCAAGCCAGCCGGGCTTTTAATTCTTTATAGTTTCCTTCGATGCAAAAAAGTTTTAAATTTTGATGAAGTCCAGTTATGTCATATCTAAGGAATCATTGCCAAATCGTGTCATGAAGTTTTCTCTCTCTGCTTTCTTCAAAGAGTTTTATGATTTTACCCTGTCAATCCATTTTTTAAAAAATATGGTGTTAGGTAAGGGCCCAACTTCGTTCTTTTGCGTATGGAAATACAGCTTTCCTAGTACCATTTGTTGACAACATAGTCCTTTCTTCATTGAACAGTGATTTGCAAACATTTCCTACCATTGGCACTCTTGCTGAAAATTGTTCAATTATGTGCGTGAGAGTTTATTTTTCTGGACTCTCTATACTATTTCATTGGTCTAGATGCATATCTTCATGCCAGTACTACATTGTTTTGTTTATTTCGTTTTTTTTTCTTTTTTTAATTCTTTTTTTTGGTCCACTTTTTTTTTTTTATGATTTTATTTTTAAAGAGAGGGGAGAGAGGGAAAAAGAGGGAGAGAAACATCGATGTTTGAGAGACACAGATGGGCTGCCTCTCGCACACCTGCAACCAGGGACCTGGCCTGCGACCCAGGCATGCGCCCGGACCGGGAATCAAATTGGCGACCTTTCCCGCTGTGGGATGACGCCCAACCAACTGAGCTATGCTGGTCAGTGCACATTGTTTTAATTATTGTAGCTTTGTAGTAAGGTTTGAAATCAGTAAGTGCGACTCCTCTAACTTTGTTCTTTTTCAAAATTGTTTTGGCTACTGAGGGTCCCTCAAGATTCCATATGAATTTAAGAATGGATTTTTTAACATGGGAGTAATCTATAAAATGATTGAGGTTAAGTTAAAACCCTGTAGCACTAAATTTGAGGAGATGTCAGTATGAATTCCTGATGCATTTCATATAAAAAATATGTATATGTTACCTAACAGTCCACCGAAAATGTCTACAATGACTAACCCAATTACAATAAGTATTCTTTGTGCTCAGACCCTGGTCTCTAGATACCATCTTCCACTGGCCGCAAGCGGGAGTCCTTCAAACAGCCGTCCGATTGGAGACCTCGGACAGCACTGGAATTGTATCAGCTGTGTCAAAGAACCAACTTGAAAAGGCTCCCACTGGCCAAATATGAAACAATTTGAACTTCAGTAAGGATAATAATTATAACAGGTTATAGCGTATCAAATATGTTGAAATCTATGCATTCTAAGGTATTTTTTAAAAATGCTTGTAGATCAATTTTGGGCGATGCTAGAGAACCAAGGCATTATTTTGACCTTTCGGCCTACGCTCAGTCCACTGAGCCGCACCAGCCAGGGCTTATTTTGAAAACTGAAAAAGGGAAATTCTATACCCTGATAAATCACTTTTAGTCATATACCCAAGGAAACTCTTGTATAACAGGAGACATTCACAGGAATGCTCTTAATCGCTCTGCTTATAATAGCATAAAACTAGAAATTCAAATGGCCATCCTCAAGATGAATAAATAATACGTGGTGTATTTACACAACAGAATACTATACAGCTGTGAAAAGTCAATGAACTATGAAACCCACAAACCTCAGTAGTATGTTGAGTGAAAAAAGCAAATAACAAAGACCAAAAACAATCTGATACCATCTCCACAGTTCAAAACTAAGCAAAAAACCTTGAATAACAATAAAAAAAAAAGAAAAAAACTAAGCCAAAATCAAACAATATATTGTGTAGGAATGTGTATGTAATTTTTTTTTTACTTTTAAAGAAAGGGAATAACATACAGAATTCTGAATGGTGGTGCTCTGGACAGGCAGGCGATGGAGCGTGATGGACAGGTGTCGGGTACATGGACAGATGTAAATCCTGGTGTTATTCTATCCAGCCCCTTGAGTTTTGCAGTGGGTACCATGGAATTCAATTTGATTTAAATTATATATATATGTATATATATATAAAAGTTTTTCAAAAGAGGATTATGTGAAGTTCAATGATGATTGCATATCATTAACCAAAGTTTATATAATCTATTCTGTCATCTGAAGTCGGCCTCCTCAAAAAAGTAAACTGACTTTACTAATCCGGGCCAGCCACATGAGAAACTAGAATGAGTGGGAGGGGTGGTAACGTAACTGTTTTCACTTTTCTCTTCCTGTTTTTTTCAGAGCCTGAGAAAGCAAATCAGAATTTCCAGTCTTTTCCAATTCCCACATGATTCCCTAATTTAGAACGAATTCATAGAAAATAAAGTCTTTTTCCATCTGGGGAAGACTCGGCCGCCTGCCGTGGAGCATCCTCGCTCCGTGATAAGGAAATGGCCTGGGGTGGGGGGGGGTGCTCCAGCCTCAGCCTCCTCCCCGTCTCGCACGAACGCCGCCTTGACATATCCCCGCTAAGAGGCACATGACAATTAGTGGAAACGCTTTGGCCGACAGCTGGACCCTAACAGGAGGTCCCTAGGGAGACGAGCGGCGGCGGCGTGACACTTCGGGTCAAGCGGCCACTGGGGGTCCCGGACCTTCTAAGACACAGGTGTCAGGCTGCAGAGATGAGGCTCCGGTGATATAGCCCTGGGCGCCTCCTGCGCACCCACGTCCCTGAGGGCTGGCGGTGGATGCTTGAGCCGGAGAGGCGACGAGCCCTCGGCCCAGCCCGGCTTTGGGAGCGCACGCCAGGCTGAGCTTCGGTCAGCCCACTACACAAACACCGCCAGGTGGAGAGGTCCAGGAGCTACTCCCCGCCCCCACCCTAATGCATCTAGATTGGGGTGGCGGGTAATCAAAAAGTGCCTCTGCGGCGATAACCACAGAGACAGCTTTCAGCGATTGTGTAACCCTGTGGAGTTCACCCACTGAGCCTCTGCTGGCTGAGCAGGCCCGGGCCTTTCCCTGCAGCCCAGCAACCCTGGCTTTGCTCCAGACCTGGCCCGGGTGACATCATCAAACTCCTCCGATCCGCAGGAGGGGCCCCCGAAATCCCCTAAAAACATTGTGAGTAATCGCCGGGCCCGCCCTCCAGGCGGGGCCCAGACCGAGGGGAGAACCAAGCCCAGCCGCCCCGCCTGCGGCCTCCGGACGAGAAGCTTCTCGATCCCCGGCGCGGCGCACTCTCACACCCAGCCACCGGCGACGGCCTGCTAGCGGCCTCCCGGTGCTCGGCGCGCGCTGGTTACCCGCCCCGCGAGGGGCGGCGGCGGCGCAGCGCGCAGGCGCGGCCGATTCCCGGCAGTGACGCGGCGGCGGGCGCGCGCGGCGCATTTCCGCCTCTGGCGAATGGCTCGGCTGTAGCGCTCGCCGCGGGCCCAGCTGCGACCCCGGCCCCGCCCCCGGGACCCTGGGACCCCGGCCATGGACGGTGAGGGCGCCCTCTGCCCCCGGGGGGGGGGGGGTGGCCGCGCCGACCGCCGAGACTGCGGCGGGAGCCTCCGCGCCTTCCGCCCCGTCCTCCGCGGATGGGCGCTGTGCAGGGAGCGGCCGGCCGGATGGTGGCGCGGGGCGGGGCGGGGCCGGGCCGGCGTTGTGGGGTCTGACTCACTTTCCCCACTGGGAGGATGGGGCCCTGATTGAGTAGGTAGGGTGGGGGAAGTGGCCTTTGACTCAGTTTCCCCCTGGGGCTTGTGGGGGCAGTTCTGACTTAGTGTCCCTGGTAGGGGAGAATGCATCTGACTCAGTTTCCTCTCAGGATTCTGGGAGGGGAGTGCCGTCCCTTAGTTTTCCTTACGAAACTAGAAAAGGCCCTGACTCAGTTTCCCCCAGTGAAGGGAGAATGCCATACCCAATGTTCGCGCAGGAAACAGGTGTTTCTGGCTCTTTTACTGCCACCCTTCAGTTTCACCACAGTTTCTAGGGAGTAGGCCCTGACTCAGTTTCCCTGGGAGGCCCTCCCTGGTGGAGACGGGAAGTGGGCCTGTGCTGACCCTTCCTCCCTCCTCTTTCAGACCTGTTCCCCCTCATCTTCCCCTCCGGTAAGTGGACTGTCCTTTCGCAGCGCTTCTGGAGGAGTCCCCCGAGGGTGGGTGCAGTGGGGGCAGCCGCCTGAAGGAGGCTGGCCGGCTGGTGTCTCCGCAGAGCCAGCCCAGGTCTCCGGCCCGTATGTGGAGATCATCGAGCAGCCCAAACAGCGGGGCATGCGCTTCCGCTACAAGTGCGAGGGCCGCTCGGCGGGCAGCATCCCGGGCGAGAGGAGCACAGACACCACTAAGACCCACCCCACCATTAAGGTCAGCGCGGCTGTGGGGCGTGGGGTTGGCGGGGGGCAGGGAGGGACGGTGGATCCCCAGCGAGTTTGCTTCCAGGCCCCCTTGAAATCTGGGAGCTGGGTCTGGAACTCCCGAGCCTCCAGGGTGCTCTCTGTACTTTGAACAGATCAATGGCTACACGGGGCCAGGGACAATTCGCATCTCCCTGGTCACCAAGGACCCCCCTCACCGGCCTCACCCCCACGAGCTCGTAGGGAAAGACTGCCGGGATGGCTACTACGAGGCTGAGCTCTGCCCGGACCGCTGCATCCACAGGTCAGCTCCCCACAGGCTGGCAGGGCTTCAGGTGTGAGTGGGGAGGACAGGAGGAGGGCAGCTGTGCCACTGTTACAGTGGCACTTCTTTCTGGACACAGGGCAGAATCCCTCACTGCTTGCTCTGTCCCCAGCTCTGCAAGCAGATTTCCTTTGTCTCGAAGTTACCTGTTTACACTCTACTCTCTCAGGCAGTTATCAGCTCCGTGGGGTGGGGAGGGTCCCTAATTACCTCTGAGCCCCCAACCCCTAAGCGTAGCTGGAACAGCGCGTCCCTTAGTGCTGCGTCTCTTGTAGTGAGAAAGCAAACCACGGAATCGACAGTCTCTCCTGGGGCTTAATACCAGTTGACAGAGACTGGCTGTAAATAAATGTATAGAAAAACAAGCGAGACACCGTTCAAGAGTAATTTAATGATGAAAATAAAGCAGTAGTAAGTTGGAGGAGCAGCCCGAGTGGGGGAGGCGAGGGAGCCGTTCTCATTACTTTGAACTGGGAGGTCCCAGGGAAGATGAACCGTGAGAAAGGGCGGGGAGAACATTCCGAGCAGAGTGAACAAGTGCAAAGGCATTGAAGTGGGGTTGAGGTTAGCATCTTCGGAGAACAGAAACGGAGCCCCTGTGACTAAGGGTGGGGAGCCGGCAGGGCCTGCAGCCAAGGGCCCGGACCACAGGGCAGAGGGCCTTGTCAGCCCAAGGAAGGGGCGGGTGTCGTTGCTGCGCAGCGGGAAACCATTCTAGAGGGTCATGCATGGAGTGGTGGCCTGCTGCGGGGACGGGGAGGGAGGCAGGAGGCCCAGGCTCTGCTGGGGCCAGTGTGACCGATGCCTCGGGGAACTCAGCTTCCAGAACCTGGGGATCCAGTGTGTGAAGAAGCGGGACCTGGAGCAGGCCATCAGTCAGCGCATACAGACCAACAACAACCCCTTCCAAGGTGAGGGCTGAGGAGCCACGGCCTCTGTCACCCTTCCGAGGCCACCTCCCTGCGTCTCTCCCACATTGGCCAAGACTCACAACACACATGGAACCTTGCTGGCCATTCAGTACACTCCCATTTTACCACTGGGGACCCTGAGACCCAGAGAGGGGACATGACATCCAGGGTCACACAGGTCAGTGATGGGTCGAGAGCCTTCTCTTCCTCCTCTGGGACTTCTCCTGTTTCACATACCCTCAGACAGCCCTTCCAGCCCAGAGCGCCCCACCCGGCTCTCCTGACTGTCTGTTTTTCTGGCAGTTCCCATAGAGGAGCAGCGCGGGGACTATGACTTGAACGCGGTGCGGCTCTGCTTCCAGGTGACAGTGCGGGACCCGTCAGGCAGGCCCCTCCGCCTGTCACCTGTCCTCTCTCATCCCATCTTTGACAACCGTGAGTGACCAGGGAGGGTAGGCCTATAAGGAGAAGGGAATCAGGTGGATATGGCCTGTGAGAGACCTTTGGCTTTGTTCAGTCATCTAGCGTGTTTGTCGTCTCTTCTGTGACCAGTTCTGCTGGTGTGGGAGACAGGGCAAGGGAGACCCAGAGCTGCCCTTTGTAGCTTCCAGGATGGCAGGGCGTCAGATGGGGACAGGCATCTCCAGTGTGTGAGGAGAGGCTGGTATGCCAGTGCTGTATCAGGAACTCCAGGAAACGAACTCCCAGGAATGAGACAGTGTTAGAAAGCAGTAATTCAGTGATGAAAGCTCACAGGAAGTTCCGACATTGACTAACTGCAGTCTTTAAATAACCAGCAGAGTGAATGAAAACAAAAGGGCTCTAAGCCCCACGGACAGGAGACTAGAGTGCATAGTGAGGGGCAGGAGGGAAGGGTTCATTGCCAAGGGGGGTGTAATAATCTGGGCCTTGAGGACTGCTTGGGACAGCTGGAGAGAAGAGATGTGACCGGACCGGTTCCCACTGGACTGAGCTCCAGGAAGGCAGAAGTGTTTAGGTTTTGTGAGTCGTTGCATTCCCCCTGCCTAGTGCAGTGCTGGGCAGATAGCAGCGGCCGGTAGGTAAATAGTGGCTGAGCTGGTTGTATTGAGGGGTTGGACCTTGAAAGGCACAGTTAGCAAGCTATGAATATTGCTTTATTTATTGATATTTTTAAAGCAAGAATTCCTGTCTTGCCCTGGCTGGTGTGGCTTAGTGGATTGAGTGCAGCACCGGCCTGTGAACTGAAGGGTCATGGTTTGATTACCAGCCAGGGCACATGCCTGGGTTGTGGGCCAGGTCCCCGATTGGGGACATGCAAGAGGATCCAACTGATGTTTCTTTTGCAAATCCATTTTTCTCTCCTTCTCTTTCTCTCTCTTTCCCTCTCTTTAAAAAATAAATAAAATCTTTTAAAAAAACACACACAGTACTCTCTTTAAAGAAAAAAGACAAAGAATTCATGTCTTTCTTAATTTTTTTTTAAAGATTTTGTTTTTAGCGAGAGGGAAAGGGAAGGAGAAAGAGAGGGAGGGACGCGTGCACGTGCAGAAGAAACATCAATGGGCTGCTTCCTGTATGCACCCCAACCGGGGACCGGGTCCGCAGCCAGGCGTGTGCCCCCACTGGGAATTGAACTGGTGACCTCTGGGTGACGATGCCCAAGCAACTGAGCCACACCAGCCTGGGCAAGCTCTGGATGACCTTGACTGGAGGGACCGGGAGATGGCATCCCCTGTAGGCCCGTCCTGGAGACCTCTGGCAGTTCAGGGCTGTCTTCCTTACACCCACGCCCGCAGGCGCCCCCAACACAGCAGAGCTCAAGATCTGCCGAGTGAACCGAAACTCCGGGAGCTGCCTCGGTGGGGATGAGATTTTCCTGCTGTGCGACAAAGTGCAGAAAGGTACGTATCAGGAAGCAGGGCTGGACTCTGGAGCAGGAGTGAAGGGGCAACGCTGAGCAGAGATGGCAAGTGTCAGGCAACTGGCTTTCAGCACGCCTCCCAGCACCTTGGGGGCGGCACTGGGATGTGTCTCAGGAGACAAGTACCAACAGTGGGCGGGTGCTGGCTGTGGGGGAGCTGAGCACACCAGCCAACACCGCCCTTCCGTCTCCTACAGAGGACATTGAAGTGTATTTCACGGGACCAGGCTGGGAGGCCCGAGGCTCCTTTTCGCAAGCCGATGTGCACCGACAAGTGGCCATCGTGTTCCGGACACCTCCCTATGCTGACCCCAGCCTGCAGGCCCCCGTGCGCGTCTCTATGCACCTGCGGCGGCCTTCAGACCGGGAGCTCAGCGAGCCCATGGAGTTCCAGTACTTGCCCGACACAGGTACGTGGCTGGGGAGAGTGAGTGCGGCCAGGAGAGCGAGGCAGGGGCTGGCTGGCTGGGGCCGCAGTTGAGGGTCAGGCGCTGGAGCTGCGCAGGACTTACACAGCGTCACATTCTCTTCCTTGCCTCATTTAGTAATAACCATACCCAAGCCGCACTGAGCTCTTATCGCATGCTTGCTGTATTTCAAGCATACCAGGGAATTACCTGGTTTTATTCTTTCAGGAACCTTTCGAAGTAGCAGATAGCATCTAAGTGGCCTGAGGTCACATAGCTAGTGACTTGCAGTCAACATTTCAGCCCAGGCTGTCTGGCTCCAGGGTCCTATTGCCACACTGTGTGTCCTGTCACTGTCACACAGCCATGGTTTGGTCAAGGCTTTTGGGCCTCTGACCGCAGCAGGAGCAGCCAGAATGACCTTGTCTCCGGTGCCTGTCATCTTGTCTGAGAGCGTTTTCTGCCCTGGGGGCAGTCTGATACAATTTGGCCATCAGGTCATCCCGCAAATAATTACTGAGTGTTGGGTGCTCACCTGGTGCCAGAGCCTGGGCCAGGCACTGTGACTGCAAAGATGAATGACGTGTGCCTTGCCCTTCAGAAATTCAGTCCCATGAGGAAGACATGCAGAAACAGATCCTTAAGTCACGGAGTGATTGACACGGAGGGAGGTGTGTGCAGAGTGCTGTGGGAGCTGGGGGCAGCTGCGTGGAGGAGGTGGCGTTTAAATTAGACACAGAAGTGCATTCCCAGGCAGGTGGACCAGCACCTGGAAGGGCGTGGGTGTGGGGACGTGTGCAGCGTTCTTGGGGGCAGTTGTGTATTGGGAGGTGACGCCGGGCAGGGAGCAAGCCCGGGCAGGAGGGCCTGGAACGTCAGGCTGAAGGCCTCCGTCCAGAGGACGGTGGATGGCCGTGCGGGTTTAGGAGCAGAGGAGCGGCACGAACAGACCGGAAGCTCACTCTGGCAGCAGTGAGCAGAGGGTCTGAGAGGCAGAGACTGGAGGAGGGGAGGCCGTACCGGAAGATGTCACGTGGTCTGAGAAGAGACGGTGGGGCCTGAACCTCGCAGAGGAAATGGCAGAGAGCGATGATGTCACCTACTGCTGTCCTCCTCGGTCACCCTTCAGCCCCACAGGCCTTTCTGTGTCTCACAACATCGAGCTCGGTGCCCCCTCAGGACCCATGTTCTAGCTGTTCTGCTTGAAATGCTTGGCCCCCAGACCTTCACGTGATGGGCTCACCCCAGTGCCTTCCTGGCTGTCTCTGAGCTAGATTCCCTGGTGTTGCTTCAGTACTGGTAGCGTCACCCTAGGTCTCTTCCTTAGTGGTTCTGTCATTTGTACATGGTTGCATTCCTGTCACTAGGGTGTCAACTCTTGGGAGCAGGAACCTTGTCTGCTTACTCAGGGCTGTGTCCCCCAGTGGCTAGGATGGCATCTGGCACGTAGTAGGTAGTTGGTCAGTACGGTGAGTTCGTGGATGGTGGGAGTGAGAGGAGGACATTAAGGATGACTCCAGGGTTTCTGGCTTCGGTGACAGGGCCGACAGGTGACAAGGGAACGCGGGAGGAAACAGAACCAGGTTTTTGAGGAGAGAGGCGAAGCTGGCTTTGGACTGCCGGTGTCGAGGACGTCAGAGTCCCCCAGTGCTGCAGTAGTTACGCAGACAGTCCTGAAAGCTCTAGGCTGAACTGTCGGACCGTGAGAGGTCAGAGTAAGCCTCCGTGGGAGCCTTGCCCAGGCCTGCCCGGCCTCAGCTGCCCCGGAGCGCAGAGACACCGCCCGGCCTGGCCCGGGCCGAGGGGAGCCGGGGCAGGGGCAGCAGGAGCGAGGGCACAGGCTAAGAGCCGGGCCCTGAGGGCTCCCGCCCCGCAGAGGCGGTTCCTTTACTTGGAGGCACTCGTGCGGCCCTCAGAGAGGCAGATTCAGACAACGGAGGTCTTCTCAGAAAGCGGTGGGATTCCACACAGCTCTTCTCATTGACTGGGAAGGTTTGGAGAAAGGGTCTGAAAAAACCGGGCACATCGTCTTCCTGCTGAGGGCCCTTTGAGAGCTTGGGGATTCAGCCAAGGAGAGTAAGAAAAAGGTGCTTCTCTCTGTCACTTTCCCAGATGATCGTCACCGGATCGAGGAGAAACGCAAAAGGACCTACGAGACCTTCAGGAGCATCATGAAGAAGAGCCCTTTCAACGGTGAGAAGGGCAGAGGGGGGAATGAGAAGACAGAGAAGGGAGACCCAGGGGCCAGGAACTGACCCAGCCTTGTCCCACAGGACCCACCGACCCCCGACCTCCGCTCCGGCGCATTGCCGTGCCTTCCCGCAGCTCGACCTCCGTCCCCAAGCCAGGTAACTGGAGCTGTAGGCTCGGATCTGTTCAGCCTGCAGATTATACATCCTCTGGGAGGGAAGCGGGCCGTCAGCCTCCACCGCAGGTGTCTGAAGTGTGCTGTGTGGGGCTCGCCTTTTATCAGGGCGCAAGGCCTCCTTACCTGCGCCAGCGCCGCCTGGAGAGTGGTACAGGTGCGGATTCCAGGGCCCCGTTACAGATCTGTGGGATTGGAGTCTGCTTTGGAAGTGTGGCCCAGGAGCCAGCTGCGTCCTGGGGACACTAACACACAGTGACGTCTTTGAGCCCCTGTGCCAGTTAGAAACCCCATATTGGACACCTAGGGATACCAAGTTAAAAAGTGCGCAGTCTCTGGCCCTCAGCTCTCAGCTGCACTCCGGAAACAAAACAAATCACATCTGAAGTAGCAAAATGTATGTGCTGGTGTGTGGCTCAGAAGAGGGACAAAGTGCCCTGCTTCAGGCTACACTTGCTGCGTACGCCTTGGGCCCCTGTCCTCCCGGGGCTTAGTTTTGCAGCTCTAAGATGACATTTTACCAGCTGGTCTCTGAAAGCACCTCTTCCTCCAAAAGGCTGGGAGAGCGCTCCGGACGGGAGTGGGCAGGGAGGGCTCCGAGGAGGTGCGGGTGGGACCGGGCCCCGCGGGCCGGGTCAGGTTGGGTAAAGGGTGTTGGGAGGGATAGACCCTGTACATTGTTGGCAGGATGGGGCACAGAGGACGGGGTGGGCTTCAGGCTCTCTCTGACCTCTGTCTCTGTCTCTCTTCCAGCTCCCCAGCCCTATCCCTTTACGCCATCCCTCAGCACTATCAACTTTGAGGAGTATTCCCCCATGGTCTTTGGGCAGATCCCAAGCCAGACCTCTGCCTTGGCACCGGCCTCTGCCCCAGTCCTGGCTCAGGCACCAGCCCCTGCCCCAGCCATGGCATCAACCCTGGTTCAGGCCCCAGCCCCTGTCCCAGTCCTAGCCTCCGGCCTTGCTCAGACTATGGCCCCGCCTGTCCCCAAGGCCACCCAGGCAGGGGAAGGGACATTGACAGAGGCACTGCTACAGCTGCAGTTTGATGCTGATGAAGACCTGGGGTCCCTGCTGGGAAATAGCACTGACCCAGCCGTGTTCACGGACCTGGCATCCGTCGACAACTCTGAGTTTCAGCAGCTGCTGAACCAGGGTGTATCTATGGCCTCCCACACAGCAGAGCCTATGCTGATGGAATACCCTGAGGCCATAACACGCCTGGTGACAGGGTCCCAGAGGCCCCCTGACCCAGCTCCCATTCCCCTGGGGACCTCTGGGCTCCCCAATGGCCTCCTCTCAGGGGATGAAGACTTCACCTCCATCGCAGACATGGACTTGTCAGCCCTTCTGAGTCAGATCAGCTCCTAAGGAGGGACGCCTGCTCTGCCCAGAGCACTGGGTTGCAGGAGATTGATTGAAGCCTCGCAAAGCAGGCACTTAACGGAACGGGGGATGTGTGCTCCGACTGTCCTCAACTTCTTTGAGTGATGTCTTAGTGGTGGGGGGTGGGGGTGCCTTTTATTCTTTTATTGGCGGTATCTATCTCATTATGGAGGTGCTTAAGTAGAAGCATTAACGTCTCTGGAAATGGGGAAGCTGAGAGAAGTCAAACTCTTCCTTCCCCTATCCTGATGTTTGGCTCCCTTCTTTCTATAGGGAATTCTGGGGTCCCCCACTCCCACCCTCCAGCTTTTCGTACTCTCTTAGAGGATCAGGCTGGAACTATGGCCTTGGAGGCCACAAAGCCTTATTATCAAATGTCTTCCTTAAATCATGGGTTCATTTACACTTGAGCCAAAATTATGCCCCTGTCACCAGCTCTTCTGTGGTGCTGGCATTGTTCTCGTGCCTAACACCAGCACGTGAGGGGCTGCACTTCGCGCCCTGCTGAGGTCTCTGCCGGCTCTTTCCTTGCTCAGCTGTGGCTAAAGAGACTGGCGGGATAGGTCTGGCCCTCTCCGATGTTGAGTCGGAGGCTTCTCTGTTCCCCCTTTTTACAAGTGCCTTAATAGGGTGAATTTGGAGAGTCAGCGGGGAGGGCAGGGTGGCAGCTCTCTAGTCAAGAGGCTCAGTTTTTACCGAAGAAGCAAAGCAGTTGCACTCTTGCTCTTTCTACTCTGAACTAATAAATTTGTTTTCAAGCCTACCAGAGATCTACCTTCTTTCATCACCCTCCTTGTTGGTGACATCAGGTTGGGCATTGGTGATACAGACTTGGATGAATATTTACACTGTCATTTAGGAGCTTGCATTCTGAGGGTGCTCTTGAAAACCTCCAGTCACTGCCCAGCGGGTAATAGTAGGCCAGGATGGGTGGGGTTCCCAGTGCAGTGAAAGGCTGTGGGGAGCTTCAGCCCGTGGGTCAACAGCAGAAGGTGGCTATCAAAGAGGGGCGAGCCCGCACTTGCAGGTGAGCAGGGTAAGATAACGAGATTGGAAACATCCAATGGGGCCAGGCTGTGAAAGATCAAGAACACTGGGCGTAAGACGTTTGGACTTCAACTTTCGGGTTGTCGAGGGAGAGAGTGCATTTGTTGCAGAAGTACCAGGTAAAGATGTATGGTTTGATATCCTGTTCTGGTAAGACCAAGAACCTAAGGAATCTTCAATCCGCAGCTGCACGAGGCCCAAACAAAACCAACCTACATCCCAGAAGGCTAAAGTAGAGGGACTTCCGGCTTAGTCTGACGCATGCGCAGTAAATGAGCGCGTGCGCAATAAAGGAGGCTCAACGGAAGGCCTTGGCTCGCTAGGCCCTGCCTTTTCGGGTGCGCGTGCGCAGTTAATATTCTGCACCAGGGAACTGGGTGGGTTATGTGCTTTGGAAAAACCCCTTCCTTGAGGTGCATAACTTCTGGGTTCCGGGCTTTGCAATGTGACGGAAGGGTGAAGGCAGGGGCAAGCGAGTTATCAGTGGGACGTGCTTCAACAGCTGAGTCCCTTGAGAACACGGTCGGCCCTGGGTGCAGACTCAAGGGCAATACCTGCAAGGGGAACAGCCCAACGGGCTGCGGGAAGCTGTGGAACCGGAAAATGTCTGCAGCAGGGAACTCGCCCCAGCTCGCTCCAGCCTCTTCGTCAGGGGGCGGGGTCAGGGGCGGGGCCTGAAACACTGGGCTACGCCTACCAGCACCAGCTGCAACTTCCGCGCGAGGGGCGGAGCCCGATCGTGTTGACCAGGTCAGGACCTGGGCGAACTTGCCCGGCAGCCCCAGGGGAGTCGGGGCTTGATGGAACAGCGAAGCTTGATGGAGTTCGGCGCTGTGGGCGCCAAGGCGAGCTCGAGGAGGTGCTTTGCCTGGTGAGAAAGCTCCTAAACCGAGGAAGTGGGTGGTGAAGCTGCCCGAAATGTGGCCAACCTGAGGCACAGAGGGATATTCCAGCCATGCCTAGTTTCATTCTTCTTGGCATTCCCATTGTCCTGCAGTGCCCTTCCTTGACCCCCGGAAGCCTTCTAATGGTCCTTCCCACACTCCTTGAGTGACCTCATCCTGTTCATGGCTCACTAGTCCCAAATCCTTATCACTAGCCGAGATCTCTCTCTCCTGGGTGACAGCCCACTGAATATCTCACTCTGATGTCCCTCAGGCCTCTCAAACGAGCCCTGCTCCAAATGACCAGAGCCACTCCTAGCCTGCCCTCCCTATCTCAGCCATGGCCCTGTCCTCCTCCAGGGGCTCCAGCCAGAAACTTGGCTACCAGTATGAATGCTGCATTTTCTCCCCAAGTCCACTACCTGACCAGGTCCTGACAAGTCTTCCTGATTCTCCCCCACCTCCCCCCCAGCGCCTAGTTTAAGCCACCACAATCTCCCCCTGGGGCTGCTGCTACAGCCTCTTCCCTGCCTTTGCTCTCCGTGCAATCAAAGGGCTCCGGCACCCATCTCACCTCAGTCCTCTCCCTTTGAGCGCCTGTCACGACCAGATCCCGTTTTCTGCAGACACACACCCAGACAAGGACCAGAGCCTCCCACACTGCCCCATGAGGGCTGTCCAGTATAGTCCACACCAGGTGAAATCTGAACAGTGGTGGGAACTGCTGGTCCAGGATCCCTAGTCAACTTCCAAGCCCTTTCTGGTTCAGCTCTGGCCTCTTTGACCCTGGGTCCTTGCATGTGCCCTGACTCCTGTCCGATAGCCCCCCAGACTGGTCCTATCAGGGATACCTTTGACTCAGTCTCCAAAACTCAGCTCTCGCATTACGTCCTCCATGAAACCTGCTCTTCTGATGCTGTTTCTCAAAGCCTAGTTCATCCTGACAAAGCCTACATTAGTGGCTGGACCCAGTGCCTGGGCCTCAGCAGAGTGCATCTCACCCAGCCAGCAGAAGGGGCTGGACTAGGCATGTGATGCTGGACAAGTCAGTGCCCTGCTCTGATCCGGAAAACAAAGGGTTTAGATGAAATCCAAGTTCAGACCTGCTGATGGCACTCATGGGAATGGGCCCAGCCTGGTGAAGAACGAGGGGTCACGGGCTGACTTCCTCCAGCACATGGAAACACCTCCCAGGCAACTGAGGCAGCACTACCCCTCTGGAATTGGGCCCTGTAGGACCGGACCCTGCAGTAGAGGGCGTGCCAGGCATGGGGGCTCAGTGATTATTGAGAGGAGCGGTGAGGTTTGCACTGGGGGATATGGGCTTGCAAGGTGAGATGGCCTTCATAAATGGCTGTGGTCCAGGCTATCTTTGATCCCTAAGCTTCAGCTCTCCCCTGCCCCGTAGATCCACCCTCTGCCCCTGACCTCAGCCCCTTGGGTTTGGTTCCAGGGCAGGCGCTTGGCTGGGCCCAGCTTGGACAACTCAGCAGAACAGGTGTGGGGCGTGGCCACATGCTTCCCATCAGACCGAATAAATGTGGGAGGGAAGCCAAGGGCGGGGGGCAGCATCAGAGAACCCCTCAGTGAGCACCAGCCCAACCCTGAGCCAATGTCTCCAGGGCCTGCCTGTCTGACGGCCCCTGGGATCTTCTTGGTTGGGGCATCTGGGGGCAAAACCTTGTCACATCGCGAACATCAAACACAAACATAAATAGCAGTGGCTTCTTTACTCCCTGAAGTCCCCTTTTCTTCATAGAATATTTACAAACAGGAATGGGGGAGGGACAACTTTGCCACCAAATAATGGGCTGGGGAGTGGGGGGCAGTGCTCAGATGCGCGTCTGCGCAGGGAGAGTTCCTGAGGGGGCCAAGGCCCAGTGTGACCCCGGGGCCCTGAAAGACCTGGGAAGCTCAGAGCAGGTCCATGGTTGGGTCTAAGGCCGGACCCAACGGCTCAGGCCAAGTCGGTGGCAGGTGAGCCCAGCTACTTGGAGGCAGGAGCAGGCGGGTGGCTGCGTTCTATGATCTGGCCTGCAGGCGCAGGCTCCGAACCTCCTCCTCCAGGGCTGCTCTGTCCGCCTTCTCCTGGGGCGGAGGAGGGAGCAGGAGTCAGAACGGCCAGTCCCTTTCCTGGGGCGGCCCTGTGATTCCCCAACAAACCCCAGCCCACCCTGTCACCTTCTGCAGGTCCTCCTGCAACTTCCTGAGCATGGACTCCAGGTGAGAGACCTTCTCTGACAGGCTCCCAGATTCTGGCCTGAGGACATGGGAGTCAGGACTCAGGGGGACTGAGGCAGAGGGCAGCACCACAGCTGGCTCCGAGACCCACCTGAATGAGAGGGGCCCAACCCCAGTCTTCTCAGACATATTGCATGTGAAGGCAGAACCCCGGGACAGTGCTTAACTCCAGTGGGGGGCACAGGCAGCGGTCACATAGGCACGATGAAGGGGCTAGATCAAGGTGGGGGGCCTTACTCAGCATCAGACTTTGGGGTTCCCTTGGCATCTCCACTCTCTGGGATGGGCTGTCCTGTGGAGAAAGAGGGGCCGTTTAAGCAGGTTGGTGAAGGGAATAAGAGCCCCATCGCGGCTCCTCCCAGCGCGCTCAGTGGCCTCACCCTCCCGGGACAGGGACTCCAGGATGGTGTTGCAGGTGGACGCGATCTCCGAGATGGACTGCCACTCGTCTTCCAGAGTCTCGCTGCCTGCTTCTGACATGACTGGGCACAAGGAGGTGGGCTCAGTCAGGAAAGCCCAGGGCGGCCGCCCCCTGCCCGCCTCCTACCCTGTACTCCACTTCGCTCCAGACTCACTTTTGCTGATGGAGTTTCGAAGAGACAAGGTTCGTGGCAAGAAGGAGGCCCTCAGCTCTGGGGCCGGGTCACCGCTATCCTCACCACCACTGGGACTGGCTGGCCCGTCCTGAGGGGCAGAAACGGATATGGATGCAGTGATGCCCGCCAGCCCCACTGGGTCCACCCCTGCCCGTAGGGCTCCAGAGCCTTGTTTCTGCTCACTTGGGTGGGCGGTGTCTCCCTGCCAGCACTAGGTGCTGGCGGCTTGGACGTGGTGGCCAGGAGGAGGTCCGGGGTGGTGTTGGGCAGGACTGGGGCCTCATCTGACAGGGAGCTGGGGAGAGCAGGGACAGCTCAGCACTGGAAGCTGCATCCCATGGCCCTTGCTGGCAGAGGCCCGTCTGCCCAGCCCCCCAGGGCAGGATGAGAGGCATGGCCTGGAGGGGGCACCTGCAGGGTGACGGCGAATTCTGGCTGTGCAGGAACTCCGTCCTCTCTTCGGCCAGGTCCCCAGGCCCTGGAGGGCTGCTGCCATCACTCAGGCACACGTGCAGCAGCTGCTTGGTGATGGGCATGAGGGCCACTCCAGGGGCCTCGTCCTGCACTGGCTCTGGGGCCCCCCGCCGGCTGGGCTCCTGCAGAGACAGCCGGTACAGCTCTGAAAAGCTCCTGCGGGAAAGAAGGCGCAGCTTCAGGAGGGAACACCCTGGCCCCAGCGTCCCGCATCACCGGCCCCACTCCCAGCCCTCTCTGAGGCTCCCTTCCAGGAGGGCTCTTCAAATTCCCTAACAATGGAAACTGCATGCCTGGCTACTGGCCATTGTTCCAGACCTGGGTTCAGATCACAGTGCTGCCCCCGGGTATCCTGGGCAAGGCACTCCAAATGTCCATTCCTCCATCTGTGCGGTGGGGATAATAGTGCTGACCTCGCAGCTCGCTTGGAGAATGTACATACCCACACCTAGCACAGAGACCCACAAACTCCTGCCGCGACCAAACGCAGCCCCCACCTTTTCTGTTTTAGATGGGCCTGTTTTTGTACTAATGCAAGCTATGAATGGTTTTCACATTTTTAAATCGTTGAAAGCAATCAAAAGAACATTTCATGACATGTGAAAATCATACAAAATTCGACATAAGTGCCTGTAAATAAAGTTTTAGTAGAACTAATTGGCTTCATTCTCCCCATGAGGAAAGTGCAGTTCAGAGGGATTGAGAGACTGGGATCCTCTCAAAACGGAAAGGCCTTCATCTGGGATTCTTGAGAATGTTAATGGCGACACAGGAGGCACTACGTGGTGGCCAGCTGCCTGGTCCTCCCACCTTTCTGCATCCATCCTGGTGCCCTGACCTGCGAGGCCGGCCGCTCTCGTCTGGGGGCAGGACGGTGACGCAGACCTTGGGCGCCGTGCGCAGCAGGTGAGCCGCGTCCTCGGGGCCAAGTTTGGGCAGTGTCTGGCCGCACACACGCAGCAGGCGCGCCCCGGGCCGCAGCCCCGCGGTCTCCGCGAACGTGAATCGCTCCACGTGTGTGATGAAGCCCTCGGCGTCCACTTCGAAGCCCAGACGGCCTTGACCGTCACGGGGCAGTGCCAGCTCCCGGGTCTCGCAGCCACGGCTCACCAACTGGGGCAGAGCGTGTCGTAAGTGGTGCGGTGCTAACCGCAGACCCGGGGAGGGGCTGCCCCAGCACCAATCCCAAGTCACACAGACCTCCCCCCACCCGCCCCGCCCCCCAGGAGAGCGCTGGCAAGCCACTAGGCAGATGAGAGCCCAGTAGCTCGAAGACGAGGGTCACCTGCCCGAGGATCCCCGTTTCAGCTTTGCCAAGCTTTGTCAAGGGGGTCAGACGGCCTGCGTCTGACCCCCTTGACTCTCCCTTTCTCAGGAGAGAAGGATTCCAAAGCAGGCTCCGCTCCCTACAAGCAGAGGGACCCGGGCAGCCAGCGCCCTTGCTCCTGGGTCTCACCTGCAGGCGCGCCACGACCTCGCCTACGGCCTGCCCAGGGGGCCCGTCGAAACGCAGGGTGATCGCCTCCCCGCGGCCGTGGTACAGGTCAAGCTGTTGCTCCGAGAAGGTCCAGGCCAGCACGTCGCGACAGGCGCAGTTAAAGACTACACGGCCGTCGCGCGGCGCCACCAGTACCAGCGCCTCGGCAGAGATGCCCAGCAGGCAGGGAACCTCGGCACCATCGGGGCTACTCACTTGGGCCCCGGCGGCACCTCGCGCCCCAGGCGCAGCGCGCACTCCCCACACCAATGCGCCAGCCGCCTGCAGTTCGGCGCCTGCGCCGCGAGGGGACGCTCGCCGCCTGCCACCCAGGGAGGGCAGGCCAAAGCGCGAAGCTGAGTCCAGCGACGTGGTGGTCACCTCATTGGTGGCCAGGTCCTGCAAGTACTGCTGGCGCGTGCGCGTGGCCATGGCGTGGAACTGGCGTGCGTGGCCAGCTGCCTGCTCGCCATTGAGCGCCTTGGCCAGCAGGAAGGCCCGGAAGTCGGCGTTGGCCGCGAAAGGGCCTCCGCCAGGGGGCAGAATCGGACCAAAGGCCGGGGTGTCCTGGGTGCGGCTCACAGCCACCCTGCCGGGAAGGAGGTGATAGTCAGGGGCAACGGGGAGGATCCAGAAGTCTTGCCAGTGGGAGAATGAGACCCCCGGGGCGCCCACCTGTAGGAAGTGTGTGGAGTACAGGGCGCTTGCACCCGCACCACCAGGAACACATGCTGAAAGTGCGAGCGGATGGTGGTAGGGCAGAAGGGCTTGCTGCCCGGTTCCTGGAACACGATGGTCACAATGTTGTTGCCGATGTGGCGCTTCCGCAGGAGCTGGGGGTTAGATGGTGGGGATGTGAGTGGGACTTGTCTGCCTCCAAGTCCCTCCTCATTCAAGCAGGGCAGAGCCTGGGCACCAGTGGCTCCACCACCTGCCCCTGGGTGTTTGTCTTTGAGGAGGGCGACCAGCTGGGAGGGTTGTTGAAGGCTGACAGAGCTCAGGCCAAAGCTCAAATATTGCCATCCCCCCAGCCCCCTCCGTGGTTCCCCAGAAGCCCCTGAGCACGCCCACCTCCATCCCAGCCGCCTCCCACCTGCTGCTGGTTATTGGGGGTGTAAGGCAGCATCGTGGACACGTGGAACATGATCTCATGGTCCTGGTACGTGGTGTAGAGCGAGTGCGTGCCTGTGGAATCCGCTGTGGCCAGGAAGTGGGACACGGAGGGAGAGAAAAGGTAATCTGGGAGGCTTGAACCTGCCATCCCTGCCTGCAGTCTGGAGCCTACGTGCCCCCAAGCAGCAGGTGGACAACCCCTTCATGCCACCAGCCAATGCCCAGGCCATGAGGTCTTCAGCCTTGGCTGCTCCCCTGTCCCTCCCTCCAAAGATTCCAGCCTCCAGCCTGGGGTGGAGTTGAGGGTGTTGAAATAGAATGAACACAGAAATAAGAAACGGCCGGCTAAGAGGGAGGCAGGACAGAGGCGCTAAGGACAGACGTTGGCCCAGGCACCAGCACTGTGGAACTGCGAGAGTGGCAGGCAGGCAGGAGGTGCTCAACCGAAACACCCCCGGGGCCCTGGGGTCCTTCCAGCCGGGAGGCAGAGGCACTCCCAGGAGGCTGAGCTGGTAGAATACGTGTGTTTGACATGGGGGTGGTGCCCCCAAACTCCCTTGGCCCCAGCTCAGGCAGTAGGAGGCAGTTTCAGCCCCTCCCCTAGCCCATGGCTTGGCCTTTGCAGCCACTGACCGTGTCCCCAGCCTACCCAAAGAACTCTTCACTGTTGTCCCCAACCTCAGGACAATAGGGACAGAGAAGTGACAAGACAATTGGTTCTCACCAAGGCATCCTGCCCCCATGTCTCCGCCCCCAGCCCCTGGGCCTCACTTTTGATGTCCAGCTGGGCCCGGTAGCTCTCAAAGCCTTTGAGCCGCACCACGTCGCCCAGCAGGGTGAGGAACTGCGTGAAGGCGGGTCCTGCCTCCTGGTTGTTGTACATTTCCTCTTCCGAGCCCTGGCCTGCCCGGCAGTACAGGATGCCCACCTTGCGCTGGAAGCTCAGCTGGGGGGGGCAGGGAGGGCACAGGCCTCAGTCCCTCCCACCCCCCTACCTCGGGACCAAGGGGAATGGGTGGGACGCCAGCCTGGAGGCCGGGCTGCCTTGATGCCTGGCCCTGAGCACCACCCTCTCTAAGCCATCTCTGTGTCCTCATCTGTCACATGGGTTTGGTCTGTCCTGATCCTAGTGCTCAGAAGGGTAGAGGAGGTCACAGGGGGCCGGGACTGGGAGGGTGTAGGTTCTCACACGGCCACAGAGGAGGTGACTCATGGGAAGGGCCCTGAACATATGCACTTGGTCCTGATTAAGTGTTCATATTGTCACCCTCATCTCAAAGCCAGCCTGTCCCCTGCCACCTCAAGTCCCAGACATCCCCACCCCAGCCTCTGGAGGCCTTGAACCCCACACCATCTCTGCTCATTCTTTGCTCCCCACGCCTTTCCCTCTGGGGCTCACTGCACAGCTCGAGGCTCTGCGACCCCATGCAGACAAGCCCTGTCCCCCTCCCCCAGCTTCATACTAACCCTGTCCACGTCCATAGTCCCCACTGTAATTCCATCTCCCCTCACCCTTGCAGCCCCACCTCCACCCCAGCTCCTAAAGCCCAGCTCCCTCCCAAACCCCTCGAATCTTAAAGTGCAGGCACTCGTTCAGCAGGTCCGGACCGCCCACACATCTGTATTTCCCGGCTCCCAGGCGATGTGGATGCTGCTGGTCTAGATTTTAGTTTGAGAAGAAAAGCTCAAAATGACCTCTGATAACCTCTCTCCGAAAAGCCAGCTTCCTTGGGGTCACGGTCCTGTCCGGGATCAGGGTCAGGGCTAGGTGTCTGGAGCTGGGCCAGACGGGGTCTGGCAGTAGGCTTGGGGGCGCTGTGGCCACTCACCACTTGCTCGTCCAGCGTGAGCAGCGTGCGTGGCACCTTCGGTGAGGCTGAGCCCAGGCGTAGGCAGGTCAGACTCAGCCTGGGCGCCACATGCTCCAGAAGCTTCCTTGGGGACAGGCCCCGCGGGGGCCCTGGTGGCAGCACCTCCTCCGAGATGGTGCCACGCAGTGTTCGGAGCTGAGGAGGGGACAGGTAGGGGCACTCAGAATCCATACAGGTTGTTGAGGACGAAATCCATGGTCTGATCCCACGACCCCGGCCCACCTGCGTGGTCCGCACGATGATACGGTAACTGTGCAGAGTGCCCCCTCCGCTGCCTTCCTTCTCTTCCCGCCGAAGGCTCACTGCCACCGGACCTAGCACGTTATCCAGTCCGAAGAAGTTCTGGTGTTCTGGGGGAACCCCAAACAGTGGATGACCAGTCCTGCCCACCCTCACTGGACCAAGGTCCATCACTAAGTCCCAGTTAAGGCCCCATCTCATACCTAGTGCAGACCCTAGACTAAGCCCCACCCCCAAAGCTCCGCCCACATTCTAACAAGCGAAGGACTTGTTCCTAGCCTCCAGGCCCTATGCCCCGCCTCCTCGGCGGGGACCTGGCCGTATCACACCTTGTCTCAGATCCGGGGGGCCAATGCGGGCCTGCTCCCATGACTAGAACCTGCCATGAGACCCTGCCCACCATGCCTATGTTCTCCAGGGTACTTGGGACGCTCCCTTCTGGGCGCTGATGAGAACAAGGTTCTGGGCTGCACCGGAAGTTCTCCCCAGCCCAGAGAAGTATGAGGATGAACCAGATGCAGGCAGAGGGGCATGCCTGGCTGTGTGTGGAGGCTGGGGTTGGCCTTAGGGTGGTGGTTAAATCAGGGCCCAGCAGAGCAGACTTGGCCCATGGACTTGGCTGCTAACCCTTCATATGGTCATGGACTTGACAGGGAAAGGACAGCTCATGAGTCCCACCGGGTGCACTGCAGGTGACAGGGACCTCTGCCCCTCCCGAAGGCCGTCCCTCACCTTTGCTGTAGAAGTACTTGCGGTAGTAGCCGGCACCCAGGTCTGCGTGCTCCAGGCTGTAGGCTGAGGTTCGGTTCTGTGGCTCCTCCAGGACCGACACAGCTGCGTTGGGCAGTGCAGGGGGCAGAGGCGGGGACGCCGGTCGGCCCAGGCCCGGTTCTCCCTCGCCCCCAAGCTCACTCACAAAGCCGGGCGCCTCAAGCAGCAGGTCTGAGCTGGCAGTCCAGCCCTCAGCAGAGGCCAGGGACCCAGAGCCGGCTTCCGCGTGGCCCCCTGCACCCCGAGGCCTTGGAGCCCAGTCGAAGAGTAGGCTCTGCACGTCATAGTGGGCGAACCAGCGGGGCTCTGGCACTGGTGGGAAGGCAGGCTCCGGCTCCTCCGCGGGCAGTCCCAGCAGAGCCAGTGGGTCAGTGAAGAGGCGAGTGGGGACCGTAGCAGGGTGGCTGGCCTCCTCATGGCTGTGGGCACGGGCCCTAGGGCTGGCTGGTGTGGGCGGCCGGGCCTCGCCTGCATCACTGCCGCTTCGCAGGAGTGGGCCCCGGGCTGGGGTTGGCCTCGGCTCAAAGGTATGCGGTGTCAGTGCGGGCCGTGCTGGCTGGCGCAGCTTTCGAGCAAAAAGGTCATCGGTGGGCGCAGGGGCCGTGCCCCGCCGAGGGCTCCCAATGCCACTGGCCCACATGGGCATGCAGTGGGCCTGGCTTTCCGGGGGCCCAGCCGCATTGGCGGGCGCTGGTGGTGGCTGCTTGGTTCCCAGCCACCAGGCCGGTTCCTGCCCTGAGGGAGGAGGGGGCTGCTCAGAGTGGGCGGGGGAGAAAACAGGAACCCGGGTTTCCAGCTCAGTCCTCTACCACCACTCGGGTTGGCTTCCGGTCCCCTCTGAGACCATCAAAGCCGCTTCCGCTTTCCTGGCCACTTCCTTGTCTGCCTTGGGCTAAGGTTTCCAGCCCCCTCCTCCAGCTCAGTGCTGAGCAGGACCAGGGGCTAGGCTGTTGGGACCTTGGCCTTGCAGATTTGGAGCAGGGGCAGCCCTCGGGCTGCTAGTCCCCTCCAGTTCCCACTCACATACCTTCGATTTGGCCTGGGCCCAGACTGAGGGTCCCCACCAAGGCCTGGCCCAGCTGGACAGATGATTTGTCTCGGCTGGGACGGGAAACCCATGGGGCCACTGGTGTCTGGGTCCTGCCCACTTGACAAAGGGAGGACGTCCTGTCCCCAGAGACCTTCCTCCCTGCCCCTCCCACTTCCTCTGGGGTCCCTGAGGAGGTAAGCACCCAGAGGCCGGGTCTTAATGCCCTGTCCCTCACAGCTTCAAAACCTCAAGGACACAGGGGTTCCCAGGGGACACTGGCAGGACAGCAGAAACGACAAAAGGACTTCCTTTGGCACAGGAAGTGGCCCCAACTCTGGGCCCAGCCCCCTGCCCAACCCCACATCCTGAGGAAGGTGGTGGGGTCACACCACCTCAGTCATGGGACCCAAGTCACCCTGGCCTAAAGGACAGGTCCTAGCTCACCGTCTTGCAAGCTACTGTGGCTGTGCCTGGAGGCAGGGGAGTGAGTCACAATGATGAGGCCCCTTGGCCGGGACTGGGGACCAAGGGGATCTCGGCCTGACTTCTCTGATGCTGACAGGGGGGTCTGAGTCCCATGTGACAGTCAGTCAAACTGAGGCCCAGATAAGGGGGTGCTCTTGCCAGAGCTAGGATCTGAACCTGGGTCTCAGTCTGCAGGGCCTAAACAGTGCTGCGCCTGCCCACTCCTGTCCCCGTGTGTGTAGGTGTGGGGCAGATGGGGGCTGGGCCCACAGGATGTAAGACTGCTGAGACACCCAAGGCTCCGCAGAACTGCTCGGTGCGGAAATGTGCTGAGGTCAGGGGCAGGTGCACAGAGTGGTGTGGGAACATGATGGGGAGCCACCCCTAAGTGAACCCAGGATGGAGCTGGCCACTAGGGGTGCAGTCATATGCTAGCGGGTCTTTGTACATCACCCAGCAACATGGTGTGGGGCTGGGGGGACGAGGGGTGGGGGTGGGGAGCGCAGCAGGGGCTCCATGTACTCCTCAACTGAAGTTCCAGCACCAAGCAAGGGTAGGGCTCCAAAGCTCGGAATGCCTCCTCCCTTGTTTCTCCCAGGACAAGCTCTGGTGCTGACCTTGACCGAGCCTCGGTTCTCTTCTCTCTAAAAGGGGGTTAGCCATTCCTGTTCCTTCTCAGCACTGCAGGGAGGTTGAATGGAGGATGCAGGGAGTGAAGCTGGCCATGCGTTAAGTGTGTAGGGACAGATGTGGCCCGGCTCCATGTGCCAAGCTCTCGGCCCTGGGCTGTGGTGAGGGTAGGGACGAGAGGGCCCGTGAGGGGGGATCTGAAGGCCCTGGCTCCGCGTGCCTGAGCTCCCTGCATGTACGTGCCCAGCTTTTACTCTGGCCCAGCGGCAGGCTCAGGCCCTGCCGTGGGGGGTGTTCTTGGGCTCTGCCCCCCATCCAGCAGCCTCACACAGGGTCCATTGAGGCCGGGACATTCCTCTCGGCCTGTGTCACTGGGGAGGGGGGGCTGGCCCCGCCCCCACAGATCCGGAAAGCCCAACTGCCCCAGGAGGAGGCGTTGGACTCTTCCCAGCACATCTGGAGGTCATGACCCCATTTCTGCTGCCAGGGGGCGCAACAGATGTTTCCTCCCAGGCCTGGCCCCGGACTGGGGGCGGTGTGCAAAGGCCGCCCACGGAGAAGGGGAGCCCCCAAACAGGGGGAGCCCTGTACAGAGACAGCAGGAGGGGCAGTCGCCAGTGCCACCGAGGAGTCAGAGGCAGCCCCATCCACTCGCTCTTACGCTGTCTGGCTCGGGCAGTCATGCAGAGGACAGGGTGGGGGCCTGGGGCACGGGACTAGATGTGCCGACTTCGGACTACAGCTGGAGCCAGGAGGGAGGTTGGGAAGGTACAGGCAGCGAACGCGGTGAGGAACCCCCTCCCACACACACACCACCCGAGCCCATGCCAGTCCACGTTCTCCCCAGTCCAGCCCAATCGTGGTACTTCTGCTCCCCCACGCCCGCCGGTACCTCTGGGGCTCCCGCCCGGCGGCCGCCTCCCGCGCTGGAGTCCCGCTGCTGGCTCTCTAGCTACCGCTCCCGGCGGCTCCGCCTGGGGGCGGGGCTATACCGGGGGCGGGGCCACAGCGGCTGGGGCGAGGCTAGCCCGGGAACTGGCTGCCACTGCCGCTGTCGCTGCTGGGAGCAGAGTGCGGCCAGAACTAGGCCCACCCAGCAAGCTGTCCGGTTCTCCCGACCTGGGCTAAGTCGTGAGAACAAGTGGACCTGCCCTCCAGACCAACTGGGAGAGCTAGTGCAGGGTACCTGGTGTCCAGCTTCCCTGGACATGCGACAGGTGCTCAGGTACTGAGACTATTTCTGCCTTGAGCACTCGCTAAGCGCTCACCATGTCCACACACACTCATTTATTCTTAAAACACCTTAGACAGGTGTCATCTTCCTTATGGCTGGAGAAATTGAGTTCAGAGAAAGGTCTTGGCCAAGGTCAAGGCTTATAATCGTAGGAGCCTGTCCCTGGAGCTGGAAGTCTTCAATTATAAAGGTAAGAAATTGAACAAAATTAATTTCAGATCAAAGCTTGAAAAGGAAATAGGCTTGTGAGGAACGGGACCCAGGTCTACTTGATCCCCACCTTGGTCTGACCTTGATCTCCATCATAACCCAGCCCCACATCCTTTCTCCCCCCTCCATGTTCATCCACTCTGACCTGGCCACTGCCTTTAACCTCTACCCAAACATTCCCAGATAAAAGAAACTACCAACCAAAATCAAAAATAGTGTTATTAATTCTGGTGTCTCTGAAGCACAGAAAAAAAAAAAAAGAAAAAAAGAAAAAGAAACCACCCTTCCCACATTTCAGCCCCAGGTCCGGGCCAAGGGGCTTCCCCTGCAGGCAGTGCAGGGCTGGAGGCCATGTCAGTCCTGGCCACGGGCTTGAGCGGGACCAGCCCATGGGTTTGGCTCTTTGGGCCTGGCTGGGAGGCTGCCTGCCTCAGTTTGGAGAGTCCAGGCCCTGGACTAGGGATGAAAGATCAGGGGTCAAGGTAAGAAGTCTGGGCCACTCAGTTCTGGTGCTCTGGCTAAGGCAGCCAGAGGTCTGGGTTCAAATGTGGAAGCCAACACCATTCAGTTCTGTGGTCCAACAGAGAGGGCCGGAGGCCGAGGTCCAAGTTACTGAATCCTGGGCTGGGATCCAGAGAACAGCGAGCCATTCAGTACTGATGGTCCAGCAGGGGCTGGGCGGCTGGGCTTTCTCGCTCCTCAGCAGGGGCAAGCCAGTCACCTGGGGCCCCTGTGGGCGTGCCACTCCCAGGAGCACTGCTGTCTAAGCAAGGAATGTCCTGGGCCGCTCCAGGGGTTGAGGCATCGGTGCTGGTGTCCGGACTGAGGCTGAGGTCCAGGGGTGCCTGGGAGAGGGGAAATAGGTTTGTTGGAAGAGCAGACCTGGGCTGCCTAGGACCCTCCCTTCCCATAAGACACTTACCTGAGATTTGGGGGTGCCTTCTTTGGGGCTCCCTGAGGCTGGCTCCCCCTCGGGTCCCCCCAACCCCTTCCGACCCCCCAGGCTCCACTTCCCACTGGGACCCTCAGAACAGAGGAGACCAGGGCCAGGGGGCCTTGAGGGCCGGGGACCCTCTGTGGGGGCAGGTGAAGCGGGGGGCAGTCCAGGGAGTCGAGGGGGTGGCCACTGTAGCAGAGGAGGAGGGCGCCCATCACCAGAACTGCTAAGGGAAGGCCTGGTGCCCCAGCCAGCGCCTGGTGGGAGGGGCTGGTCGCCGATGCCTGTGGGGGACAGATAAGAGGACAGAGACCTCAGCTGGGCTGTCCCCCTCACCTTTTGGTTCAGCCGGGCCTCGCTGGCTCACCTGCTGTGTTCTCAGGCGTGGGGTGTGCCATGGGGGGGTTACTGCTGAGGGAGGTCAAGCCGCCGCCGCCGCCGCCACCACCGCAGTCTGAGTCGTCCACGTTCCCGCCACTATTGCAGCCCGCGCCACAGCCCTTATGAAGCCTGGGGCGGGAGAGGCGAAGAGGTGGGTGGGATGGTCACCTATCTTCCCTGAGCCCCAGAGTGCAGTTTCTAAGAGATTTTACCATCTATTTTACAGGGTCTGTTCAGGAAGGCATTATCAACGGCTCTTAAGGCTAAAGGCCACCTTTGGTTGTGGGGTGGAGCCGAGCCAGGTCAGCTCTGGGAGGGGTCAGCTCAGGGCTTAACCCTGGCTCCAGCACTTTCTCACTGAGACCTTGGAGGGAGTGGCTCCATCTCTCTACGCCTCAGCTTCCTGCTCCACGAACCCAGCCTCCTGGGCTGGGGTGGCGGTGAGGGCTCACCTCTCCCAGCTGTGCAGAAGCCAGCGCGCAATGGCGCCCAGGCTGACGGGGCCACCCCACAGCGCCCGCAGCTGGGGGTGGCTGCCGGCCAGCGAGGTGGTGAGGGGCGACACGTAAATGGGGTAGCCGAGCGGCTGGTCACAGGAGGAATTGATCATGTTGCGGAGCGCTTGCTTGGCGTTCTGGATGCTGCCGCGCTCTGGGTTGCGGTTGCGCAGGAACACCAGCTCCTGCTGCTGCCCAGCCCACAGGCCACGCACACACTCGCGATTCACCTGCAGGAGGCCGCATGCAAGAGTCAGGGGGCCGGTGCCAGGGCGGGGTGTGGAGGGGCGGGGGGCGGGGGCCTGTCCCCACCTTGATGACGCGGAAGCTGAGGTGGCGCCGGTTGAGCATGATGATCTTGTACTCGTCGGAGGCGTCATCCAGGACGTGGCGCAGCGCCAGCAGTGAGGGTGTGTTGCTGAGGATGGCGCTGCGCCAGGCGGGGTCGCCCTCGTGCGAGATGACCAGCCGCTCCTCATTGGCTGCGATGGCATCGTACAGGGCGGCTGGCTCCTCATACTCATCTGGGGACGTGAAGTGGTCCTGCAGGGAGGACCGGAGGGTGGGGTCAGGGGCCCTGCCCCGGGAAGGGACTTCACCCCCCATCTGCCCACCCTGCCTGGGCACACCTCCCACCTGGTGCAGCTTGAGGGCCATGCGAACCCCAGGGGCCACCACGCGGTGCAGCAGGTCCATGTCAGCGAAGACCCACTCGTCCCGCGGGGAGGTGATGCGGAAGTCCCCCTTGAACAGGGCGTGCAGACCATAGAGGAAGGGCTCCAGGCTGGACGAGAAGGAGCACGGAGGTGAGCGCCGAGGCTCCTGAGTCCTGGCTCCACGTGCAATGGTCGGAGCCGAGAGCACCCTCCAGGCCGGGCCTCAGTTTCCCCATCTTGGCAAGGAAGTCAGTCTCTGCCCCAGGTCCCTCCCAGGGCAGCGAGGAGCAGACAAGGTCACAAGTAGGAGGTGCCTCGCACATGAGAGAACCAAACTAAAGGAACAACTGAGGTGCTTTCTGGGGGATTCTGGCCTGGAACCCTTCAGGGACCCGGTGGAGGGGAGAGTGGCAGGCCTGGCTGGACCCGTGGGCACTCACCTGGCGGACATGCTATGTGAGGCTGTCCCCAGGGCGCGGCGGCCCAGCACACACAGGCCGAAACAGAGAGTGACCAGCGGCGAATTCCAATCCTGGTCCACGGGCTGTGGCACAAGGAACCCCATCCCCAGGGCCCAGCTTAGACACAGGGCAGGGAACTTGGGGTTGGAGTTGGGGTGGGGCCCAGGCCAAGGGAGGCTGAGAGTGACAGGAAGCCATCTGGGGAGGGAAGAAGGCAGCCCGGGGTAGCGGTGGCCAGACCTGGCTGCGCCGAGAGGCACAGTACTGGATCCACTCGAGGTGCACCGCGCAGAAGGAGGGCAGTGAGAGGCCAGAGAGGCGAAGGTCGTAGTCCTCGTCCACGCTCAGGGAGAAGGTGGGGTCTGAGTCGGCATAGCCAGGCGCCCTCACAGGCCGCAGGGCTGCCGAGATGCCCTCGTGGCTCAGCCACGCCTCCAGCTTGGGCGAGCGGCTCACATAGTAGATGATGCTCTGAGAAGAGAGGGCAGACATCAGGGCTGGCCCAGTGCCTCGGCCCCGGCTGCTGCAGGAGAAAGTGTCGAGGTATAGAGGCTTCTCCTTCACACTGAGCTACCATTGGCCTTCTAGAACGCTCCCCCCATGTCCCATCTCAGCTCCCTGGAACATGCAGGCAAATCTGCCCCTCTCCCCTAGGCCAGGGAGAGCGAGAAAGTGGGCAGAAAGCACCCTCCTTATGGAGCGCCCTGCCCTGCGGCCGGTGCTCGCATGCTTGCTTGGAAGGTGCCCCATTTGCAGGGGAGGCCAAGGCTCAGACACACCAGATTCACACAGCAACGCAGGCTGGGCTGGGATCGGAATCCCAGGGCCTTCAGTGCCTTGACGTCGTGGGACCCAGAGCTCAGAAGCCTTGAAAGGGCAGTGGGGCTGCCTGCAGGCCAGTGGGGCCTGGGTCAAGGGTCTCTTTGGGCAGCTGAAACGTGACAGCGACAGAACCTATGCTCGGGAACAAAGGCATCCTGTGCCCAAAGTCGGGGGCTTACCAGACCCCTTAAGACTGTTGACTTTTAGGCAGGAGTTTGGACAAATGGAGAGGTTTTGGAAGGCGGGCAGCTGGCACAGCGAGGCCGGAGGGGCAGTGAGGCGGGCAGCTGGCACAGCGAGGTGCCTGGGATTCCATGTGTCGCCCTGGGATGGAGCCGCCGGGGTTGGCCCTCTGCCTGGGAAACGGGTGGGAGGTCCAGGGCTGTGCAGCTGGACGTGGACAGAGGGCACCCAGGCAGGAGGGGTGTCCAGCTGGGGGCTCTGTGGGGCATGGAGAGGCCAAGAGCCCAGGCAAAAATGACTACAGTGCGAGCGGGACAAGCCAAGGCTCTCCGACAGCTCCCTGAGGACACCTAGAGGCCATGGCGCGCACGGACGGCATCTGTTCCTGTCGGTGGCAGCCAGAATGGAAGTGGCCCCAGCGTCACCTTAGCCGTGGGGAGGTGGGTGGACCGTTTGAAGAGGGCTGGGCTGCCCTCCACTTAACAAGAAGAATGGGTTCCAGAAGCCTAATGGGGTGCTCGGGGCTCCAGGCAGACCAGCTCCTGACCGACCTTTTGCCTAGACAGCATCTCCATGGCCTGGTTCCCACCGCAGCCTCTGAGAACCAGAACAGAGGACCCTCGGGAGTGCGGGGAGCAGGCGGCCTCACATGCAGGGGCCGCTGCTGGCGTGCTCTGGGGAACCCTGGCCCTCGGGGTGGCTCTCAGCTGTAGCGGCTCCTGTCTGGAGCATGCGTGTGGAGTCGGGCTCTGCTCGGGCTAAACACGGGCCAGCTCACTGAACCCCCGCGCCACTCAACCGCGGCACCTTTTCTCCTTTCGCCCCCACCTAACTGCAGGGGCAGGCCTGTGAATCTGTTTCCTCAACCATAAATGGGGCCCATCACACCAGCCCTGCTTCTTCCGAGGGCTGCTAAGCAGATGACACAGTGTCAGGAAGGTGCCTGGCCTTGGAAGCGCTGACAGGACCCCAAGGCTCATCTGGAGGCAGATGTGGGACCGCCACCTCCTGGCTGCTGGGCCTGGACCGAGTCTCCCACCCAGCTGCACTCTGGGATGCCTGGGGAAGGGCAAGGTGCGGCAGGATGCCGACGTGGCACCGGACAGGCTCTGCCTTGTCTGCCCACAGGCCGGACAGGCCACATCTCTGAAGTGCCCCAGGCAGGGGGGGCTGCCCTGCCCCGTGCTGCCCCTTGGCAGCCAGAATTGGTCTCCCCAAACTTCACCCCACACTCTCCCTCCAGCGGTGCCTTCCCCAGGTCCTCTGGGCATGTCCACCTGCTCAGATTCTGCCTCGTCCTTGAGGCGGCGTGGCAAGCTGGCTTCTCTATGGGACAACGCGTGGGGCAGAGCGGGGCCCCTCTCTCCTGCCAGCCCCGGGCCTGGCTGGGTGCCTGGGGCACATCCTCAAGGAGGCTGTGCTGGCTCTGGGCTGGGCCCCGGGAGGTTGCAGGGTGACCCGGGAGGCTGCACGGTGAGTTGGGAGAGAGCGCCTCTCTTGGGATGGGAAGAGAAGGTAGCCAGGACCAGGACCCCTGAGTAGCCTGGGGCTGGGAAGGTCCCTGTCTGGACCACAGCTTTATTGGTGCAAGTGAGGAGTGAGGAGGGGCTTACAACCCTCCCTCAGGAGTGGGTGGGTGGAGGAAAAGCAACAGAGAAATTACAGCTCTCTTATACGTGACTGGTGGCGTGTCCACTGGGGCATGCAAGGACTGCCCTAGAGAGCTCAGGTAGGCAGGCTCACCCGGACCTCAACAGGTCACCCACCCAGGCCCCACACAGGGGCACAGGGCAGATACTCAGCCCAAGGGGACCTGGACTGTGACAACTGACCCCACTCCCATAAGGGCCCTTATTCCAGGGGCCATAAAGCATCACAGTTTCTGTGATCGTATAGAACTACAATGATCGCCACTTCTTAAGGGGGTAAACCAAGGCATGACAGGAAAGTGGCACCCCAGGCTTCCCAGAACCCGGCTCCTTCTGGACCCCCCAGTGCCTTCACCCCCAGCAGGACTCAGGACCCTCAGGCCAGGCTTGGAGCATCCAGGCAGAGACAGGGATGCCCAGGGTCTCAGCCTGGCCCTGCTACTTTCTCCTGATTCTGGGGCCTCAGACAGAATCACCTTCCCCTCTGCAAGCCAATCCCACACCTGAGATGGGGGGGTCTGTCCTGGAAGATGTGGTGGGCTTAACTCAGCTCAGGAGAGGTCCCTGGCAAGGTCAGCACCGCTGCTTGGCAGCGACTCCTATGTTGTCGTGAACGCCACCACGGTGAGCACCACTGTCACCTGCGCTGGTGGGACGTGGAGCAGGGGGCCTGGTGGTCTGGAAGGCTGGCCTCAGCACCTGCACCTCCGAGACCAGCAGCCCGGGGGGGAGCTGCGCACATGCTGCCTGCCTGCCTCCGACGCCCACCGCCCCGGCGCGCCTTCCGAAGGAGGCCACTTGAACCCCCCGAGGCCTCTGCTTCCCGTGGGTAGGAGACTCCCGACAATCCAGAAGATGGCACTTGGGACGCTGCTGGTCACTGAGCATTCCCAGGAGGGACCCATGCCACCCAGCCACCACCGCCGTACCTTGACGTAGTAGGTGATGAGGATCTTGCGGAGGTCGAAGACCTGCAGCATGGAGGCCGCGTTGTTGTCGCTGATGCTGTAGCCCTCCAGCACGTACTTGCTGGCCGTCACCTCCCAGGCCAGCCAGCGCTGTCCGAAGGCCGCGTTGAAGGACAGCACCCGAGGCAGGTGGCCCGGTTCGCAGCAGCAGCAGCCCTCGTCCTCCTCCACGCCCTCCGTGATGGCCTCCACCTCGCGCTGCTGGCAGTACGTGCCTGTGGGGGAGGCCGCCCGTCAGGGGCCGCTGCACACCGCCCCCGCCTCTCCCCAGCAAGTGACCAGGCGCGGCGCTGGAGGCCTGCACCACCCCCTCCCGCCGAGATGCTGTGTGAGTGAGTGAACACGAGCCCCTTTCTCCTCCGGACTCCCAGTGGCCAGTGGGGCGGGAGTGGAGGGAGCGGGCCTCCGCTCTCGCATTTACCGAGGCAAAGACTGGGACTCAGAGAGGAGTGACCATACTCGGTTTCGTGAGGCCAGGAGCTGTACTCGGGGCCCGGTGCGCCCTAAGGGGCCTTTTCTGCAGTGGGCACTGCTGTGTGCGTCCGACTGTGGGCGAGGACCTGGTTCCCTCACCAGGGGTTGAAAGTGGCACCCGACCTGACCACAGAGCGGGCCAGCAGGCAGGAGAGCTCGGAGCTCCAGGCCCAAGCTTTCCCCACAGAAGCCTGTTCAGTCACCACAGACCCCAAGTCAGGGCAGGGACAGAGCTCGGCCCAAGGAGACGCTGCCACCTCATTGCTCAGACTGGCAAACCCCAGGAGAAGAGTGCCTTTTTCAAGGTCACCTGGCGAACCAGGGCAGAGCTGGACTAGAACCAGCTGGCACACGCTATAAAGGGCAGCACCCTGCGTCAGACCCGGCCGAGCAGCTCACCCCGGAACTCAAGGCCACGCAGCTGGAAGGTGACGAGGCCGTTGCCAACCTCGATGAGGTGCACCAGGGCGTTGAGGTAGTCGGAGGCCAGGACGAAGCAGTCGCCGGGGCCGTAGTTGCCCCAGCGGCCCAGCACCAGGTCCCCACACAGCGTGTGCTGCAGCGAGCGCGTCAAGTGCTCGTAGAAGATGGAGTTGAGGTTGTTGTCGTCAGCGCCTAGGCCCCAGGACAGACAGACAAGTGGACAAAGTGACAGGTAAGGGAGGCCCACCCCCCAGGAGGCCCGGCCCGGAAGCCCCCCGAATGGCTGGGTACACACCGGGGTTCCGGTCCAGCTGTGTGACCAGGCGGGTGTTGGAGTGGTCCACACGCTTAGTGCTGTTCGGAGGGAGAGCGACGTCACCATGGGCCCAGAGGAGGCGGCTGCTGAGGGCTCAGGGGACGCTTCCCGCCAGCCCCCCATCACGTCCTCCCTGGGTCCCCACGTAAGGAAGCTGAGATCTGGGGGCCGAAGGGGATGCGCCCAGCGCCACACTGCCAAGAAGCCCAGGGGACGAGCCCGAGGCCTGGTCTGGCCGGGGTTCCGTCCTCACCGGATCGACCACCTGGAGCCCACTGTGCCCAGGCCCTACAGGCCTGTGTCCGCAGCCCGTCCGGCCTGGGCTCCCAACTCCTCCCTCCGTCCCAGTAACCGTCCCGGCCCACGGGGCGGCCCCATTCCCCCCGGGGTCCCCCTGAGCAGGGTGCCCGTCTCCCGGGAGACTCACTTGTAGTCGCGCTCCCAGAACTTGAGGGGCCGCGCGTAAGACATGAGGAAGACGGCGCTGCCCAGCAAGGGGTTGAGCGGCGTGGAGAAGAGCGCGGACAGCAGGGCCTGGACGAACAGCATGGCCGAGTCTGGGCGCGAGTCAAGGAGGCGGCCAGGATGCTGGGCCCTCCCCGCCCTCCCTCCCCACCCCTCAGCCCCACCCACCCACCCTGCGCCCCCCCATCCTAAGCCACGGCCCTCTGCACACCCCGACCCAGGCAGCAGGCGGTAGGCCGGGTACGTGGCACGGCGAAGGGCTGGGCAAAAGCGTGGAAAGCCGAGCCCCAGGTGATCTGCCAGGGCGCGATGTAGGTCAGCACGAAGCGCAGCTTGTACAGCAGGTCCCACAGCTGGCGGGGTCCGAGGGGGGGAAGGAAAACAGGTGAGTCACTCAGAGGTGGCGTCTAGCGCGTGCTTGTTCACAGCCATGGGTTTACCCCACTGCCTGCTCGCACGGGGGTCCAGTCAAGCTCACTCCCCACCCTGTCTCCATGGACCTGGCTCAAAGCACCTGTTACCAAAGCAACCACTCTAAGGGGACACTGACCATTTAATTTGCACAAACAGGAGACGGGGCCTCCACTATTGTACCAAAATCCAGACGGAGTCGCAGGCCCTGCCTGCAGAGGGGACGCAGTTTGGATCTCTGCCGTCCAGGGCCAGACCACAGCACCAGACCAGGCTGTCGTGTGACTGAGACAAAGGTCAGGCCTACGCCATGGCCCCAGTGCAGGCCCCGCTGCCAAGACTCCGGTACAGTGCCTGGGGACAGGCCTTGGTCTAATGTGACCCCCCAGCCCCTGGTTGGGGAATCCTGCAGCCTGGCAGAGAAGTTCGGAAACAGCTCCAGGGCCGTGGAGGCCAAGGGGCAGAGCCCAAAGGCTGCTGTCCTGAGGTCGAGGCTGGGACACATCCACTGCTTAACGAGGGGGGCAGTCAAGTACCATGATTCAGGGAAAGGGTTGACGTCAGAAAGGCCTGGACTCCAATCCTGACTGGCCACCAGTTCTCTGGGGGACCCGAGGAATGTCACGTAACCTCTTTAAACCACAGCTTCCTCTCAGCCCCGGAAGGAGCTGCTGCCGAGGCCCCGTGGGGCTGCCGTGGAGCGGCAGTGCGAGGGGAGTCATCCTCCAACCTTCCCCTGGGCAGAAGAGCTCTGCTCCTGCCACAGCCCGGAGCCCACGGTGCGGCCGCCAGCTCACCTTACTGCAGAGCAGGGACATGAGGAAGTAGTCGAGCAAAAAGCCCTGGGAGAGGCGCGGGTAATCGAAGTGGAAGAGCAGGACTGTGAAGGCTAAGGTCAGGTACTGCTGGGGGGGGCAGCAGAAGGCCGACCGCAGGAGCTTCAGCCCAGCCACGGTCATCAGCAGCGCCCGGCAGCTGTGGGGGAGGGGCGGGGGTCAGGTGCCTGGCAAGGGCTCAGAGAACGGGGTCACCCTTTGGACACAACTGCTTTCAAAGAGGAAATGCTGAATGGAAAGGTGTCTGGAGCTAGGGTTCTAGCTTGCTGGGCAACGGGGCGGGTCTCATTTCCCTTCTGGACCTCAGTTTCCCCGTGTGTCACGTGGGGATGCAGATGGAGGGATGGGGGTGTCCTCACTAGAGGCAGAACTTGTCTGGGTGGCTGACGACAGCATGGGCGTCCACCGTGAGGGCATTGAGCACCACGGCAGGGTAAATGAGGTACTTCTCCACGCACTGCAGGCCGGCGTACACTTTCTCAAACCACATCACCTGGGCAGCACCTGCAACACAAGGCAAGACTATTGGCCAGCGCCTGGCCCTCCACGCTTCCCCTCCCCTTGCAGGGCTGACCAGTGTGCCCTCCGAGAAAACCCGGAGGGAAGGCGGACCGCGGGGTGTGGTGTTCCAGGTCCCCAGAGACCCTGAGTTCGGAGGTGATCTTCGGCACTCAGGCAGGGCACGTGAGGGGCTTAGAGAAGGGGCTCTAAGGGCTGCAAGGACATGTCCCCCACAGCCAGGGCAGGCTGGGCGAGGCCAAGTACACAGTGGCTCTGAGCTCCCGGGTACTTCCAAAGGGACCCCTGCCACTTGGCTTAAGCTAATTGTGGCCACGTGGAGACAGTGGCCCATAGGCTAAATCTTTCATTGTTTGGAAAAAAAACAAGGCACGTGGACCGTTGTATAGCAAATCCAGATGTTTTTAAATACAGGCTTAAGGGCATGTTTGCTACACCGCCCAAGTGAAAGCGCGCCAGGCAGTTAGTCCACTGGTAACTAGTTTGTAATTCCGGACAAGAGATCTCTTTAATGCCCTGGAATTCTTCCATCTCCTCAGAGAATACCAGGGGAGCAGCAAAGGGCAGAGCAGGCAGGGTGAGTGCAGCAGGGGCCCAGCTGGCAGGAGAGGGCAGAGGGCAGCAGAGCAGACAGGGCAGCTGGGACAGAGGCTGCCCCCTCTGGTGCTGGGAGCCGAGGGGACCAGGCAGGCAGGGTGGAGGGCCCTAGCCGAGGGCCCACACTCACCGCGCACTTCGTACTGGCTGTACTCCAGTGGCTTCAGCACGGGCTGCGACAGGCAGAACCAGGGCAGCTGCTTGCGGAGCTGTGGCAGCAGGTAATGCGTGAAGAAGCCCACGGCCGCAGCCAGTGCGTACAGCACGAACCCCAGCACTGACTGCAAGAGGGAGAGGCCGGAGGCTCAGCCAGGGGGAGCGGGGCCAGGGGGGGCCACAGGGGGCTTGGCACAGGCCAGGCAGGGCCCAAGGGACATGAGGCCACGGCTGCCCAGGGCCCTCAGGGGGAGCAGGCTCCAATGGTGAGGGGGTGGCCTGTGCCGCACGGACCTTCAGGGCAATGAAGACGGTGCTGGCGCTGATGGCAAAGGTGAGCACGGCGATCACCACACACATCACCAGGTCAGAGTGCAGGACCTCACGCTGCAGGGCCAGGAAAAACCAGCGAGGGTGTCCGTCACCCAGGGGCTGGCCCCGCCCCGTCAGCCCTCTCCCTCAACACTGGAACCCCACACTCCAGCCCCTCACCACTGACTGGCGCATCTTCTCTGGCAGTGGGTCGGGGGGCTCAGCCCGGGCTGTCTCCAGGCTCCGCTCCTCCAGCTCGGGAAAGAGCTTGCTCCGGATCAGAGACCTGGGGTGGGAGGGAAGAGCTGGGTGCCTGGTCTGGAGAGAACCCCTCTCCCCATGGGCCCCAGCGCCCACTGGTGGCAGGCACGTGCGCAGACCCAGAGACGCGTCCCAACCCTGGCCATGCAAAGACACACACAAACACACACGTGTGTGTGCACAGACAGGCACGTGCAGCACCCACCAGAGCACGGTGGGGTCACTGCTCTGCCGGCTCAGGTGGTAGGACAGCGCCACCAGGAGGCCGCAGAAGACCGAGAAGAGGACCGGGACGTGCTGCTCCGGCCAAGGAGTCTGGGGAGAGAACCCATGCTGGTCAGGGGAGGTAAGGGTAGGCACGGGGTGGGGTGGGGTGGGGTGGGGGGTGTGCTGCCCACCCCATGGGAGAAGCCATTGCTGAGCTGAGCCCAATTCACAGCCCTGTCCCAACAACGCCTTAGGCCCTGGCATGCCCCCCACCCCCCAGGTCATCCCTACCTTGATGGCCCCGAGGCAGAAGCCGTAGAGCAGGGCAGCAGCCAGCAGACTGCGGGAGACGCTGAAGACTGCAGTCAGCGGGCTGGTGACGGCTGCAAGGGAAGGAACAGCGGCTAAAGGCCCACCTCTACCTGCTGGCACCCCTCACCTTCACCCCGCTGCCCCTCAACTCCCAGAGGCTAACCTCCCCGGGGCCCCATTCCTAGCCCATTGTTCTGTTCCTCCCAGGCCTGAGAAGCCTCCAGAGCTTCTGCCAAGCTTGGGTTTAAACAACTCGCCTGGGGCGCGGAGGGGACTGGGGGGAAGAGACAGGCTCGGTAAAAGACTGGAGCCACAGACCCGATTCGTGGGCCCTCGTGGGCCCCGCACTGTCTCCCCCAAGCCACCTGTGGGCACCATACCTGTGCCCCCAAAGCCGTGCATATCTATCTGTTCCAGCAGGTACATGAGGCAGGTGTTGACTTGGGGCAGGAGGCCCAGGAGAAAGACGAACGGGAAGCACAAGGTGAACACTGACGGGAGGGAAGTGAGGGCCCAGTCAGCCTGGGGACTGCCCCCGGGCCTCACTCCCCCTGGAACCACTGCAGCCCTGCCCAGTCTCACCAGTGGCCACGTCACGGGCACAGAAGAAGAAAGAGGCGGAGAAGAAGGTGAGGCCGTAGAGGGTGATGGGCGGGAAGGGCTGAGCCGAGCCTAGGGCATCCAGCAGCCAGATGAGCAGGCAGCAGATGCAGAAGTAGACAGGCCGGCTGTACGCTATCACCCAGTTGTGGCCCTGGGGAGTGGGCCTGTGAGGAGCTGGGCCTCCCCACTGACCACCCTGCACACACATGCACACATATACACATGCGTGTGCACACTCATATCCCCAGACCTGGCCCTGGACCCAAGACAGAAAGCCTGGCAGCATAGGGGCAGAAGGGCAGAGGATCTGGGGCTAGCCCACCCCGACCACACCTGGCCTCAGCCCCGCCCATAGCCCCGCCCCCTGGGCACAAGGGCTGCCCCCCCAGTACTCACATGCATGGGGGATGCTGCGTCAGGCTGCACGCTCTGGAAGAGAGGGGGCTACAGTGGCACAAAAGCCAGCACCCACAGGGGGGCAGAGTACCCAGGAGCCACTCAGTTCCATGGCTGGGCTGTTAGTAATGATCAGGGAAGGACCCCAAACCGTACAGAGCCTCAGTTCTCTCATTTGTATGATAGGCTTAACTACAGGGGAACTTAGGCACCTTCCTCGTTTCCTAGCTAGCTGAACCCTCTTGAGGCAGGTCATGGGAAGGGGCCGCGTCGGGGAAGAGGTGGGGGAAGGAGCCGGGCCCGACCTTCAGCAGGGAGTACTGGCAGGAAGCAATGACCAGGCAGAACTGGAAGACCCAGATGTCGGTGAAGAAGCCTTTGAGCAGCAGCAGGTAGCCCAGGAAGGCGACCAGGCTGCTCAGGCCGACACCAAGGACGTTCTCCAGCAGGCCCCGCGTCCTGGAGAGACAGCAGGGTCAGGGCACACCCACCTACTCACCGCTCGTAGGGCCAAGAGGCAGGGGGAGAACCTGGCCCCCAAGCCCCTGGTCTGGACCTATGCCCATGCTAGCCCTCCCGCTCTGACCTATGACCTCTCAGGGCTTGGCCAGGTTACACCTGCTCCAGGAAGCCACTCCGTGGCTACCCTGCTTCCTGATCTTTGTCTCCTCTAGACCCTGAGCACTCCAGGTGCCACCACCCCGGGGACCTGTCTCCAGCTCCGGCATGCCATGCTACGCACACAGGCAGTGCCCAGCACACACTGGCCACAGGGCCTTGAGAAACCCAGGACACAGGAAGCCAGGACATAGGCTCCAGGCCGAAAGTGCCCACACAGACAGCAAAGCCCTCTGACCCCGCTATCTGACTTTCTGGGCCTGTTTCCTGAGCACCAGAGAAATAAGCGGTTTGGCAGTTTTTTAAGCTACAGGGCTCAACTTATCCAAACCATCCATCAAATCCAATAAAATAACAGACTAAAAAGACATTGTTTTGAGCATCGCCCACCTGGCCATCCCTGTGCACCCCAGAAACACCTAAAGAAACCCCACCGCTGACCCCAGCCCTCAGTGAGCCTGCGCACCCCCAGCGACCCCCAGCGGTCAGGCTCTCCACGTGTTCACGAGGTCTGCAAGGCCGGGGCTACGGACACTCCAGGGACTGGGGGCCGACACAGGCGGGCGCTCACCGGTCCAGCAGGGCCAGCAGGGCGAGCCGCTCGTAGCGCACGGAGGTCCAGCGGCCAGGAAAAAGCCAGTACTTGTAGCTGTGCTGGGCACGGGGCGGCGCCTCCTCCATCAGTGTCTGCTCCTGGGATTCGTGCTGGGAGTCCTGGTCCAGCAGGTCAAACTGCAGTCCCCACAGCCGCCACCATCAGCCCCTCGCCCCCTACAGGGCCCAAGCTGCCCCCCACACCCCAGCGCACACTGGCTGCTGACCATCTTCTCCAGCACAGAGAGTCCCCGCCGTCTCGCAGCCCTGTGCCTGCCCTGACTCTGCACTGCAACAGCCTCCTCGTTGCTCCAGGTTCCCAGAACATGGCTCAATGGCTGCTGGCAGGGACTTCTGGGGCTGCCAGGAGCCAGGGTCACTAGCTCCTATGTCTGTCCTCTCTGCTCAGCAGCATCTCCTGTCTCTTGCTGGGCTCACTGAAATCCACCCTGTCCTTCAGGACTTGGTGCAAATGCCCCCCACCTCCCGACAAAGCCACTGGGGTCACTCTGACCAGCCTGCCCTGGCGCACACACCGGCTCTGAGGACAGGCCTGCTGCCATGTCAGTGTTGTGAGGCCCTGGGTGAACTTCTTAACCTCTCTGAGCTTCCTGTACCCTTCATTCAACAAGTCCTTATACGGCCTGCCCCTGAGCTGGACCCTGGGGATACAATAGAGAGCCAAAGACACACCGCCCCTGCCTCTAGAGGTGGCTGTCAACTATGCAAGGACAAGGCTGCTGCTCCACATGAAAGTTAAGGAGACTACATGCACCAGGCAGGGGCCCCGGGGCTTCTGAGCAACGCTCACGGTCTGCCTGTGGCCCTGGGTGTCAGGTGCCCAGGTGCTCCTGTCACGGCCACCGTTTAAACCCTGACCCTGCGTCCCACCCGTCCTCAGTGCGCCCAGTGTGAGGCTGACCACGCGACTCACTGTCCAAATCGGGAGCAGCAGCCACAGTCTAGCGAGTTAAACTGCCCCTTCCGCAGGGAGCACTACTAACACCCACCCTCTCCACTGACTACGGCTCCTTCCAGGACAGACACTGCAGCTGCATTTGCTTGCCAAGTGGCTCCTTGAACCGTTCAGATCCAGGCAAACCCTATGCCAGCCATCAAAGGCCAGAACAGACACCTCAGCAGCCTGTCCCTCCTGCAGGAGGGCTCGGTGATCCACTCCCCCCTCCCCCCCACACACACTGCCCCCTCCTGCAGGTCCTTCCGTGACAGATCCTCACCTCCGGGATCTCCAGGGGCACTCGGCGCACCTGCATGCCCTGCAGAACCACGGGTCTCGGCTGCAGTAGGTTTAGGCCAACAGCCACCTCAGGGACATCAGCCGAGTGGAAGCTGGAGGAATGTGAGTGGCGGTCCCTGCGGGAACCACAGCCACGTGGTCAGGGCCATTGGTGAGCCCTGGCACGGGGTGGGGTTGAGGCCGTCACCAGGCTGTGACTGGGGCCACACGGTGGGGGGCTGCTTGGATCAGAAGAAGCACAGAATAGAGGGATCCAGAAGAGGCAGGTGTCCCTGGGCTTCCTGGATGGCACTGGAAGCTTCCTGCTTGGAAGTGACACGGAACCAGGGACCCAAGGGACCCCTGTAAGCCTGTCCTTCGCCGCTCTCTACCTAGGCATCCTGAACTGCCCCTTTCCCAACCCAGTGAATGGAGCACAACGGGGACTACAGGCAGGGCCACCCTCACCCCCGCCTGGGCCTCCAGCTCGGCCTTGCAAAGAAAAGTTCCCAGAAACAGCAGCCTCCCCACCCCCTCCGTCGCTGCAGGCCCAGGAGCACCCCCACTTGGGAGACTCACCAGGCCCCGCTGGCTGCCTGCTCCCCCTGCTGCCCTACGGGGTTCTCGTAGCCACCTCCAGCAAGCCCGAAGGTGTAGGAACGCCGCACACCTGGAGCAGGGGTGTGGGACACGTGGCGACGCATCAGGGACAGGAACACCAAGGCCCGACCCACGTGGGCACCAAGACCATCAAGAGAAGAACCCGGAGCCGTGTCCCGCTGGATGGGAGCCCAGCCACTGAGGACAAGAGCTGGAGAGGGGAGGGCCTGCCAGTCAAGGGCCTGGGCCCTGCAGTCAGCCACCCTGTGTGGGGTTCCCGCTCTACAGGGTGCCAGGCTGGCTGGGGTCAGAGGCTGGGCTACAAGACTCAGCGAGGGGCTCACCGCTCTCGTCGTAAAAGTAGTGCACTGCCCCCTCGGAGGTATCATCGAAGGTGCAAGCCTCATGCACGTGGGCGCCAGCCCGCGTGAGCAGCAGCGAGGATGCGAAGTGCAGGGCAGAGGGCAGCGTCAGCGCCCGTGAGTGGGAGGCAGCCCGGCCCCGCTGCGCCTCGTGCAGGCTGCTGCAGAGGGTGAGCCGTGGGTCAGCGCCCCCTAGAGCCAGCTGGCCCCACCGCCCTCCGACCAGTGGCAGGTGCTCACCTTGGGGGTGAGCCCATGACAGACGCTGGAGGAGTGGGGTTACTGCCAGCGTTGTGGCGCCTCCGGATCGCCTGGGTCCGCCTCACGTTGCTTGAGTGGTCTCGCTTCCCAGACTCCTCGGCTGCTGCCCAGAGAGACCCCCAAGCATAAGTGACAGTGGCTCGGGCAGAGCCGGGGTAGGGGTGGGACAGATGCTCCTGTCTGGAAATGAGATCGGGCCTAGTCCAGCCATGGCCTGCCTGTAGGGCTCAGGCAGTTCGCCTGACCACTCGCGCCACTTTCCGCATTCGGAAATAAGGCCAATATGACCCTTCCTGCTCTGCCGGTGGCCCGGGGTGATGAGTCCTCAAGGGGCACAGGCTCAGGTGCTAACTGCAGGACCGAGAGCAAGATGTCCGAGATCCCTCTGCCTGTGTACCCACCACTGCGGCCCTGCTCACCTGGGGAGTCTGACAGACGTCACTCCACTGCCGAGTTCACACCCGTCTGCTGCCTGATAGGCTGAGCCGACCAACCAGCAAGCCCCGTGCCCCAAAACAAGCCCCTACCCAGCTCACCATCTCCCAGCCCTGGAGCCGGCACTTACCTCCCCCCACAGCACCTTCCTCCTGCAGCTCCCCCCGCCAGCCAGGCTGGTTGGCAGCAGGCCCCCTGCGGGACTCAGCAGACAGCACAGTGGGCTCACCGGCAGCCAGCTCCACCCCCGCCTGGGCCTCCAGCTCAGCCTTGGAGCCAGCCAGGGGGGCCATTAGAACATCACCGCCCGCCCCATCCATGCTCAGAACACGGGCATGTGTTTTGGCGCTGGCAGTACTAGGCGTCCACTGGGTCCCATAGGGCCGCTTGGGGGGCACAGCAGTCCCCTCCTCAGCCCCATGGGGGGCCCGTCGCTTCCGAGGCCCCCCTGCTGCACCCCGAGAGCTCTCGGGGGAGTAGCAGGAAGAAGAGGAGCTATCAGTACTATAGCGGCGCTGAGATCGGAGACTGGAGGCCGGGCTCAGTTCACTGCCCTCGCTGGTGTCTTCATCCTCAAAGAAGCCCCTGCCTTCCAGCAGGGGCCGCCGAGGGGCACGGCCAGGTGGGGACTGTCTTCGTAGGGGCGGCTGCCGTTTGCTAGGCCGGAGCAGGGCCAAATCTTTGGGCCGCACAACCAGGAGAGGCTCAGCTGGGCCCGGCGGCGTCCCTGCTCCTATGACTGTGTCAAATGAACGCAGTGTGTCATCAGAGGGGACTCCAGCATCTGGTGAGGCTGGCAGCTCAGCCTCAGAGGGTGGGTCTGTGTCACTGCCCTCAGGGGCTTGCCCACCAGGCGGGCTGTCCAGGTGGGTCGAGTTGGTCTTCTCACTCTTGAAGCTGCTTAATGTCTCCCTGTCGGTGCCACTAAAGCAGGAATCAGAGGAGCCAGCCTTCTGGGGCATGGGCTCCCCTGAGCCCCGCCGGTCCAGGGGCTGGTAGCCACCCAGGCCCCGGCGTTGTTCCCGTCGACTGCTGGTCCTCACCAGGGCCCGGTCAGGCCGGGTCAGGGCCAAGAAACTCTTGCTCAGCTCCTGGCTGAGACTGCCCTTCAGGAGGGGACTCATAGGGGTGTCAGCAACACCGCTCCCGCTCCAGGGGGCTCCACCTCCAGCCAGGGGAGAACGTTCCGAAGAGTCCGTGCTGGGGAGAGAGGGGTCTGGGGCAGCCCCCGGGGGTGTCTGGGGAAGATCTCCAACTGTAGGAGAGAAAAGCAGACAGTGAATGAAAGGCACGCTGCAAAAGCCACTGGCAGCCAAGGGGTCCTATGGCCTCTACTTTCCCTGAAAGACCAGCTGGGGTAGGACCCTTAGGAAGCCCCACCCAGAACAAAGAGAGCACCAGAGGAGCAAAGTTGGGGTGACTCAAAGACAAGATGGCTAGCCTCCCTCCCCCACCCCGCCAGCCTCTGCCATACCACGCCCACTCACTCAGTTTGTCCTGCGAGCTCAGCTGCAGCATCTCCCGATCGGCTGAGGTCACGATCACATTGTTGCTGCCCCGCTCCCGCACCAGCTCCTTGATGTCTGCAACCATGGCCCCAAGGGCATCAGCAGAACCCCAGGGCAGCCGCACGCCACCCCCCGTTCTGCACTGCCACCTTCAGCCCCGAGCAGCGGTGCCCTACCTCTGAGAGGCCCAGAGTCCTCCATCCGGGGAAGCAACTCCTGAGCAGGCAAAGGAAGGTGTGGAGGAGCAGATGGTTAGACAGGATGGAGGCCCAGGACAAGCCCACAGTGGGGGAGGAGGGCTCCCAGGAGAGAAGTAGGAGAGGCTGAGGCCTGGGATTACTCACCGAGACCTGGTTGAAGCCAAACACGGAATGCTGAGAGCTACAACGTACTGGGGGTGTGGAACTCACTTTCCGAAACACTGTCATCTCCACGCCAGGGTCCCTGGCCATGAAAAGAGAGTTAGCATTGAGTGGACCTACCCTCTTCACATACCACTTCCTCTGCCCCCCATCAGTTCTTTCCTCAAAGGTGCCCTCACCGTTCCAGAGCCCACAGAATGAACACTCAACCACTCATGGAGCCCACATCCCTAAGCCCCTCCTTCATCCTCCCACGCTCAGTCCCCAACACAGCCCCCACCCCGCCCACCTGAGCAGGTTGCTGTCCCCCGGAGCAGGCTCCTCCTCCTGCTCCCCCAGGGTAGAGTTGCGCTTCTCCACGATCTCGCCTTGATCGAACATGGCGTGCAGCCGGTAGTTTATAATCTTGATGGTAGTGAAGATGACAGCCACCACCAGGCAGTACACACCAGCCACGATCAAGCTGGGGGGCAGAACCTGGAGATGTCAGCAAAAGCAAGTCAGGCCCCTCCTCACCAGCCCTGCCCCCATGGGGTGAGCCTACCGCCACAATCAGGGCTAGGAGTCACAAATTCACAAAGACCCCGTCACCTCTCAGTGACATTAGTACAAATACCCAGCCAGGGGTTCTGTCTTCTAACAGGAGAAATTACATCAGGTGCTCAAGGTCACCCAGCCCAGGAAAGGAAAAAATTGGCTCCTTCTCCATACAACCCAAACTCTGCGGAGATTCCTCTCTTCGCACCCCGGCACCTAAGGCGCAGTCCCGAATCCCTGCCAGGCCGCCAACCCTCTGTCACATCTGCCTGGTCTTTCGCTGACGGTAGTTACAAGTAGACGGTGGCAGCGTCTCACCATGTACAGCAAAAAGGGAAAGGTGAGCAGGAAGATCCAGACGTAGAGGTGGAAGCAGTTGGAGAAAGTGCTCTGGTGCGGATCGAAGAACCAACCGCCGGTGAGCGATGCCCACACCCCCTGGCGCAGAATCTGTAACACCTGCGACCCCATGGCCCCGCCGCTTCTGCGCGCGCCCCCCTCTCGGGACCTTCATGGGGGCGGCCCCCGGCCCATGCCCCGCCTGGCGCCCGAAGGCCCAGGGGCTCGGCCGCGCGCTCACGCCATGGCCTCCCCCCCAGCGGGGAAGAGGGGTCGGCGGGGCAAGGGTGCTGGCAGGGGGCGGGGCCGGCCGGGGCGGTCAGCGGTGCGAGGCACGGGCGCGGCTGGGGAGCCGCATCAGGGGTGGGGTCCGGGCCCCCACCCCCGGCCCAGAACTGCTAGGAGGAGCTGAGCCGGCAAGCAGGCGCGGGGCACGGGCTGGGCACCAGTCGGCGGCATCCAGAGGTGGGCGTGGGGTGGGTGCTCCGGCGTCGCAGGCGACGGCACCCCGGCTTCGGCCCGGGGAGAGCCCCGGGACCCTGAGGTCCACTTCCGGGGTCACAGGTCACTCGCTTCGGGATCAGCACTCGCCCCGCTCCCGCAGGAGCCGGCCCAAGGGGTAGGCCGGAAGAAGGAGCCGCGAGCCGCCAGCCTGCACTGGCGCATGCGCCCGACGGGCCCAGTTGGGACCCGGAAAAGGAAAACCGGACGGCATAAGTGCGCAAGCGCAGGAAGGCGGTACAGTGACTGGAAGCCGGGGAGCCCTTTGGACGTGCGCAGAGTCCAATTGTAAGAGAAGAGAATCCTAAAAACGTACGAGTGCTTGAGCGCATGCGCAACACCTAGGCGTTGCCAACCAAGCGAAAACCACCACTGGGTGGAACCAAAGGTGCTCTGGTGTGGGTCGAGGAACCAACCACTGGCGAGCAGGCCCACACGCCCTGGCGGAGGATTTGTTAGTGGGCGGAGTTAATAGGCTCAAAGCTGTCCCAGTGAGTTACAGGAGGTGCGCGAAAGAATGGAGGCGTGGACTCCCCAGCTACAGTGGGAGTTCGGCGGCATTGGAGCACGCCCCTCGTGGTCGGTCCCATTTAGTGCTGGACAGCAAACGTCAGGAGCGTCAGTCTACTGGAGTTGCCTCTACTTCCGGGTCAGAGCTCAGATTTGGAGTTTACAGAGCGATCCTCCAGAACAGGCGGGAATAGTCGAAATAGGATAGCGTCGTTTTTCTTAAAGTGACAGGCTCAAGGCAAGGCGTCAACCCTCTGGTTGTGAGGACGACTTAGCTATTCTGAATCCAATCACTGGGCAAAGTTCGGGACAAGTCTCGGGTTTCTGCCCACTGGAGAACGGGCATGAAGAAGTGAATTTTTTCCCAGGTGAAGGGAAGAGGAGAGAGCCTTAGACAACCCGTTCCAAGAGCTTGAGGTGCAGCCAGTTCCGTCCTCCTGCAATCTCCCCCACCCCACCAGCCCTGCAAAGCAGAGCTTCTGTTCCCTCTTTCAGACATGAGAATTAGGCGCAGAGAGAATGGGTCACAACTTCAGAGCCAAGACCAGAGTCGGGTTTGTCCCACTTCCCAGCCAGGCTCTTTACCCCATTTTGCTGATGCTGATGCAGAGGGCGGGGATGGCCCGTCCTTAGCAGAGACAACTGTGAGAGGGGTTGGGGCTACCCTTCTCCTCCTCTTGCCTCTCCTCGACCGCGACCCGAAAACTCCCCAGGCTCAGTCTTGCACAGCCTCTGGGAGGGGAGCGGTGCTACCCGCTCGCGTCATCTGATGCTGTTTCCTGCAGGAGGGAGAAGAGCGGAAAAAAGTGAAACTCCACCCTCCACCTCTGCCTCCCGCCCCCGGGGCCAAAGTACAAAGGGAGGAGGAAGAAGGGAACGGGGGTTGGAGCGATCCGGCCGAGGGAGCTGGGCCAGGAAGGGGCAGCTCGGCCCTACTAGGGACACTCCAGCCACCCCGGCGCGAAAAGACCCACCCGGAGCCCAGGCGCTGCCCCTTGCCGGCCCCACCTTACGCTTGGCGGGTACTGGAACCAAGCTCCCAGGACTGCTCTAAGGACTGAGGGACGCCTGGGCCCTTCTGAGCTGGCAATGGTGAGACGCCAGAGACCCCGGGGTCCCACCCCCCGAGCCTGACCACACTGCCCTGGGTGGCCCTCCTCAAAAAGCCCGAGATGCGGCGGGCCAGGAGGCGACACGCCTGGCTCCCCAGAGAGGCGTGGGTCTGGGGCTGAGGGCCAGGGCCCGGATGCCCAGGTTCTGGGACTAGGGCCTCGGCAGCCAGCAGGGGTGGAGACCAAGGGCACCCAGGGAAGGTCCCCCACGCGCCCCAACGCCGGCTCCCAGCCATGGAGCCCTTGAAGAACCTTTTCCTCAAGAGCCCACTGGGGTCATGGAACGGCAGTGGGGGCAGCGGCGGAGGCTGGCCAGAGGGGTCCCCGAAAGCAGCGGCTTATGCCAACCCTGTGTGGACAGCCTTGTTCGACTACGAGCCCAATGGGCAGGACGAGCTGGCCCTGCGGAAGGGTGACCGAGTGGAGGTGCTATCCCGGGATGCGGCTATCTCAGGCGATGAGGGCTGGTGGGCGGGCCAGGTAGGCGGCCAGGTAGGCATCTTTCCGTCCAACTATGTGTCTCGGGGCGGCCCGCCCCCCTGCGAGGTGGCCAGCTTCCAGGAGCTGCGGCTGGAGGAGGTGATCGGCATTGGTGGCTTCGGCAAGGTCTACCGTGGAAGCTGGCGAGGCGAGCTGGTAGCTGTGAAGGCAGCTCGACAGGACCCTGACGAGGACATCAGTGTGACAGCTGAGAGTGTGCGCCAGGAGGCCCGGCTTTTCGCCATGCTGGCGCACCCCAACATCATTGCCCTCAAGGCCGTGTGCCTCGAGGAGCCCAACCTGTGCCTAGTGATGGAGTACGCGGCTGGTGGGCCCCTCAGCCGGGCCCTGGCTGGGCGGCGTGTCCCCCCGCACGTGCTGGTCAACTGGGCTGTGCAGATTGCCCGTGGGATGCACTACCTGCACTGTGAGGCCCTGGTGCCTGTCATCCACCGAGACCTCAAGTCCAACAACAGTGAGTTTTGGGGGCATGCCTGGAGGGTGGCACGGCCCACGCACACTTGGATTGCCAACTCGCAGCTGAACCTACCCCGGGGCTGCTTTAAAGGGTGCCTGGCCCCCAGACCTCTCTCAGTCTGGCCTATGTGGTACTAGAGGTGGGAGCTCTTGCCCTAGGGGAGTCCCAGGTGACTGGGATGCCCACTGTCCCAAAAGCAGGAGTACCAGGCACCAAAGTTCTTGACCCCAGCCACAAAGTCCTTGAACCCCCAGCTCACAGCTGCCCAATTAAAAAAACTTGGGATCTCTCAGGTGGGCTGTAATTTCCCTGCTCAGCCATGGCCACCACAAGGCAGCAGAGCGCTGGAGGCTGGCATCCCTCACCTCTCTGTCCCTAACTGTCACACTTGTGCCGTTGGTGCTCCGCTCTCCCCTCTGCTTGCGAGGGGCAGGTACTCCAGCATGGAGAACTCCGAGGGGCAAGCCTGGTGGGCCTGGAGCTCGAGGCTGGGGCCAGGGCTGGAGTTCTGGCCATGCCCTTCCCCTGGCTGCATGGCCTCTAGGTGATTATTTCAACTCAGAACCTCAATTTCAGACTCCGTAAAAAGGGAGTAACGGGGAGAAGGAGATGGCTCGACAGACTTGGCAAGCCCTGGTGTCTGATGCCGGCACACAGTGGGTCCTCCGCCGTGAGCGTGGACATTTGGGAGTTGGGCCACCTCTCCTGGGACCAGCCCTTGGGTGGGCGTGGTGGGACGAGGCACTCCGTGTGCAGATACTTCAGGCCCCACACACTGCCCAGTAGGGGCCCAAGACAAGGAGTGACAGGTTCAGGGGGTTTCCTCAAGCAGGAGAGCTTCACACCAGGCCAAAGGCTGGCAGCATTCACAGAGGCACCCAGCTGGATGTCCGGGAAGGGCCAGACAAGAGCAAGCCCAGGGTGCAGGATCCAGCACAGTAGTGGGGACCCAGGGCTGGCCTGGTGGGGCCCAGGGTGCAGTCTACAGAGTAAAAGGAAGTGCAGGAGGGACCAGTGTGGTTACTGGAGAGGCATGGGCAGCTCTTGGAGGGGTGAGCATGGATGTTTTGAGCCTCCTGGCCTGGGTTGACCATGGACAAGGGACCTGGGGGCAGCAAATACCAGGACCCAGTGACATCCAAGTTCTTGCCAGGGCTGGAGGGGCCAGGGGATGTCTGCCAGCGACCCCACCCACTCCTGTCATCTGTAGTAGGGGCGTTTTCCCTCTCTCAGCCTCACTTCTGTGTCCTAGCCATCCAGGGACCCCCACTCCCTGCCACAGCCTGAGGGGGATTCCCCGAAGGCCCCAGGGGGAGGGGACTCCATCTTCTGTTTTTCCTCCGGTTTTCTTTCCAGAAAAAATGGAACAATAGCCCAGGCCTCTGCTCCCCACCCTCCCCACCGCTTCCTGCGTTTCCTGCTGCCCCTGAGCCGGCTTCCTGCCCTTGCTCCAGCCTCTGCTCCCTCCCCAACCCAGCTGCCTGCAGGGGAGGAAAGAGCTGGGGGCTGGGGGTTTGTGGGAGAGGAAAGAGCCCGGGATTGCACCCCCACTCCCATCTAGTTCCCTTGTTTCTCTCCCAGTGTCTGGGTGGTGGCGAAGGGCAGGCAGGGTGCCCTCAGCCTCTCTGAGCCTGGCCTCCCACCTTGCAAACCCCAGTCCCAGGCCTGGGGTGCTGTCTGCAGGATTGGGGCGGGGGAGTCCCTCGACTGGGGGGGCGCAGGCAGGAAACAATGGCGTGATTTTCCTGGACAATGGGGGCCTTGTGAGGAAGCCTGGCGGGGAGTGGAGGGGGAATTCTCCAGGCCCACGAGTCACAGGACTGACCAGCCAGCCCGGCCTGGGCCTGACCTCCCCCAATTCTCCCCCAAAGGATTACCCCCACCCCACCCCCCCGCAGTTGGAGACCTGGGCCAGGCCCCCAGAAAGGAGAAGTAGGGACCATGGGAGGGAAGCGGAAGAGGTGTAAGCTGCCTAGGCCACTCCCGAGCCCCACAAGAGGCCAGCCTGAGAGGGGCCTGGGGGCCAGGAAGCCCTAAGGGGGCACTGAGAGGGGGATCTCTAGCTCCCTCTGTTCTGGGTGGCCCCTGACCACCCCATTCCCAAGGTCTTCATCAGACACCAGAAGAGCAATCTGGGTTGGGACAAATTCACGGGCTCGGAGAAAAGCGGGGGATGCAGAGGAGAGGAGGCGGCTCTGGTGTAAGGTCAAGCTGAGAGCGGGAGGGGGCCGAAGGGCTGCCAGTACAAAGCGGTCCTGAGACTTTGGATGAGTTACCTGGGTCACGGATTAGCTGACTGAAAAGGAGGAGCCAGTCCTCCGGCCTGAGATGCTGGTGTAGAAAGTGCTACACTGGTCTGTGAGGCAGCACATGTAGCCAGAGACCCAGCCAGAAAGCAGCAAGGGTTGGTCTTCAAGAGGATGGCCGGGTCCTGGCACCAGAGGTGGCAGGAGTCCTTCCCCAACCCCGGCACATAGAGCCATTTGCCTGGCCCCACTTCAGCCACCTGCCCCGGCCTGTCATGGCTCTTGGGAATGAGCTCATATGGGGTTTACCAAATGGTCTGGTCCTGAGCCTCAGCAGCCAGGCCAGAGGCTGCTGCGAAGCTGGGAGTAAGTTGTGGTAGAAGACGGAGATGAGTCTACAGAGAGATGCTAGTAAGCGACAGAACCTTTCGGACAACTGCCAGTTAGCACGCTCGTGCTGGATGTCAGACCCTGCACTAAAGCTTTAAAAAGTGGGATCTCATGACAACCCTCTGAGGTGGCTTTCGTTGTCATCCCCAGCAGTTGTTCAGGATTCAGCCCCAGTCTGGCTCAGAGGGGAGGGTGGATTGCAGGACCATTCTCTGAATTGGGAGAAATGGCAGGAAGAGTTGCCTGGCATGGTGGGACGATGAAGGTGGTTGTTGGCATATGGACATCAGGTAGGACAGCTGGTGAGCAGCTGAGTTGACTTCTGGCCTAGAACTCCAAATACGGGAGATGCCAATGGGTGGCTGGCACTTGGGAGAGGCCAAGACAATCTGGGGGCAGTGGGCAGAGGTTGAGGAGAGGCCAGGCTCCGAGGAACACCAGCACTGAAAAGGCTGAGGGTGGGGGAGCTCCTGAAGGAAACAGCAGAAGCAGCCAGAGGCCCCGGGAGTGAAGGACATCAGGGCAGGCTTGGGTAGTAGCGCCCGATGCCCCGCCAAGGCCCAAAGAGCTTGGCCAGGAGCAGGGTCAGAGCTGTGACTTTAGGCCTGGAACAGTGAATACCCTGGCTCTGCCACCTCTTCGGAGAAGTCTCCTCTGACTCACTGGGCTGTGGTAGGTGCTGGGGCCCGCCCCTTACCGAGTGGCATGTTGGTACTCCACCCCAAGTACCCTGCGCTGCCCCCGTTACGGTGCAGTCACCTGGGCAGGGGAGCTGAGAGATGCGCCCTGAAATGCCATGTTCGGAAACGTAGTTGGCTTGGCCATCACTTCTCTCCAGTGCAGTGGTCTATAACCAGAAGAGCAGAGAGGCCTTTTCAGACTCTTGGTAACTCTATGGCTTGGTCCTCTTTCTATTCCTCTAAAACTTCTCTTATTGGAGCCACGTTTTTCCCTGATGAGAGGTTTGCAAGTTGCTGCTTTTCTTTGTACAGAGTATGGTGGCCCCATTGGGTCCAAGCCATGAGCCCCTGCCAAGTCTAACCATCCACTCCTACATTTATCCCAAGCTCCTCCTTTCTGGCCAAGAACCATCATTTTCTCAGACCCCTCCCTTTCTCTCCACATCCAGCTGCATTAGTAGTTATCTTTTGGAGTCTCTCTTCCCTGGGAGTGGCTGCACTAGCCACACTGCGATACGGGCACCAGGGGCCTGCGGTGCCTGTTGGGCTTCCTTTCTCACCAAAGGGCTCCCTCCTGCTCCCCACCCCAAGGGAGGTTCTGATTCACACTTCTTCCTTAGCAAAATGACAAGACTTGGGTTTCTCTCGAAGTTAAAGCCATAAGGCCGTGGCTGCTGTACTGCTGGTTTCCATCCAACGCAGTATTAGGAGAAAGTTACAGGACTGGCTTTGGAACCACTCAGACTAGGTTGGAATCTGTTTAATTTGCTTATGACCTTAGCCAAGTCATTTCCTTGTTCGGTTTCTTTGTCTGCAACAAGGAGAAAATAATGTCTACCTGACAGATTTTTTTGTGTGACTGCTATGTTGGAGTGTAAAAGTCCTGGCTTATAGTGGCCCCTCTGGAAACACTGCCCAGCATTATTTTTGTCTGATTCTTCCCTAAACCCAGCAGCAAGCTCTCCAGGGCAAGATCACCTCTGTGCCCCCCATACCCAGCCAGATGTCTGTTGGATGACAGTTTGCTCCCAGCTCCTCCCTTGTCCCCAGCACCTGAGCCTGGAACAACCACCACCCTGCCTCTCCTCTTCCCTAGTACTGCTGCTGCAGCCCATCGAGGGGGACGACATGGAGCACAAGACCCTGAAGATCACCGACTTTGGCCTGGCCCGCGAGTGGCACAAAACCACACAAATGAGTGCCGCAGGCACCTATGCCTGGATGGCTCCCGAGGTTATCAAGGCCTCCACCTTCTCTAAGGGCAGCGATGTCTGGAGGTGCGGCCTGGATGGAGGCTGGATGGGGCCAGCAGTGGGGCTGCAGAGGGCAGTGGTGGCTACCAGAGTCTAGGGCAGGGCAGACGGGCGGAGGTGTGTGTATGTAGGGGGCCCGGGTGGGGTGGGGCCCAAACCATTTAGTTCCTGGTCGATTTGGGGTGAAATGGCAGTGAGTACAGGACAGTACACAGACCCTTTATCTCCCCTACAGCTTTGGGGTGCTGCTGTGGGAATTGCTGACTGGGGAGGTGCCCTACCGTGGCATCGACTGCCTTGCTGTGGCCTACGGAGTGGCTGTTAACAAGCTCACACTGCCCATCCCATCCACCTGCCCCGAGCCCTTCGCGCAGCTCATGGCCGGTAAGGGGATGGCGCTGGAGGGTGAAGGGCAGAGCTCCTTGGCCCAAGGCAAGTCCACTCACAGACCTCTTATTGTCTCCCCTCCACGCTGTGTCCCCAGATTGCTGGGCGCAGGACCCCCACCGCAGGCCCGACTTCGCCTCCATCCTGCAGCAGTTGGAGGCGCTGGAGGCGCAAGTCCTGCGGGAAATGCCGCGGGATTCCTTCCATTCCATGCAGGAAGGCTGGAAGCGTGAGATCCAAGGCCTTTTCGATGAGCTGCGGGCCAAGGAAAAGGTGGGAGGAATCAGGGTCCGGGGATTGGAAGGAGACGCCCGGAAGGAGTGTCTCCTCGGTCTCCGTTGAACTGAGAGTCGGGGCGGGCGCCAGGATCTGTACCGGACTAACCCCATCACCTTCACTGTCCGGGGTACAGGAACTACTGAGCCGCGAGGAGGAGCTGACCCGCGCGGCGCGTGAGCAGCGGTCCCAGGCAGAGCAGCTGCGGCGGCGCGAGCACCTGCTGGCTCAGTGGGAGCTGGAGGTGTTCGAGCGCGAGCTGACGCTGCTGTTGCAGCAGGTGGACCGCGAGCGGCCGCACGTGCGCCGCCGCCGCGGCACCTTCAAGCGCAGCAAGCTCCGCGCGCGCGACGGCGGCGAGCGCATCAGCATGCCACTCGGTAAGGGGCGGTTCCCAGCACGGCTTCCGCCTTTGGTTGCGTGGGTGGAGGGGTGGGGTTAGGCGTTGTGCTGGATTGGGTCCGTGAGCTGAAGGCTAATAGGGGTTGGGACTCAGCGTGTTTGTGGGCGGGTTCCGGCTGGGATATTTGCATGTCGGCCTGGGAGTGGCTGCGGCCGGGAAGGGGCGGGAATCATGGAAGTTCTGGGAAGGCCGAGGGGCGGGGCGGGCAGGCTCCCGGGAGTCTCCGACTCCGCCACGCTTCTCCGCTTCTCCGGTAGTGGAGTCCCGGCAGTCGGCTTTCCTCACCGAGAGCCTGGGGCCCAGGACGGCAGTAAGGCTGGCCCCAGTCACATAGCCACCGTGCCAGGCCCGGTCCCTGCACTGCCTACGAGCCGGCCCAGGGCCTCTGCAGGTTGGAATCTTGGCTCTCCTTCACCACCAACCCGCACCCTGCTTCCTTCCCAAACCCAGACTTCAAACACCGCATCACTGTGCAGGCCTCGCCCGGCCTGGACCGGAGGAGAAACGTCTTCGAGGTCGGAGCTGGGGACTCGCCCACCTTTCCCCGGTTTCGGGCCATACAGTGTAAGAAACTTCTCCTCTCCATGTCCTTGCCCCCGCCGCTTATCCTGTCGAAACTTATCCTTTGCGGTGGATCCCACCCCGTCTCCTTTTCCTCCCCTATCAGTCTAGCCTGGTACCTCTGAGTTCCCCACCCAGCATTTATTTTACTAGTTTTTTTAAAAGTCAGACAATTGTGTGATACTAGTATTTTCTAATTGTATGACTCCTTGTTTTTCTAAATGTTTTGCTAATGTTAACTTAATTTCTCACAATAATTTTGTGAAGTAGCTGTCCTTGTTATTAAGTTGGTTTTTTTTTAAGATTTTATTTATTTATTTTTAGAGAGAGGAGAAGGGAGGGAGACAGAGAGGGAGGGAAACAGCAATGTATGGTTGCCTCTCACATGGCCCCCACAGGGGACCTGGCCCTCAACCCAGGCATGTGCCCTGACCGGGAATCGAACCGGGACCATCTGGTTCCCAGCCCGCGCTCAATCCACTGAGCACACCAGCCAGGCCATTGTTATTAAGTTTTATAAGCAAGAAAAGTGGGAAAAACAAACTCACTTAACATTATACAGCTAATAAGAGTCAGAATTAAAACCCGAGCAGCGTTCTGCTGCGTTCGTACTGACTGGTAAGCAGCAAATGACAGGTGAAGGACTAGATAAGATGCCCCACCCTGCTGCCTGCCCCTGGACCCAAACCCACCTACCCAGCCCCAATTCTGCTCAGTTCTCCGTGGCCCAAAGCCCACCCTGGGGATGGGTCGGGGCTCGCATCCTCTGGCATTACCCCTGGAGCCTGACTCTTGATGGGCGAGAACAAGGATGAGGGCTCTTGACCTTAGCTTGGACTCCATTGGTTTTTCCTCTCGACAGTGGAGCCTGCAGAACCTGGCCAGGCATGGGGCCGCCAGTCCCCCCGACGTCAGGAGGACTCAAGCAATGGAGAGCGCCGAGCGTGCTGGGCCTGGGGTCCCAGTTCCCCCAAGCCTGGGGAAGCCCAGAATGGGAGGTGAGTGCCTGAGTGCCCCCAACTCCAGTATCATCTGCCTCTCAACAGTCCTGAGGTTCACGAAGTACAACTCCCTTCCCCTCCTATAACCAGGAGAAGGTCCCGCATGGACGAAGCCACCTGGTACCTGGATTCAGATGATTCATCCCCCTTAGGATCTCCATCCACGCCCCCAACACTCAATGGTGAGTGGCCTTGTTGCCCCCCAGCAGACTCTTGCTGCACTCTTTCTGGAGGTACAATGGGGAGACCACCAGAAGCCAGCAGGTACAGCAAAGCCAGCCCTAGACTCAGTTCTGACCGCTAGGCCCACAACTGAGCTGGGAACAGCTCATGCCTCAGGGAGCCCAGAATCTGGTCCCTTATTCAGGCCTGGCCTGAAAGACGGCTCTTTCCTAGCCCCGTGATTGTCACTTGCCCTTAGCAGGCTCTAGGGAGGGAAGGAAGATGGAATGGTACCCCCTCAATTTGGGACCCGTGGGAAGCTACGCTCAGAAAGGGGAAGGAAACTTCCCAAGTGGCTTCCGTACTGGTACCTACAAGTAGCTGCCACACTATGCTTCTCAGAGTTCCTTCTAGGGAGCTTGTAGGTAGAGGGGGGATAATAGAGCTGAGCAGGCAGGGCCCATTCTCACCGCATCTGGGGCAGTTCTGGGCTTTTGTCTTCTCCATGATGATAACAGCACTTACTGTGTGCCAAGCATTCCATCCAAGCAACAGCCCTGTAAGGCAGGTGCTATTATTATCCCCATTTTACAGGTGAGAAAACTGAGGCTCTGAGAGGAGGGATAACCTACCTAAAGCCCCCAGCTAAGGATTTGAACCCAGAGAGACCTTGGCTGCCATGCTCATGGCAAGCTTCCTCAGAAGTTTCACATGAAGAGTTTCTCACATACAAACTTATGGGCAAGCCAGGGAGTCAGGCAGAGAGCAGGGCTCCCCTGTGAGCAGGATCAGGGCTCAGCTCACCACTGCCCAGCATCAGCAGGGCTAGGAGGTTGCAGCCCCCATTGCCCGTGGGTCTCTTCAGAGCCCCCAGCCACCCCTGCTCTGCACGGCCAGAGCGCAGGGCCTGGCTCAGCGCCGTCAGACCAGCGTCCTCTTCAGCAAACGGCGCAGACTCTCTTCTCTCCCCCCACCCAGCACGGCACCTCCTGCACAACCTGAGCTACTGTTCACAGCAGTCACAACAGCTGACAGTTATCAGGGCTGTCCTGTGTGCCGGGCAGCGCTGTCAGGGGGTATTATTGTTAGCTCCATTGTACTTAGGAGAAAACAGAGGCACGGAGTGGTTAAGGGGCTTTATATACATAGGGCACACACAGCAGAACAGCGATTTCAGCCAGGCCTGACTCCAGAGGCAGGTCCCTGCACCCATCTGGCACACCACTTCCCGCTAACCCCAAGCTGGCTGTGCTGTGGGGACTGGACCGAGACTTGGAAAGCCAAGAGGGCCGCTTAGCGCTTGTTTGTCGACAGAAACTGCCCTGGGCTGCTTGTTGCCTTGGAGCTGATAACTACCATTTTTTAGAGGCTTTATTTATTTACTTTTAGAAAGAGGGAAAGAAAAACCCGTATGTGACAGACACATCAATTGGTTGCCTCTCACATGCCCCCAGCTGGGGACCTGGCCTGTAACCCAGGCATGTGCCCTGACTGGGAATCAAACCGGCGACTCTTCGGTTCGCAGGCTGGTGCTCAATCCACTGAGCCACACCAGCCAGGGCCAAATATATGTTTATATTATATCACAATATCAGTTTCACAGAGGTGACGTCCGAGCTGGGCCTTGATGCGTGGGAAAGCTGTGCTGACAGGCACGGGGCTCACCAGACCTGAGCAAGAGGAAGCTTGACCGGAGCTCAGAGGGGGGTTGAGAGCCAGGGAGTGATGAGAGGGGGCTAGGCCTCCTGGATCTGTGAAATAGTAGCCCCAGCACATCTGTCGGCAGGAGTTTGTTGACTGAATGAGTGAGCGAAGCTGGAAAAATAAGCCGGAGCCAGTTCAGGAAGGGCCCGGAAGTAATAACTTTTTATACAAAGACCTGTCTTAAGAGTCAGAGAGGCTGGGGAAGGGTTGCGGCTGAGAACAGGGCTCCCTCCCACCCCAGCCAAGTCCTGGTTCACAGTGGGAGCTCATTGCCCAGCCCCGCGCTCCAGTCCACGCAGGCCCACTCCATGCTTGGCCCAAAGAGAAGCGGGGAGGCAGGAGGGGCAGTGCTGGGGCTTTGAAGGCCCAGTCAGGGAGCTTGGGCTTTCTTTTTAACTGTTGAGTTTGGACTTTATTCTAGTGGCAGTGGGGGGTCATGGCGGGTTCTAGAGCCAAGGAGGACCTGACAAAATTGGGGTTTGGGGGAGGCCGTCATAGATCCCCCACCTCCTCAATGGCAGACCCCCGGGCCCACAGGTAGGACCCAGGTGTCCTGAAATCCAAAGCAGAGTCTGGTTGAAAAATGGCGAAGAGCACGGCTCTGTCACCCCCGCCCGGAGTGAGCCCCCCCCCCCCCCCCCGCTGTGCAGCCTTAGGCAAGCTTTTAACTTCTCGGAACCTGGAACCCCTGGGGGTCAGGCAGTGCGATGCCCCTAAATCATTCAGCGGGGCTGGACACAAGCAGCTGACCACTCTGAGCCTCAGTTTCTTCATTCTTGGAATAGGGACGTTGAGGTGTACGTTGGAGTTGGCTGTGCCCCCCGATAAGCTACCGCTGGAGTCGGGACAGGGAGGCAGAAGGACCAGGCTCTGCCCAGCCAAGAAGGAGATGGGCATAGGGCACATGTCCTAGTCCTGTCCCGGGACCCTCCAGGTGCCCCTGGCTAGCCATTGAGACCACTGAGGCCCACTGCAATCTGCCTCAGCTTACCTCCTGGTGGACCCCTTTTCTCCCCCGAAGACGCCCCATCTCTGGGCTCCAGGGCAGCTGGCTGCCTCCCAGGCTTTGCCTCTGCTGGTTCTTTGGCCTGTACTGCTCTCCCCTCACCCCCGCCCCACTTCTGAAAGACGTGTGTGTGTGTGTGTGTGTGTGTGTGTGTGTGTGTGTGTGTGTGTGTGTGTGTGTGTGTGTGTGTGTGTGTGTTTGAGAGAGCGAGAGAGAGAGAAGTGGGGGAGGCCCAGTGGGCCTGGTCAGGGAAGATGTGGGAGCAGAACTCGGTCCTTGTACCAGGGCCACTGAGGGGTCCCAGGGCTCCCCTCCTGACGACAGCCTAACCTGTGCCCCATCCTTGCCACCAGGTAACCCTCCACGGCCAAGCCCAGAGTCGGAGGAACCGCGGCGGCCGGCCCCGGCCCCTGCAGAGCGCAGCAGCGGCTCTGGGACCCCCAAGCTGATCCAGCGTGCGCTGCTGCGTGGCACAGCCCTGCTCGCCTCCCTGGGCCTCGGACGTGACCTGCAGCCCCCCGGGGGCCCAAGCCGCGATCGTGGGGAGCCCCAACAAATGCCCTCCATGCCGCAGCCCATGCCATCTCCTGTCCAGCCCCCCTCCCCGCTCCCCTCCCGGCTCATCCGTTTCTCCTCCAAGACGTCCAGCGCCCCCACCTCCCGGTTGAGCCCCGGCCCATCCAACCCCGCACCCCTGCTGCTGGACCTGGGTGTCCCAGCGGGCCAGCCATCAGCCAAGAGCCCCCGGCGCGAGGAAGAGAGGCGCGGTGAGTGGCCCTTCGTAGGCCTTATGCTTGGTGAGGGGGAAGGCAGACAGGCCCACGGCCCTCTGCTGAACCGCGTACAAGCCCGCTGGGCATGCCTGAAAGCAACTGAATTCTAAGCTCAGTCACCCAGTGGTCAGGGTGGAGTGGGGTGGGGCCGGGCCAGTTGTGAAGGAACGGAAGTGGTGACGACAGCAGACCCCTGCTTGTTGCCTGTTGTCAGGCTGTTTCCAGTTCTTTAGAGATTGTCTCCCTTAGTTACCATAAGAACCCTGTGACCTAGCCACTCTTACTAGACTCATTTTTTAAACAAGGAACTTTAAGGCACAGAGAGAGTGAGCGACTCACAGCTGCCACTAGGAAGTGGCAGAACTGGGGTCCAAGCCCAGGCTTGTCTGCTATGGAGGCCTGACTCTTAACCACAGCCTAAACCAAGGCCCAGAGCAGGGCAGTGTCTCCTGGGGACGCCCAGGAGTAGGTGGCTGCCTGACCCTGTGCCCCTGTCCCGTCCTTCATAGGAAGCACTGTTTCACCCCCGCCGGGGGTATCGCGCTCTGCTCCGGGCACCCCAGGCACCCCACGCTCACCGCCTCTGGGCCTCATCAGCCGACCTCGGCCCTCACCCCTTCGCAGCCGCATCGACCCGTGGAGCTTCGTGTCAGCTGGGCCACGGCCTTCACCCCTGCCCTCGCCACAGCCTGCGCCCCGCCGGGCACCCTGGACCTTGTTCCCAGACTCAGACCCCTTCTGGGACTCTCCACCTGCCAACCCCTTCCGGGGCGGGCCTCAGGACTGCAGGGCGCAGACCAAAGACATGGGTGCCCAGGCCCCGTGGATGCCGGAGGCAGGGCCGTGAGTGGGCCGCGCTGCCTCCCCACACCCAGCTGCCCCAGCGGAGCTGCAGCACACACTGGAATGGGGGCCGGCCGAGCCTCTGGCTGCCGGGGTTTCCCCCAGGGACCCTGCCCCCTTTGGGGGTCAGGAACACTACACTGCACAGGAAGCCTTCACACTGGATAGGGGGCCTGCACCCCCACATACCTGCAACCTGTGGGTCCCCCAACTCCTCTGCCCCACTGGGGCCTGACACTGTATCCAGCCGGTTGGGAGGACCAAAGCCTGTCTCAGGGAATTGCCCTCAAGGGTAGTGCAGGGAGGAGGGGAGGTGCGAGGGAGCGGGGCCGGCCTCAGCTGTCACCAGCACTTTTGACCAAGTCCTGCTACTGTGGCCCCTGCCCCAGGGCTTAGTGCCTGGATCCCCCTGCCCCGGGGGCCATCTGGGGCCGGGGTTCTCTGGGTGCCTTTCTGCTGCCCTGGCCAGGTCTGGGGCCTCAGCCTCAGGATCCAATGAAGCCAAATAAACTCCCCAAGCTGTCTCCCCAAGCCCAGCCTGTCACCTTTCTTGGAAGTAACCAGGGATCCAACCCATCACACGACCGTGGTGACTTCATGCCCCCAGCAGTCGGCCTGGGCCTAGGCGGGTGCCCTGCCCCACACCCCTCTCCTGGGACCAAGTCCTCCGGCTGTAGTCAGGATTTCAAGGTCCTTGTCAGCCTCCCCGGCACCCACACAAACGCATCACCCTCCTCCCCACCCCTGCCAGGCCTTTCCCAGCACTGCAAGCGGTGTCACCGGTGCCACAAGGCTCCTGCTTATCCTTCGGGGCTGGTTCAGCATTGCCTCCCCTGGGACTCCTTCCCTGGCCGTGCTTTTACCAACCCGGACAGCCGGCTGGACTTGAATCCACAGCCCTCTGGGCAGCGTTTTGGGGGTTTGCCCTGAGTGTGTCTATTCCAGGGTCTGGATGCAGGAGGAATGAGCCACCCTGGCAGCTGGCCCCACTCCCACTTTCCTTACGACCACGGTGTTCCATGGTATGTGGGAGTCACAGTATGGGCTCCCTGCCCCTTCATGCTCCGTGGCAGCCAGACCCAGTGTGCAGGTGGGTGGGGCACAGAAGCTTTTCAGGAAGGACTTGGCCAGGAGCCCGACCGCACCATCTGCAGCGCTCCACACGTCCTCAACTTACCTCGCTGGCCCTGTGCCCACCAGACCCATCATCCCAAGCCCCATGTTCCTCTCCCACACAGCTGCCCGGGCCACCACCTTCCATCTGGGATGTCTACAGTAGCACCTCCCCCATAGGTCCCCTGGGGCACCTTTGTCCTCAAGGACCTGTGTCCTTACCCCCACAGCCAGCCCCACTCCTCTCCCCAGCTCTCTCCCCCTTGACTGGCATCTTCTGTCCCCCAGCTGAAATGTCACTGTCACAGGAACTGCCCTGCTGAGCTTCCCTGTCACCCAGAACTTTCCTTCAGGGCGTGGACGGCAGTGTGAACATGTGGTGTTTCCATGCTAAGACGTTTCTTGTGTGAACACCAGGAGGGAAGGGACCTGTGTCCTCTTCCCGTGTCCTCAGGCTCGAAGCCACTGCTGAGTGGTGAATGGAGCACGTGTGGCTGAGTGAGCGAGTCCCTGAGTGCACCGCTGCAGTGTGATTTTGAGCCAGTCATTCACCTCTCCGGCCCTCGCCGTTCTCCACCCCACCCTCAACACCCCACCTTTGGGGAATCGGGCAAATAAATGGTTCCCAGAAGAGTGATCCAGCTCACCTCCAAGCCTGAGCTGCCTTCTCTCCCTCCCGTTCACACTCACCCCAGCTGTGTCCCAGGCTTCCCTCACTCTCAGCCACCCACGCAGCACCTCCTCCCAGCCCCACCTGCCAGCCCCTCCCAAGGGCCTGAGGTGGAGCAGCCGGCTCTCAGGGCACCTCAGACTCCCAGGCAGCGCACCATGGGGGCCCTGAGGCCCTGGGCCCGATGTGGACTACTGACTGTGGCCCACCTGCTAGCTATGGGGCTTGGGGCTGTGGTATTCCAGGCCCTGGAGGGGCCTCCAGCACTCCGGCTTCAGGCCAAACTCAGGACTGAACTGGCCACTTTCCAGGCGGAGTACGGGGCATGTCTGCCACCCGGGGCCCTGGAGGAGCTGCTGGGCACTGCCCTGGCAGCCCAGGCCCATGGGGTCTCCAGGCTGGGCAATGGCTCAGAGGCTGGGACCTGGGATCTGCCCTCAGCCCTTCTCTTCACCGCCAGCATCCTCACCACCACGGGTAAGGCCGCCAGGTGGCTGGGCAGGAGGGGGCTCCTGAATTCAGTGCTCCCTGGGATCCCTGGTGGTGCAGCCCTTCCCCCAGCTCCAAAGTGCCAGAGCCCAGGCCCTATTAGGCCTGACATCAGAGCAGAGACTCTTCACACCAACACACCCCAACTGGTACCTCAACTTCAGCTGCCAGGAGGGGTGTGGCCCCCAGCCCCGCCCCCAGGCACCCTTTGAGACCCAGGAGCGATGCCCAGACCCCATGGGCCTGAACCGAGGCAAGGATGGATTCTTGGACTGAGGCAAATGGAGCGAACCCGGGGAGTGCGGGAGCAGCGACACAGGAGGGAATGTGGGGGGAGGCCCCGAGGGGAGGAAGTCTTGATGAGATGCCAGCCAGGGCACAGAGACGGGGGATGAGGGAACTCCTGGCAGAGGGAACAGCATGTGTGAAGGCCCAAAGAAATAAAGCAACGGGACCCACAGCCCTGGTTTTCTGTTTTTTTTTTTTAATCTGCAAAGTCTCTAAATATATTTTTTAATTAGTCTGTTTTCCATCTTCTTTTGGAGAAATCAGAAACCTATTTGCATTGAGGCAATACACTGGCTGGGGTGGAACAGGGCCTGCCCTTCCGGGCAGGCACAGGCTCCACAGTGCACCCCAGTCCCCGCTCCCTCGTCTCACCTCAGGCTCCTCCAGGCACTGGAGTCTACAACCTCCGGACCAGCCGATCCTGTTCTCCCACTCTCACACCTCTCCCAGGCTTTGCTCAGGCTGTCCCAGCGCTGAATGCCCTTTCTCACGCACGCTACCTCTTCCGTAGCTCTTCACGTCATGTGTCTCGATAGATTTCCCTGCCTGTGTCCCCGCATCAAATGGCAGGGCCCAAGCAGACACAGATTCCAGCGCAAGGCCCAGCACACAGGATAACTGGATATGCTTTTGGGGAATGAAAAGGTGGGCGATATTCTGCCCACTGGACGTGGAAGTGTCAATCAAGGGCAGAGCTGAGGAATCCCGGAAAGCCAGGCTCCCTCTGGGGCTGGAGAGAAATTCTGAATTCTCGCAGCTGCAAGAAGGCTGAGGGAAGACTATCTCTTTTAATTCTTTCACTTTCCAGAAGGTAAGCGTAGCCCAGGGAGGTTAAGGGACTTACCCAAGAACCCCAGTGAATGAGCACAGCCAGCCAGAGCATGGGCCTGAACAGTTCTGGCAATTTCAGCCACTAGAGGGCAGCCTTCAGTGGAGGCTTGTTAAGGGAAGTGGGGACCCCAGTAGGCATTGCACTCAAGTGCTCACTGCCCACTGTCTTGCTCCTGTCCAGGTTATGGCAGCATGGCCCCGCTATCGGCAGGTGGAAAGGCCTTCTGTGTGGTGTACGCAGCCCTGGGGCTGCCAGCTTCCCTAGCACTTGTGGCCACACTGCGACACTGCCTTCTGCCTCTGCTTAGCCGCCCGGTTGCCTGGGTAGCTGTCCGCTGGCAGCTAGCCCCGGCCAGGGCTGCGCTGCTGCAGGCAGCTGCGCTGGGTCTGCTAGTGACTGGTACCTTCGTGCTGCTGCCAGCACTGGTGCTGTGGGGTCTGCGGGGCAACGGCAGCCTGCTGGAAGCCATCTACTTCTGCTTCGGCTCGCTCAGCACCATCGGCCTGGGGGACCTGCTGCCTGGTCGCGGCCGTGACCTGAATCCAGTGCTTTACCACCTGGGCGAGATGGCACTTCTTGGTGAGTCCAGCTGCCAAGGAGCGCCAGTGGAGGAGGGAAGAGGAGTCTAGACTACAACTCCCATAAACCACTGGGGAGGCAGAGCCTCATAGGTGGAGGGAATTGTAGTTGGAAGAACCCAGCCAGCAGAATCGTGAGTGGCATGAGGTGTCAGGGTGGGTCACCGGGCCAGGAGGTGGGCAGGGAGCATTAGCAGCACCCCAAAAGCTGCCCTAGCAACCTTTCTTCCCCAGGCTACTTGCTCCTGGGGCTCCTGGCCATGCTGCTAGTGGTGGAGATGTTCCTGGAGCTGCCACAGGTCCGTGCCATGGTGAAGTTCTTCGGGTCCAGTGGCCCTTCAACCACGGAGGACCAAAGTGGCATCCTAGGCCAGGATGAACTGGCTCTGAGCACCCTGCCCCCTGCAACCACAGCCCCAGAACAGGCCCCGGCTTGCTGACAGGTGTCAGACGATGCAGTTAACTCCTCTCAGGTGAAGTAGCCTGAGGAGGAAGCCTCTAGAGATGGGAGGGGAGGGGGACACGAGGACCTCAGAGAATAAAATGGGCTTTGGCTGGTGAGGTCAGCAGACTGAGTGCTGGCCTGCAAACCAAGAGGTCACCAAGTTTGATTCCCAGTCAGGGCACCTGCCTGGGTTGCGGGCCAGGTTGCTGGCAGGGAGCGTGTGAGAGGCAACCGATCGACATTATCTCTCCCTCATCGGTGTTTCTCTCCTTGTCTTTTTCTCTTCCTTCTCCTCTCTCCAAAAGTAAATAAATTAAATAAAAATAGGCAACAACCCCAACTGTGCTTTTGTCTCTTCTTTCAAAATGGTTCTTCCCTACAGTGATCAACAACCCAAACCTTCATCAGCCTTCCAAGGCTGAGGGCCTGCCTCTGCGGGCATCTAGGAACCTCAAAGCCCGTACAGCCCCATTTAAGATCGCAGACCACCTTATCCGCCTCAACGCCAACCCCTTCCGTCTACTGAAAACCCCAGCTGTCCTGAGAAAGAGCGGGCCCTGGTGTAGCCTTGTCCAACTTTATTCCTCACAAGGAACGGAAAGCGAAGGAGAGTGGGCGCGGCAGTTCACACCCATCCCGCTCCCCTGGGGCTGGCCGCCAGGGCCCAGCCCTCGGGGAGGGGTTCTGCGCGGGGCCCCGGGGACCCCCAACCTCGCGAACACACACACACACACACACACACTCACACGCGGACAAATAAATAAGACCCGAAGGCGCGGCCGCCCAGCCGCTCCTGCCCCTTTGGGCTTGAAAGGCCACCCTACCCCTCCAAGTAAAGGGGCGACGGCGGCCCCTACAGGCCGCGCGCGGCAGCCGAGAGGGCTGGGTCGTCCGGAGCACACGCCGCGAGGAGCGACAGAAAAGCTGAGGACACCGGCGGCGGCGCGGCCTCAGCTCAGCACACAGCGTTCGCGCCGGTTCAGCTGCCGGCTCAGCTTTCGACGTCGCTGTTCCAGGCCGCGCTCCAGGCGTTCGTCCTCCTCCAGGGCGCTGCGACGGAACGGGTGCAAGTCAGCGAGCGGCGGGCCAGACCCAGCACTTCTGGGATTGCGCTCCGGGACCCCCGGCCCCGGCTCCCAGAGCGGACCCGGCCCCACTCACATCCGCTCCTTGTGGTCCAGGTCCCGGACAAGCTCGTCGCGCTGGTTCACCAGCGACACCAGCTCCCCCAGCAGGAGCTGCTCTCGGTGCTGCTGCGCCGCCGTTTTCAGCCAGTCTGAGGGCGGAAGAGGCGGAGGGTCAGGCAGCACCGCCCGCTGCCCTATCCTCAGCCCCAGGCCCCCCGGCCCCATCTCCCACCTTCGACCGCCAGCATGGCCCGTAGCTCTCGGCTCAGCAGCTCAAACCTCCGCTCCAAGTCCTGCTCCTCCATGCTGGGGGGCGGAGATGTCAGGTCAGGGGAAGGGGAGGGGGAGTGAGGGCCCAGGGCGCTTACCACTCCCTGGCCCCCATCCACCTCACCACCAGGTAGTTCCTGGAGGGCTGGGCTGGGGGCAGAGCTACCACCTGAAATCAGCCACCTCTTTTGTTCCGACTGCTGGATGTTCATACTGTCTCCCCCACCCCCAACACCGTTTTTAAAAATAAAATCAACCCCAGTGGGATTATTTGCATGAACATTACTCATAAAGCAAGTATTTAACTAAAATTATTCCAAAAAATGATCCAAAATAAACCACCTCCACCACGCGGGACCACAAAGGTTTCTGACTCCCACAGGAAACCAACTGAGATCTCTGGGTCTCAGTTTTCCTAACTGTAAAGGAACAGGGTCAAACTGGGGCACCCAGCCCAGACCTGTCCCAACATTTTTCTCTCATTAGTAAAACCAGTACCCATTTAAGAAGATACACACTTCATACAGGAAATTAGGGAAAAAATTAAGATGGCTGAGCAATTTTTCAAAAAGATCTTCACAGAGAGAAGAAAGCAGAGAGTCCCTCTAACCAAAGCAGCTGAGCTTCTTTGCTCTGGGCCCTGCGTGAGCCCGGGCCGGGCCCGGACAGTGAGTGAGGGGCCGCACTCACAGCAGCTGCAGTTGGTCCTGCCTCCGGATGAGAGCATTCTTCTTGTTGACCAGCGTGAACCACTCCTGGATCAGCACCTCCTCCTGCAGCCTGTTGACACCTGCACCAGGCCAGGACGGTCACCAGGCCTGCCACTGACCCCAGTGGGGTTGGGGAAGGGGCCTGCTCCCTGTGGCATCCCAGAAGCCAGAGCTCTATGCCTCCAGCAAGCTGCTTCCCCGCTCAGGGCCTCAGCGTGCCCAGCTATAAATGGGAACGATGAACCCAGTCTTGCCTCCTCCCTACTCCTCCCAAGGTCAGGAAGGGCTGAAGGACCGGGCAGGTCTGGTGGCAAGTGTTAGGGAGCGGACTCTAGATGCCCAGCCCACCTGATTCCATGAGGCTCCTCAGCTGTGTCTCCACCTCGGCGGCCCGCCCATCGATCTGCCTCTGCTCCTGTTCCAGGGCCTGTAGCTCTGCACACACGTACTGACTTGTGTCCTGGAACCGTTGCTGGAGTAAAAAGCGGGGGAGGGAGGGGGGTTCAGCCCAGGCCCTGCCTAGGAAGTGCCCACTCATCAGTTCCTCCCACCTCAGCCCACCTTACCAGCCCAGCCTCCTCCCCTGGGCTTGGGGATGGCTCCTCGGATGGGGGACTGCCACCTGCAGACAGAGACCAGGCTAAGGCACCTTCAACTGACACCTGCCCCCAGCAGGCCCCCAGCGCAGTATCAGTGAGTACCTTGAGCTGAGCGGGGTGTCCATCCCTTCAAAACTACTCACCAGCGGGCTGTGGTGGGGCTGTGGCTGTGGGTGGGCTAGGGGCAGGGCTGGGAGCGGGGGTCAGGCCTTCCTGCAGAGGAGGAAAGAGACAGTGAGGGCTTGGAGGGGTTCCCCAACAACCCCACGTGGGAGCCAGCCAGAGCCTCACTCGTAGAGGGAAGGGTCCTCAATTTCACTCCCTGCCCACCCCAGCTCCGTCTCCAGTCCTGCATGCACAGCACCCCAGCCCCCGCTCCCTCTAGGAATAGTGCCCCTTCCAAGGACGGCCACGGCCTTCATCGGCTCTGGCCCTGTGGTCCTGGCTCAGGCCACTCGCACACGCTGAGCCTCACCGTCCTTGTTCCTGGGGCCTCACAGGGCTTGGGTGAGAGTCAGAGGTGAAAGGCTGCGAAGGGGCCAGCTGGGGCCTCTCCTTCCCCCTCCTGCCCCTCCTCCATGGAGCTCCCTCAGGCCATCTCTGACTCCCATCACCTAGTGCTGACATCTTCATCCCGGCCAGAGCCTCACGCAGTTGACGCAGAGCTGGCCTGATGTGGCCATCCTGAGCCCATACCTCCACCTACTGACCAAAAGGGGGCGCTCTCCTATTATCAGTTCCTGTGCCTAGAATCTTTCCCACATCACCAAATCGCTCAGCACAAGACAGCTTGTCTGAAACCACCAATTTTAGCCTGGAAAGGAGGGACCTGACATGCCCTGCTCCTGGTGACTTCCTGGGACTGTCAGACCTGGGGGGCTCCCCACTTTCAGCTCAGCTGATAGCCAGGCCCTGCTGATGGCCCCTGCTCTGGCCCCCTTTCTAGGTTGCGGAACAGGGAAAAGGGACTGAACCACTCACTGTCCACCCCATCAGGCACTTCTCCGAGAGGCAGCCCTGGACACCCCTTGCTCAGGTGCTGTCCTCTCTGGCCTGGGTCCTTGGTGGCCTCCTCCCCAGCCACTACCCATGCCCTACCTGCTGACTCTACCCTCAAGCCACCACTGAAGGGTCTTCCTAAAACCTTCACCACACCGACCTCAGCCCCAGCCCTGTTGTCAAGGTCTGTGGCAGCTCTGGCCTCAACTGCCACCACCCTGAACCCCACCTATACGCCGCCCTCCGGCTGCCGCCATAGACTTTCGCTTCCCCAGAGAGCCTCCTCGGCTTGGAGTCTGCCATACACCAACTTAACCTTCACGACCTGGCTCATTGCCTCCTCCAGAGGCCCCTTTGGGCTCCCATAGGGCTTTCTGCCCCCTCCGCCACCGCCATGCCTCCTAAAGCGCCCCCCGAACCCCAGGCTGGGCAGATGCTCCCTCCGTGGCCTGCTGGGCCGTCCCCATCACAGCTCTGACTCCGCCCCTTGCCCCAGCATGGCCACAGGTCCACCATGTCTCCCTGACCAGAGGCAGCCCCCGCAGACGGGGTGCCCAGAGAGTGTACTCAGGGTACACCGATGAACACAGTAACACGTTCTGTCCATAGCAAAGCATTTAATATTAACATTATTAAATAATAGCTGACATGGATGAAGCATTCATGTTGGACACTGTACATAAACTGGCTCATTTAATCCTCCCCACAACCCTGGGAGGCCAGGGTGACTGCCATCCCCACTTCGCAGGCGAGGGGCCAGAGCGACAGGGACAAGGCTCACAGGGCCCCTGGGCCCAGGGCTGCGCAGGCTAAAGGTCTGTCCCCAAGCCTGGCCCCCCAGCCGCCGTTTGCCTCTGGCCTGAACACAGCCACCGGGCCTCTTTCTGTGTTCCTGAATGTCAGACAGGAAGAAAGCCCATCCTCCTAGCCCCCCGAAACCTGGCACTGCAGGGCTCCAGAAAGACTTCTGGGGGAAACACCGCTCCCTTTTTAACAAGTGCCCTGAAGTGGTGTCTCCAGGCTACTTTGCAAAGACCTTTCATGCCTTTGGCTCTCATCTTCAGGAAAACAGCACAGAGAGGGTAAGTGGCTTTACCAGAGTCACACAGCCAGTCCATAATGCTGGGCCCAATACAGGGCACCATTTAAGAGTTCAGGCTCAGAATCTGCCTTCACATCTGTATCAACTCCCTTTGCCTCTTTGTTCATCTCCCTGAGCCTCGATGTTCTCATCTGCAAAATGGGATAGTCATCCATCCCTGGAAGGGGCAGCGGGGTGAGCCAGGGAGGGGTTGTGGGGGCAGGCCAGGCACAGAGCAAGCACTCAGCCACAAGGCAGGCAGAGGCAGGACAGCGGAGAAACCCCAACCTCAGCAGCAGCTGAGCTTCCTTACGCCAGCCCTGATGGGAATTCTAATACTTCCTCATGTCTGACCCAAATTCCCCTTTTACACCCTTATGCATGGCCCCTCCTCCAGGAAGCCTCGCAGAATTGCACCAGAGGCATACTGCCCTCCTCACGGCTTTGCTTCAGCCCCACCCCAGCTCCAAGGTGCCTGACTTCAGCCCACTCCAGGACTTTGGGAGTGTCCGAGGGTGAAGCCAGGCCTGACGCCCTTCCACAGCACACATGGGGCCTGGGGGTGGGAGTGGCCACGGAGAAGTCCACGCCAGTCCCACTGGTCCAATATCTCCTGTGGGTGGGACAAGGGCTGGAGGGGGTCCTGGCTTAGAAGGACCAGACGCTGAAACTTAGGCCCAGAAGCCTCCTGTTTAATATTCAAAGACCCACTGACACACTGACAAGGCTGTGTCTGGAGGCCGACAGGTCAGCCAGGGTGACTGTATCCCTCCGATTCCTGTCTATCACAACTCCTGTGGGTGCCTTTGGGGACCGCCCTGTCTCCCATCACAGGCTCTGTGCTGAGCCTCTGAGCCTGCCCTCAAGGTCCCGGCTCCCCAGTCCGGCTTCGCCAACGCCTGCGGACCTGACAGGAAATGCCTGGCAGTTCCCCACGTGAGACCTGAGATTTCCTGCTGCCACATTTTTTTTTAAAGATTTTATTTTTATTTTTAGAGAGAGGGGAAGGGAGGGAGACAGAGAGGGACAGAAACAGCAATGTATAGTTGCCTCTCACATGGCCCTCACTGGGGACCTGGCCTGCAACCCAGGCATGTGCCCTGACTGGGAATCAAACCAGGACCGTTTGGTTTCCAGCCCGCGCTCAATCCACTGAGCTACGCCAGCCAGGGCTCCTGCTGCCACATTTTTGCTTGTGCAGATCCTCCCACTTTAGAACCCCCGCTCCCATTCTTCCCCTGGGAAACCTGCCCATTCTCTCAGCCTGGCTCAAGTCACTGCTTCTTCCAGAAAGCCTTTCCCAGTTTATTCCCTGCTCTCCTTAGCTCAGGAGCCATCCCCGGCAGCTGAGAGCTTGGGGTAGCCTGCCAGCTGCCCCTGCGGCTGCAGACAGAATGCTGTCAGTGGGCAGACCCCGCTGGAAAGCCCATGGCCTCACTTCGGTGGCTCTGCGTCCTTGCGCAAACCCCTGCCCTCTCTGGGACCATCTCCCCTTTAAGGTTTGCAGTGACCACGTGACACCCTGGCAGCCTTTGATCTGAGACCTGCAGGGGATGGGAGGACAGGGATGCCCAGATGGGCCTCCGAATTCCAACCCCCCATTCTCACAGAAAAGAGGAAACTGGTTTCCTGCATCTGGAGTTACAGACCCAAGTCAGAGAATCTTGGGGTTGGGAGGCCCTGACCAGCCCCCTTGAGTATAGAAACCTTGCCCCCAACTTCCAGGGTAGCAGTAGCTACTGGTTGACCCCTGGCCACCTGCAGAGGAAGAAAAGCCGTGGCCCAATTTACAGCCCACAGAGTGCTGTGCTGAGTGCCCACAAGCTGGGCCTTCCGGGAATTTCCTACTGCAGCCCGTGATTGCGCAAACTGGGGGCCAAGACTTCAAAACCATCACACCCAAGGCTTGGCAGCGATGACCAGGACCCAGACCCGCAGCAGCGGCTGCAGGCCTGGTGGGCCTTGCTTGGCTCTTCCCCAGGCACCAGGAGCCTTGGGACCAGACATCGCCTCCCCAAGCTCAGCTGAGTATTCCAGCCACCCAGATCTGCCCTTGGCGGCCCTCGGGATCCACTGCTTTGCTCCCTAGGACCCCCATACCGTGGGGAGGCACTCACCGCAGCCGCAGCTCCCGCAGCGCCCCCGGAATCTGGGTCCTCTGTTGAAAAGGAGTTGCTGTTCCGGAGCCTCGAGCGCCTCTTCTTTAGCAGGTCGGCGTCGCGCACGTGGGAGAAGGAGCCATGTGCGCGGGGCGGGGGCACTGGCCCCGCCTCCCCGTTCATTGACTGCCGCCGCAGCCGCATGCCACCCCCTGCCCCTGGCGCTGCGGCCCCATTCACCAGCCCCTCCGCAGGCGGCACCGATGCTCCGGTTCCAGAGCTGTCGACTGGGGCCTCCGCAGAGCATGCCTCGGGGTCGGCCTCGGCCCCGCGGCCTTTAGAGGCCACGTCGGGGGCTGCGGCATCCTCGCAGCTCGCGGCTTCCTTGGTCTCCTCCGCCCGGTGCTCGCGCAGCCGCTGTGCCAGGCCAGTGGCGTCCAGGTCTGTGGGAGGGCTGGACGGGGTGCTGGCCACGCGGTACGTGCCGGCGCCGCCACCACCCTCCAGCTGCACCAGCTGCAGCTCCTGCCCAGTGCAGAAGGCGCGGATCTGGCACAGGTACGTCATGACGATGAGTTTGTCAGGCACCGACAGCAGCACCATGTCTGCGGGCTCCAACAGTCGCGACACGCCCAGGGCCGCGAAGCCATCGAAGGCCTAGGAACGGTGTGCTTGGGGTCAGCAGTGTCACCCGGCTGTTACCCAGAGACACTATGGACCCACCCTAGACTGATGAGGGTCCCCAAGACCTGCAGGCCAGGGTTGGCCTAGCAACGCCTTCATCCTCCCATTGGAGGAAATGTAGCAACAAGGGTCGCACGTTACTCAGCAAAAAGGATGGTTTTTAGTGGAAATAATCTTTAAAAAAAAAACCAAAAAAAAACAACAAACCACTAAACTAGCCCTGGCTGGTATAGCTCAGTGGATTGAGCACTGGCCTGCGAACCAAAGGGTCACTGGTTCAATCCCCAGTCAGGCACGTGCCTGGGTTGCGGGCTAGGTTGGGTCCCCAGTAAGGGGCACATGAGAAGCAATCACACATTGATGTTTCTCTCCCTCTCTTTCTCCTTCCCTTCCCCCTTCTCTAGAAATAAATTTTTAAAAAAATTAAAAAAAAAAAAAGGAAAGTGAACCATTAAAAGACCAAAAGCATAAAAGGTGGCAGAACTTCCAAAAGCCACAGCTGGGGCCCACCAGCCCAGGCTCCTCTCTGACAGACGGACAGACCCCTAAATCTTGGACCCAGGCCTGACTCTAGACCCTCTGCCCTCCAGGCATTTACCCCTCCCCACCTCACCTGCTTGTTGTTCTGTTTGATGTTGAGTGGGTCAAGGGAGGCGTAGTCTCTGTGGAGAGAGCTCCGGTCAGAGGCTGGGTTCACCGTGCCCTCCTGGCAGGCTCCCCAATTCATTCCCCCCGCTAGCCGCTCACATCTTGTCCGGATAGAATCGGTGCAGGATGGCACAGAAGGCCAAACCGTTGCGCCAGGATGTAGTGAAGTTGGTGATCCGGACGCCACGGTAGCCGGCGGTGACTTCCTTGCACCACTCCAGGAGGGACTGGCTGGAGCTGGCCAGGGCAGGCGGTGCCTGGGGACACAGGGATGCCGTGAGAAATGTGAACCTGTGCCCTCTGCCCCTTGGGCATAAAACCACCCCAGCTCTGGGTTCATAGGGGTCACCAGAGACCACTGGCCAGAGCCTTGGCGTCAGGCAAAAGGGTTTTCAGCTCTTGGGTCATCTAACAAAGGCAACTAAAAGATCAGCAGCCCCCAGGCAAGATCGTAGGACATCAGCAGCCATGCCTCAAGGTCAGCCCAGAAAATCAGCTTAGGGATGTCCCACTCCATGCAGCCCAGGGAAGACAGGGTGGGGGGCGGGGGCAGGACATCCCGAGAGGAAGGGGTGAGGGGGCTCCTTGAAGCTGAGCCTGTCCCACCCCAGCTCAGTCGACCAGGTGGGTCCATGCAGAGCCGCCGTTAGCTCAGCCCCGGGTCAGTGGGAAGCAGAAGACTGGGCCCTCGGCGGCCCCCATCCCTACCTGGCCGCCCGGCAGCCTCCTGTCCTCTTCAGGCTCCTCTGGGGGAGGGGCCCCTGAGGGCCCAGGCACCCCAGCCCCTGCCCCACTGGCCACCTGTGCCTCAGTCAGGCTGGCCTCAGCTTCCTTCCCCTTCTTGGTTCCCAAGACCCCGGCTTTTGCTTCCTGGGCCTCAAAAATACCAGATTGGTTCTCTGGAAGACCTAAACCCTCCATCTCTGCCTCACGGGCCCCCCAAACCCCAGACTTGGCCTCTGAAACCCCCAGGGCCTCAGCTTCCACCTCCTGGACCCTTAAAATGGAAGTCTCTGCCTCTGCTCCCTGGGACCCTAAAACTCCATGCTTAGGAACTGGGGCCTCTACCACCTCACACGTGAGGATCCCCCAGGGCCCAGTCTCTGCCTCTAGGACCCCCGAGATCTTAGCCTTCTCAGCCTCCAAAACGGCAGTTTCTGGCTGTTGAGTCCCCAGTCCCTCAGCCTCTGCCATTCCAACCTCTGTCCCCTGGGCCCCCGCTATCTCGGTCTGCATCCCTGGGACCCCTGAGCCCTCAGCTGTTTTCTCCTGGGTTGCCAATGTCTCTGCCTGTGCTGTCTCAGACGTGAACCCTGGAGCCTCAGAACCTCCTAACTTTGTTTCCTGGATCCCTGATATCTCAGGTTTTATTGCTGAGACCCCGGAACTCCCCACCTCTGTCTCCTGGGTCCCCAATATCTCAGTCTCTGCCCTCCTAGCCTCTATTGCTGGCACCCCCAAACCTCCCACCTCTCTCTCCTGAGCCCCCAATAGCGTAGGTTCTGCTATCTCAGCTTCTTTCCTCAGTGCCCCCGAGTCCCCCGTTACCTCCTGGGCCCCCGGTGTCTCAGCCTCTGCTGTCCTAGACTCCGTCTCCAGAACTCCGGAAGCCCCAGCCTCTGTCCTCCGGGTCTCTAGTTCCTCAGACCCCACCATCCCAGCAGCATCTGTTTCCAGGAGCCCCGATCTGGCTGCCCCTGCCTTGTGGGCCCCAACTACTTCGGCCTCTCCTGTCCCAGCCTCTGTCTTCGGGAACCCTGGTCCCTCTGCTTCCATCTCCTGGGCCCCCCGAACTTCGGACTCTGCCACTCGTGTCTCTGTTCCCAGGACCCTCAAGTCCCCAGTTTCTGCCTCCCAGAGCCCCGGATCCCTAGACATCGCCCCCTGGTCAGCTGTGGGTGGAGCTTCCTGGTACCTGCTCACCTGGGGCCTGGCGCTTGCTGCTCCAACAGAGGGGCCCTGCTCCAAGTCTGTCCCCCTAACACCAGAGGCCCCACCCCTCACCTCTGTACCCTCTCTCTCCTGGCTTGCAGCAGCCCTGGCCCCCTGGGAGTTGCTGAAATGCCCACAATGCCCTGCAGGCTCTGCTGGGGGTGAGCTCTGTGTGGTAGGAGCCTCGTCCTTGGGCCTTACCCCTGTCCTCCCTGGAGAGCCCCTCGGAGGAGCCTCAGGAGTCCCGTGGAACCCTACCTCAGCCATCACCCCTGCAGCCTCTGGTCCCTTAGTGTCCACGAGTCTCACCTTTGACCTCTGCTCAGCATCCACTTCAGTCACTTCTGAATTTTGTTCAGCCTCCCCAGCTCTGACCTCTGACCTCTGAGTGTTCACTCCTCTGACTCCTGACACCTGTTCAGTGTCCACCCCCTTGGCCTCTGTCCTGTTCCCAATGGTGCCTTCCTCAACCTTGGCTTTCTGTCCCCCCAAAGAGTTTCTGCAGCCTCTGTTCTCAATGCCTGGGCTTGGCCTGGCTCCCGGGGCCTCTGTTCCTTCCTGAGGGCTTGCCTGGGCTTGGGTCTCCCCAGCAGAGCCCACTCCTGCCTGGGGAGTCCCTGAGGCTTCGGGGGCCTCCTCCTTCCCTTGGGGGACTGAGGGCCAGGGGGCATCAGAGCCTTTCCGGAGCCGAGGGGCTGGGACGGGGGCCAAATCCTGGCCTGGGTGTCTTGAGGACCTGAGAAGAGAGCAACAGGAAGTGATGGGGGAGCCGTTTGTGCCCCCACTCTCAGCCCAACGCCCACCCTTCACATCGCTGGGGCACCGGAAAGGCAGCTTGGTAGAGGGGTTGCAGCTTCCCAATGTGGGTAGGGCAGGGGGCGTGGGGCTGGTTCCAAAGCTTACCTTGTCTCCTGTGGGGTTCCAGGGGGCCTTGGGGCTTCAGGCCCCATCTGGCCCCCGGCTATGGTACCAGGTGTCGACCCCTGGCCCCGGGAGGTCCTGGCTGGGAGCGCAGGGGCACTCACTGGGGCTGGTCTGGCATCCTCAGCACTAGCAGGGCTGGCAGCTGGGGAAGAAGGAGGGGCGGGCGCTGAGGCCTGGGCCCTGTGACTGGAGAGCCAGTCCCCTCCCAACCCCAGCCTGGGCCTCACCTGCCTGCTGGGGCCGTGTAACTTGGCCCTCGTCCCCCTCCTCAGGAAGTGTCTTCAGCTCCCTAGCGGGATCTGGAGAAGGGTTGGGGGGACAGGGTGAGCCCAGGGCAGAGCCCTGCAGGTCTGACCCCCTCCCTCCACCTAGAGCACTGGGCCTACCTGGGAACCGCCCTGGCCTCAGGGCACCGCCCCAGCCTGCGAGAAGAGACAGGCCCACGAACGCAGAGAAAAAGAGAGAGAGAACCAGGAGAGACAGAATAAAAGCCTTAAGAAGCTGAAGGGTGGGATGAGGAAGCCAGTGACTGAGCGAGCGCAAGCGGGGGTGGCGGGACCACGCCGCACGCAGCCCCTCTGCACTTTTGGTGCTGCTGTCGCAGGGCAGACACCAAGCTGGGCCGACCCCCACTCTGGGGAGAGGAGCGGGCCACGAGTGGGCACTGGGAACGCACCCTGCAGGACTTGGCTACGGACCCAGGCTGCCACGGGACCAGGGGCCGAGTCCGCACAACTAGGGCCGCAGGGCAGGCGGGGCGACAGTGAGCTCCCAATGCTGGGTGTGCACAGCTGGCCCTGCCCCAATGCAGAGAGTGGCTTCTATAGCGCCCCCCACCTCCCTAGGTCTTGGGGGGGTCTCAGTCCATGGCAGGCTGTGAGCCCACCTGGCTGGGGGGCACGAGCCCGTGCCTCAGGGGCCCCTGGACCATTAGCCTCCTCCTCGTCACTCTCAGCAAAGTCGTCCAAGTTGCCCACGTCACTAGGCTTCACGCTCATAAGGCTCGCAAGACTCTGCATGTCGTCGTCCCTGGGGGGTCAGATGTCAGGTGTGAGGGCTGGGGTCAAAGGTTGCAGACCAGGGCCAAGGAGGGCAGGCAGGCACTCACGTGGCACGGCCCTCTCGCAGCAGCACTCCCGAGAGGGTGAGGCTCAGCTCCGCGTGTACCACCTTCACCGACTTGGCCTTCATCCGCAGCCGCAGGGGCACTTGGGCAGGCACGGGCCCCGCATGGCGGGCCAGGTCCACCTCAGCTGAGGCCAGCACCTTCCGCTGTCCTTTGGACTCCTGTTGGTGGGGACGGGGAGGCCGGGAGAATGAGCACCAGTGCTCTCCCGGGGTCCCCGAGGCCCCAGACCCCAGACTGCCCCAGCCACTCACATTCTCAATGACAAATGTCCACTCTTTGGCTTCATACTGGTCCACGTGGGGGTCCTGGGAACAGGGGGCACTGGTGAGTACAGGGGCTGCCGGGGCAGGGGCAGCGCAGGGACAGGAACAGCCTGTGCTGGCTCAGGAGGTGCTTGGTTGGGGCCTCCACACACGCTGGTCCATCCCGCCTGGGACGCCCCCCAGCTCCCCCGGGTCCCAGCTGTCCCTCCCACAGCACATGGCGGGTACATGCCACCTCCTCTGAGCAGACCTCTGGGCCTCTCACACTGAGTAGGCCCCTGACGTGATTTTTGGTTCGCTGCTCTGTTCTCTCCTGGCTGGATGGACAGCCCACCAAGGGACCGCCATGGTTTCCTGGGGCCGTATTGCCAGCCCAAGCCCTTCTACGTGGGGTGCTAGGGACTCACCCTGTACAGGGTCACGGAGATGTCCACATTCTCAGGTACCATCCACACCACGGTGCCTCGGTACGGGTTCTGGATGCCCGGCTGCCAGCTGTGGGCCTACAGGGAGCAGTCTGAGTACCCCCAATCTTAACTCTCCCCTCCCCCTTCACCTCTGTCTCCAACCTTGACCGCATCTTTCTCTCCATCCTGTGGATTCTGATCGGAACCTGACTCCATGACCCTACTAGCCCTCACCCACCCTACCCAGTCCCCCTCCCGGCCCAGCCCCCCCCCCCAGGTACCATCTCCCCCACCTTGGAGCAGATGCGTCGGTTCCGCCGGGTCCACACCACCATCAGCTTATCCGGTTGCCTGGGTAGTGGGGGCGGGGGAGAGGGAACTACTCAGTCAGGCTGCCCAGCCTCTCCATCTCCAGGGTCTCCCCTCTGCCCAAAACCCCCTCCCCCAGGAGAAGAAACGGAGAACCCCTTATCTGGAGCCACAGGGAGCAGGGTGGGGCTGCGGAGGCGGGGTGTGGCCCAGAGCAGAAGGGCAAAGGCCTGACGGGTCAGCAGGGATTATGAAGAAAGACAGCGAGAAAGAGACAGGCACACAGACAGAGAGACACAGAGAAAGACAGCAAGGGCCCTGCAGGAGACGCGGCGCAGGGTAGAACGCATCCGTTCACTCGCAGCTGTCTGTGGACTGGGTCCTACATTCACAGTCTCCTCTGGGGGCAGGGCAGAGCATGGGAGAGAGCCCCTAGGGCCTCCTTGAGGTTGGCTGTGGAAGCAGAGGCCCCAGTCAGGGAGGGATGGGCCGTGTGAGGGTCTGGAGGGGGCTCCAGGTGGGCGAAATGGTAAGTGCAAGGTCCAAGGTTGGTGAAAGCCCCAGGGTCAGAGGGTGGGAGGCGGCCAGAGAGGCAGACACCCTCCCAGGGCCTTCCAAGCCCAGTCCTTTGCTGGGCCCAGGGGCCCAGAGGGCCAGCCATGCTCCCCACCTCTCAAACCCAGAGGCCTGGACTAGCTTTGCAGGGACACTGGCTCCGTGAGGTGCATCACGGAAGACTCCAGGTTGTATCGAAGCTGCACAGCGTACGCTGGGGCAGTCAGAAGAGAGGCAGAGACGTGAGAAGACAGACAGTCGAGGAGGGTCGCCTGTGCATGGCCCAGTCCCAGACACAGAGGTGATGCGTGGGTAGGCCTCAGAGGGAGAGGGTCTCTTTGGGTCATAGCGTCCGACTGCTACTGCCCAGGAGGATGGGTATGGTTGAGGGCAGCCCAAGAACCCTCCTTGCCTGTACCCAGTCCCATGCCAGGACTTTTGGGTTCAGCCAGTTCGCTGCCCCTATGGAGTCTGAGCCAAGATAAATGGCTCTCTGTCAACTCCTGAGGATGCTGAGCCCCGGAGAGACTGGGGGCCAGGCAAGGTCACACAGCTGACCCTAGAGGCCTCTGGCCTAGAGCCAGGCTCCTTCCCCAGCCCCAAACTGCAGGCGATGGCTAAGCAAGGGTATCCATGGGGTCTTCCCAGAAAGGGGAAGTGGCAAGGGGTGCCTAGGGGGGCGGGGCCTGGCCAAGCAGCCTGACTCAGGCTGGGCACACCCTCCTGGGAAGCTCTGACCTAGGCAGGGGCAGCTTCTTAACCTGCGCTCCAGGCTTAGAAGCCCAGGAAGCCCTGACTGTCTCCTGTGACTCACACACGTTGACAATGCCCACACCCTTGGCCTGTTCTCCCAGGACCATGCCCAGCATCCACTGACCCTACCCAGGGTGCTGGGATAGAAGGTAGAAGCCAGAGGTCATAGTTCAAATGTCAGCCCCGTGCTGTGTTACCCCAGCCAACTCCTGTACTCTCTGGGCCTCACCTAAAGGACTGACCAGCCCTCTGGCTGTCTGAGTCAAGACCAGGAATATGGCAGCTACCCAAGGGACCCCAGCCTCCTTTCACGCCCCTCCCATTGGACCCAAGGTCCCTTCCTGCCCCAGCAGCCCTTTCTCTTGGGGGCCTAAATTTATCCCCACCTGGCGGGTAAGATCCCCACAGCTGTGCCCTAATCCAGCCAAGGGAAGCTGACACCAGTGAGCACATATATTTAGGGTGTGACGCAGGGGCCTAGGCAGCTGTGGTGGGGACATGTGAATGAGATGCCCCCAGGCCCTTTGGCAGTCCAGACCGGGTCCTGCACCCCACACGTATCTGCCCCCACCCAACCTTGCCCTCTCTTTCCAGACCCACAACCTCCTAGGCCCTCAGGCCCCTTTAAGACACTCCTGTCCCCCCCTCATCCCTCCCAGTCAGTGCTCAGTTTCCCCTTTTAAGGACATTGTGGAGATGAATCCAGCCTCCCGGAACCCAGTCTGGCTGAAGGAGGGGGTGTCCTCTGGCTCAACAAGTAGGCAGGGGAGGAGGGGCCGCAGCATCCCTGTTCTGAGCTGGACTGAGGTCCATGTAGGTTTCTGCCCCAGCCTGGCTGCCCCAAGCCTCAGAACTTTCTCCCTTTCCCCCGCCACCCTGAATCAGCCCTCTGGCCAAAAACATGAGGCCTCCCTCCCCCTCAGCCCTGAGCACAGCTGAGGGAAGTGTGGGCACAGACAGACTCTCAGGCCCGGAAGTCCTGACCTCATTCCCCCAAAGCTTCCACACCCCCCAACTCTAGGGGTGCTCACAAGCTGCAAGGGCCCTTTGGGGTCTCTGTGCCTGGGACATGAGGGCCCAAGCTGGGGTAGGGGCCACTTTAGCCATTGGGCTGGGGGCAGGTTTCTCTCAGGCTCCAAAGGCCTGATGGGGTCTCAGCCAGTCTAGGGATCCCCGAGGCCTCCTTCCACTCACCATTTCTTGGTGCACTCCACCACCAGCTCGTGGTAACAGGCCACAAACTGGAACTTGGCAGCCCGCTTGCCAACGCGCTGCAGGCGCTTCCACACCGAGGTCATGGCCCCCGCCGCCCCGCAGTCCTGCCGCTCTTCAGACCCGGGGCTCCCGCTGGCCCACGATTGCTGGCCCCGCCCGAGTCCCCATGGCCTCCCAGGCTCCCAGCCGTGCTGCCCGCCCCGTCTGTGCGATGGTGTCCGAGGCTCGGACCCGGGGCCTCTGTCCCCGCTGCCGCCTTTGGGGCCTGCCTGGTGGTCTGGCTGAGTCGTCGGGGTCGTCTGGGGCGCGTCGGGTCCCCGTGGCACTGAGCAGGGAGCGCGCCGTTTCCTGGAGCCGCACCCCCGTCGGAAGGCGGGCGGGGCTCCAGCGGGCACGGGGGCGGGGCAGCCAGGCTTCCGGGGCCTTTGCGACCGACCAAGAGGTTGAGGGGGGGGAGGGGGCGGGACACCAGAACCACAGCGCCCGCTCGTTGCATGTCCTGTGCCGGGGAGAGGGGAACCAGCAACTTGGTGCCGCCCTCGCTAGAGCTGCTGGGGCCGCCTCCCTCCCTGCCCTCAGCCCTATGGGGTACCTGCTGGTGGCCCCGTTTTACAGGCTGGGAAACAGAAACCCAGCAAAGGGAGGAGACTTGCTCAGGGTCACAGTGCCAGTCTGAGCCAGAGCCACGTCCTCAACGCTGGGGTGGCAGACTCATGTTTGCCACCACTTCTTACCCAAAGCAGGACGGAACAGTCAAGTGCCAACCTGGGTGACCCTACCTGTGGACAGCACCCTGTCTTCCCGTCTCAGAACCTGACTCCTCAGCTTCCAAGTGGGAACACACTCCGAACATCTAACAAGCAGCTGGGGGTTCAAATCCTGACTTCTAATAAGTGCGTGACTTTGGGCAAAGCACTGTTACTCTGAGGCTCAGTTTCTACCTCCGTTAAATAGGGATAATTATAGTTCTGCCTTTTACAGAGTAATTGAGAGCATGAAACCTTGGACAATTGTATTTGTACTTAGAAACCGTACATTTAGCATGGAGCCTGGCTGATTTTGCGGTTTCATTTAGTAGAATCCGTTATCACGATGGGTGTGTGTGTGTGTGTAACTCTCCCTGGAAAGTATGCCTGGGGCATTAGCCGCTCTGTTTACACCTAGATTACAGCCCGCCCTGCCTGGTAATGAAGTGCAGGGGTCAGGCCCAGAGAGAGTGCCAGAACTCTGCAAGGTTTTCAAATGGACAGAAGCCTGGTGCTTGATAAATACTCGGTTTAAGCAGGGCGTCTCATCTGCCAGGAGTACCAGCTGAATGGTCTGCAGGAGGCAAGTCACTGCGCAGCAAGGCATGGGTACGAGCGACCCGAAAGCCTAAGTGTACAGCTTCGAGGTCCTCTCCTCTTGGTCTCGGAAATTGTGGGGGTGTTTCTGTGTGGGCAGAGAGGAACAAGCACCGGCTGTCCCCAAATGGGCAGCCTTCCTCCTCAGGGCCTGACATCTGGGTTAGGCTCCCAGTCTCAGCAGTGAGGTCCTCAGTTTTCTCTGTAAATGACAGCCTTTTACCCTCAAGATCCCAAGTGCTGTGGGGCATGGCCAGGCAGTCTGTTGGAGTCTGAGCAGTGGAGGTGGTTGGGGTCACCGCCCAGTCTTTTGTACCAAAGCCTGGGGCCCTGCCCTCATCTCTCCTCCAGGGCTTGTCCAGCCTCTGGGAGGTCTGGGAGACCGCCAACTTCACACCCTCCTGCCTCTGCAGCGCTTCCCTTCCACCCATAGAGCACTCACTAGCTCCCAGGCCCTTCCCGGAGGCGCCTTCCCCTCTCCTGCTGAGGGGCCCCTAGGCCCGCTAGCTCGGGCCCACCCATTTCCTGTGCTGCCCCAACTCCTCCCCGACTGGAAAGTTTCTCTCCTCAAGTTGGGCGGCTCCTTCTCCCTCCTCCCCCGCTGGCCAGGAACGGCCAAAGTGAAGTGGGGAAGGAGGTTGGGCTCCGGCCTCTGGCCAGAGGGGAAGTGACTCGCCCACAGCCACACAACCGCGGCACCAACTAGGGCCAGCCTGGAACGCTCCACAACCCGGCCAGGGAAGGGGAGATTCACTCGCGTACCGCCACGGCCAAGCCTTTTCTCAGGACCTGGGCGCCACCTGCCGGCGGAGCGCAAGGCCGCACTTGCCAAAAACACCGCTGTTCCCGCCCCAGAGCCAAGCAGTCAGAACACTGGTAAGCTGAGGGTGTTTATTTATATGCCCAGGAGGCTGGCTCCTAAACTTAAATATCCAGCGCGGAGCCTTAGCCCTCTCGGCTGTGGGTGAGTGCAAGAACGGGTCCTGGAGCCCTTGCCTAGGGGGAATGGAACGCAGGGACCAGAAGCAGGATGCCCCCGAGCCAGCAGCTGCCAAGAGCAGCAAAAAGTGAAAAGGAGACGGGAGCCAGGCACTCATCCCAATCCCAGAGACGCCACGGGAAATGCAAGATGCTTCAGGCCCCACTGCCAGCTTAAAGCTTAGCCAAGGTGGGGTGCACCCGAGGAAAAAGTGGAGGTCCAGTGCCATGGGCAAAGGCTGTAGCCCAGGTGCCTGCCCTCGTGCCAGCGAACCCGAGTCAGGAGAGGGGGTTGGCAGTTGTCCCTCTGAGTGGCCCAGGCCTTGCCCTCCTGTGGGTGAGGCGAGATGGGGAAAAGCAGGCACTGTACTCTGCGTACTTGCTGAGGGGTGAGTTTCAGAGCCTTCTGCATGGGCACATGCCTCCCACCCACCCCCAGTTCTTCAGAGGTTGATATGGAAGGCGTCTTGCAGCCACTGGTCACGGGCGTTGTGTGTCTGGGGCACGGTGAGGGGTGGCGGGTCCGGGGGCAGGCTGGCATCGGGAGGGTCGTCGTCGTCGGACAGGCCAGCGTCGGGAGGGTAGGAGCTGTCCGAGTGCAGGGAGGATGACAGGTCCTGGCACAGGCTCAGGTCTTGGCACAGGTGCTTGTAGTCCTGGATTGACTCGTACAGGCCCCACAGCTGGCACAGCAGGGACATGTCCAGCTGCCTCAACCCCACCTGCAAAAGACGCAGAGTGGGCTGGGGTTGGGGACCAGGCCACCCTCAGCCCAAACCACAGCCCTAGCTGACCTTTCCACACTCTCTAAGTTTTTGTGGACATAGATGCCACCTGCACGCGGTGAACCTTTACTGTGAGAAGGAGATAACACTCATCTAGCAGGATGGAATGAAATGAGACGAGTACAGCACTTAAAAATACATGGTAACTATTGCCATAAACGGTAGATGTAATTACTGTTACCATATCCCCTCTGACCGCCCGCCTGGCTTCCACACGTCCTGAGACCCAGGCCGCGCGTTCCTGGTTCCGTGCCTCTGCGTTCCGCCCCAGCTTGGCAGCAGCACCCCCCACCCAACCCCCTGGCCCGGGTCCCAGCTACTCACCATCTCCTTGCGCAGCGCCGCTAATGCCGAGTCGAGGTTGACAGGGCGACGCGGCCCGAGGGGACCGGCTGCAGGTCCGGCGTTGGTGGTGCCTGTGGCGCCGCGGGGCCCTTCAGGGACGCGGGCCGCACGGCTCAGCTCATCGTGGATGCGGTTGCGCTGGCTGTAGACGCGCTCCAGCTCCCGCCAAGAGCCCCCGCTCGCGTTAAGAAGACCGCTGAGGCCGCGCGGTAGCGGCGGGAGTCCGGCCAAGGCGCAGCCCGCGCCGCCTGGCGCCTCGACCGAGGGTAGCCCATTCATGACCGGGCCGGCGAGGACGACGATGGAGCCTCTTTCCCTCCACCACTTTGCTTGGGCTGCCGCCCGCAGGCGCCGCACTCCCGGGGCCCCACCGGCTGAGCCCAGCTGCGGCCTGCGGGCCGGGCTTTGTTCCTTCCCCCGCCGCCTCCGACTCCGCCCCTGACCCACCCCCTCCGCATGGGCGGGGCCTCTCTTAAAAGGACCACGGTTGTGGGCCCAAGTCGCCCCAGATCAAGGAAAGCTGAGTAAGGGGATTGGGTCACAGGCAGGAGACAGGAAAAGAGGAGAGGGAAGACACCACAAGCGGCGAGCACGGCCCTTCACAGCTCTTTATGCTGCCCCCAACACTTTAACTGTTCTGTCCAATTTTAACTCCCAAGCTAAAGGATTTAAAATCCGGGATCAGGAGACTGAGGTAAATCCACAGTTGGTCCCTACTGTGCAACCTGACGACGCCCCGTCAGTATCTGAGTCCCTGGGCTGGGCAGGAGGTGGGAAAGGATGGTCTCAGGATGCTTCAGGGAAGGAGAAGCATCCATCCTTCTCCTTCTCCTTCCCCTTCGGGCAAGGGGACTGGACCCCAATCTCACTCAAGGGTGGGGAACGAGCCCTGGGGGGCTCAGGAGGTTACAGAGATGCTGCAGAGGCCCATCCCTCTTGTTCCTGCCTTTGAGGGGGGCAACTATCACACAGTCCTCTCCCTCCCCGCCATCCTCTGGGTGGGGAAACTGAGCAGAACAAGCCCAACTCACGTCTCAGGGCATCAAGGAGATCAGACAGTGGTAGGGTGAGAGACCAAGAGCAGGCAATAGGCGAGTGGAGCTGGGGCTGGCATGTGCACTCGGAACCATGAAAAGCACAAACCACACAAGAGGAACGGCTGTTTTTCTAGAGGGTTTTTCCGGGGGGTTGGCGGGGAGGGGCTCTCAGTGTTGCAGCTGCTGCAGGCTGTGCAGGGCCTCAGCACAAGCCCGGATGAGGCTACAGAGCTGGATGCTAGTCTCCAGGGAGGCGCTGGAGCCCAGTTCAGCTGAGGCCCAGGTCAGCTTCTGCAGGAGGGCCTCCTGTGTGCTGGCCACGACATCTGCATTTGGAGGCACGGCAGGAGGGGCCGACCCCTGGGCTGCCTTGAGCCCTGCCGCAGCTCCCTCACAGTGCTCTGGACGGGGTACTGGGGGCTGAGGGGTGGGCCGAGAGCCTGTGGGGAGCTCCAAGGAAGAGGCGAGCTGGTGCTCCCGAGCTTGGGAGAGGGCAGCCTGGGCATTCAGAGCTAAAAGAGGAGAAATCGGGTGGAACGATCAGGAGGCCTGAGCCCACCCTCAACCACCTCCTTACTCTACTGCTCTGCTCTTTCTGTGCTCGACATGTCTTCCCTGCCACTCTCCTAGGCAACTCATTCAGTTTCTTCGTTTCAGAGTTACTTCTGCTCTCGATGCATCTCTCCATCAGGACTAGGCCTGATTGAGCGGGGACTGTCCATAGTGTCTGGCACACAGGCGGTGCTCACTGTTCTTACTGAATGCATGCTCCTCTACAGAGCTAAAAGGAGAAAGCACCTTACCTCCGACCCACTCAAGGACGCCACCGTCACCTCCCAGGCCTACTGTTCCCAGGGCTCTGTCACCATGTTTCTCCACCAAGCACACGCAGCCCCTCACCCGGATTATCTTTATCCACGTCTGAGTCGAGCTCCTGACAGGCCACGCAGTACACCTGCCGCTGCTTGTTCTGGAGGAGGATCGTCTAGGGGCCGAAAAGCACAAGGGGTAGGGGTGAAACGCTGGCCAATGAGGTCCAGAAAGAGGCTGGGGAAGCGCCGAGCAGCCTGGTAGCCCCACCCCGAGTCTCTCCTCACCCCACAGTCCGCGCACGTCTCGCCCAGCATGCGGTAACCACGCAGCAGGTAGTCGCCCATGAGTGCGGAGATTCGATCCTGCCGCTCGCGTCGCGCTTGCAGAACCTTCGTTTCCGCTTCGGTCGGAGGCTCCCAGGAGAAATCGTCGACTTCTAGGGAAAGAAAAGGCACAAGGGATTTGGGTTTCTTTTCTTTTTAAGAGAATTTATTTATTTTCAGAGAGAGGGGAAGGAGAAAGAGAGGGAGTGGAACATCGATGTGAGAGAGAAACATTAGTTCGCTGCCTCTCTCGCATGTCCCCAACCAGGGACCTGACCCGCAACCCAGGCATGTGCCCTGACTGGGAATGGAACCAGCGACCTTTCGGTTCACAGGCCGGCGCTCAATCCACTGAGCCACACCAGCCAGGGCTGGACCTAGGTCTCGGGTGGAAGCAGGCTATCTCCCGCACCCCGCAGCCGCAGACCCCCGCAGTTCAAGTCCTCACCAGCGCCATTCAGAGCCATGTTGCCGTTGTCGCCGCTAGGCTCAACGGAAGTGACACACAGATAGAGCGCCTTTCTTCGGCTCCTCCCCCTCCACGTTGGGCAAAGAACGAGGGCGGAAATGACGTACAGAGTGCCCCCCGGAGGTCGCGGTGCCCGGAGTGGGGCGTGTCTGCTGCAGACTTGACCCTGCGCAGTTCGCGCCGCCCGGCGGGAACCCAGTACACGAAAGCTTTCGACCGGCGCGGGTGGGGTGGGCCCTTTTCAGGCCTCAGTACTTCTCACTTCAACCTGCAGGGCAGGGCAGGCAGAGATCATTCTCGCTTTATATACCTTTCAGCCTATTTGAATATTTGGTGTCCCAGTCTCTCCATCTCCTACCTACCCCAAGGCCTGGGACTGATAGAAAGTCAGCTCCCAGCTTTTCTGAAGTACACCCGTTTTTCCTGTACCAGCCACAGCGGAGTAATGCTTGCTGGAGAGTGGGTGGTAATGAAGGGCTTATTACACAAGCCGTGACTGTTACGCTCTCCTTGGGTGGGATGCTATTAAAATTACTAGTGCTCCCTAACATTGGTCTTGATGATTTTTTCCTCTTCTGTGTTCTTTTTAAGATTTTATTTATTTTTAGAGAGGGAGAGGGAAAGGGAAAGAGGGAGAGAAACATCAGTGGGTGGTTGCCTCTTGAGCGCCCCCTGCTGGGGACCTGGCCCAAAACCCAGGCATGTGCCCTGAGTGGGACTTGAACCAGTCAGTGATCCTTTGGTTCGCAGGCCACTGAGCCACACCAGCCAGGGCTCCTCTTCTGTGTTCTTTTCCATACACAACCTCTCCCTTATTAGGTTTGGAGAAGTCAGACAGGGCAGGCAGCGGTCTCCGGATGCGCACCCTCCCCTGCCCTAAGTCTGTACACCAGGGCTCAGACCCCCATCATCTCATCAGCAACCTCCTCCTTTGGTTAGACAGCACGTGCCTCAGCAATATTACCTGAGGATTGAATGCCCTCCTCCCGCCCCGTCTTCTTCTTACACACAGAGTCTTTGGAACGGCTATTTCAGACCCTTGCTGCCTCTTGCTCTCTTGGAGAGCCCTGTGCTCCTCTTCACCCTGGCCATCTACCAGCAGGCTCTTGGGCAGCAGCGTAGCTGACGCAGGGCCTGACTCCAGGTCAGTTCTGCCAAGCCGACTAGAGTGACTCTTGGACTCAGGCCTGTACGCACAAACCTTCCCGGTCCTTACTGCCTCGGACCCCCAGCCCCGCCCTGATCTCTTCGATGCACCCTTCTGTGCCATCCTCTGGCCAGTATCTCTTCCACGGCCTATTCTTCCTGGCACCGACTGAGGCCCCTACACTCACCCTCCCATTTAATCCCTTGCATTTTTCTCATGACAACCTTCTGGGGCAGGTACCACTGCTATCCCCATTTCACAGAGCAGGAAATTGAGTAATTCCTTCAAAATATAAATCAGATCATGTCACTCTTTTGCTTAAAAGCCTCTGGCATCTTCCATTTGGATTTAGATGAAAATCCAAAGTCTTTACTGTGGTCTCCAAGGTCCTGCCCATTGGGCCCTTGGCACCCTCATCCCCTCCCGCTCTCCCTACATTCTTCCTCTCCCACTACTCAAGGGGACCCCCATCACGTTTCTTTGCTCACGGCCCCTGCCTGCCTCGAGTTCCACAGGAGATTGGACAAGGTGCAGGCTTGGAGTCAGGCAAGCCTGGGTTTGATCCTGGATCTGCTGCTTACTGGCTGTATCACCTGGAATCATTTGCCTCACCTCTCTGGTCTTCATTCCTCATCTGCAAACCAGGACCTGTGACGCCTGCACAGCCGGGCAATTCCCACTGGAGAGCAGTGTGGCTGTGGTTGCTGAGTCAACGCGTCCCAAATGTGGAATAAATAATGTCCGTCACAACCCCGCTGCCCAACAGAGAGCTTTGGATGGCAATGTTTTCAGCGCACTGTGGGAACCAGTCATGACGGATCGAACTATCTGGGGCACTGTGCCAACACTAGGGGCCCCTGCCCTGACGGAAGGGATGGGAATCAGGCTGTTGATCGAGCCTGCGCTGTCCGGATTGTTTCCATTGCTGCCTGGATCCATCACTGTGCCGGATGTGGCAACATGCCCATCATCCCTGAGTGGGCGCAGAGTACAGGGATCTGTGCCTCTGAGCCCTTCCCAGTCCCTCACAGGGGTGAGCCTGTAGGAGATCCCAGAGATGCCGATTTACAGCAGTCGTGGTGGGCAGGCCAGTTGTCTGGGAAGCAGCGGGCTTGGGTCCTTTCATCCCGTTCCCTCACCAAAGAACTTAGCACACCCTCTGATGAGCCAGCCCAGCACCGATGGCACTGTTGACGTGGCAGTCGTTAGGCCCATTCCTGAGTGATAGCACACACAATGGTGGCATATTCACATACAGTTCAATTACACCCCCCCGAACCACTGCCTCATTTGGGGGTCAAGTTCAAATGGCAACAAGTGGCTTTTGCCACATAGCTACGGCTCTGAAAATCATAAGTTACGTTATTGTATTTTCACACTCACAGGCTCTGAAAAAGGGTCGGCTTTCCTTTCCATTTTTACTGCAATGTGAATTAATGCAACATTTCTGTGAAACAGAAAAATACCAGATGACACAGTGATAAAAATAATAATACTCAACTTTTGGTGTATGTTTTCTTTAGGCTAAGAGGTTTTCATGAATTTTCTCATTTAATCCTCAGGACAATGCTGTGAGTTAGGGCCCATCATCATCCCCAATTTGCAGGTGAGGAAGCAGAGGCTGGGCCAGGGTAAGCGATTTTTCCATGGTTGCCTGCTGGGATGCGGCAGGGCCGCGGCTCCACCCAGGCCCACTCGGCTGTGGCCTGATTCCTGCCAGGGGGGCTTTCTGTGCATTTGAAAGGTGGAGAAGAACGGTGCGGCTGGAGATCCTCTTGTTCACCAAGAATGGGGATAGATTCATTTCATGTTCAAATCCCGTTCTCAGTGTCCTTCATCACAGCGCATGGCACGTCAGAGGGACTCACTGACAGCCACTCTCCGTAAAGTGTCATCGGAGAGATGCTTTAGGGAAGAATTGTCCCCTCCAGGCCCCGAAACTTCCAACTCTCATCTGTTTTTTTTTTAATCCTCACCCAAGAACACGCTTATTGATTTTAGGGATGCGGGGGAGAGAGAGAACATCAATCGGTTGCTTCCCGTCTACGGCCCGGTCAGGGCTCCCTGCCCCTGCGAGGCATCTCCTTACGTCTCTCTCTAAGACCACCACCCGGGCCCTGTGGGTCACGTCACCTGTTTGGTTGCTGCTGCAACTCATCACAACCTAAACTTTCTTCTCTATGAGTTTGCTCACTCGCTTCTTGTCTCTCTCACCGCCCTCCCAGGAAGTGAGTTTGACCAGGGAATCAAACCCTCAACCTAGACATGTGCCCTGACCAGGCATTGAACCCACAACCTTTGGGTGTTTGGGACGACACTCCAACCAACTGAGCCACTGGGCCACGGCCAACCCTCATCTTTAGAACTGATGGGCAGCCCCCGCCCATCCACCTTTAGAGCCTAGAAGCTTCCCAAAGACATTCAGAACTCAGAGAGGAGGCCCTCTTTCACCGGCAACTCTCCTCCCACCAGCCAAGCCAGCGTGGCTCCCAGACCCGATAATAATGAAAAGAATTCATGTGTATTGAGTACTTACTATGTGGCCAGCATCTACTAAGGACTTCCTAAATGCCAGCTCATCTGATTCTCTGTTTACAAATGAGGAAAAACAGGCATACAGAAGTTGAAGAGTTTTCCCAGTTCACATGGCAGTACTGGACGCAGCCAGGAGGAAGTCACGACAGAAAACAACCACGGTGCTGTGTTGCCTCCTGAAACGCGGCTCCCACTCACTACGCAGGCTGCTGCTCCCCGTCCAGCTGGTCCCCCGAGCGAGGCTGCAGGAGCCAGGGTCTGAGTCCTGGCTCCGCAGTTCACCAGCTGTATGACCTCAGCCAAGTCCCTTGCATTCTCAGGGCCTCAGGGGCCCCTCTGCACAGAGAGCCCATCCCTGATGTTTAAGCAGTCTGATCATTCCCTGAGCTTGGGTTCCACGGCTCCTCTTTGTCCCATTCCAGCAAAGCCCCTCATAGACCTCGGAGTCCCACCCACCTATCTTCAGGACATCTGTGGGACCCTCTCAATCCTCCATCCCAGGAGCACTGTGTATGTTTTGAGTCCGGCAGACCTGCATTCGGTCCCCATGTCTTATCACCAGAGGACGTGAGTCTCATTGTTATACCGTGCAGAGCCTCGGTTTCCCCCTTTGTGGGCTGCTGGCGTGATGAAATACCGTGACAGTACAAAGTACACAAAAAATGCTGGATGCTCTTGTGGCTGCGCTCCATTCAGTCAGCAAACTTCAGCAGCCTCTGTGGGCAGCCCAGGGCTAGGATCTGGAGTGTGTGCCTTCCTGGGAGGGCGGTGAGAGAGACAAGAAGCGAGTGAGCAAACTCATAGAGAAGAAAGTTTAGGTTGTGATGAGTTGCAGCAGCAACCAAACAGGTGACGTGACCCAGAGGGCCCAGGTGGTGGTTTTACAGAGACACAGGGAGATGCCTCGCGGGGACAGGGAGCCCTGACCGGGGCAAAGGCCTGAGCTCAGCACCTTTGAGGCGCAGAGGACTTTGTAGGTGCAGGTGAGCAAAGAGAAGCCACTGGAGGTTTTTAAAGCAGGGGAGCAGTGTGGGTGGAATTCGGTTTTTCAAAGCAACTCTGGGTCCTGGCTGGTGTGGCTCAGTGGATTGAGCATGGGCTGGGAACCAAAGGGTCTCGGTTCGATTCCCAGTCAGGGCACATGCCTGGGTTGGGGGCCAGGTCCCCAGTGGGGGCCATGTGAGAGGCAACCATACATTGCTGTTTCTCTCCTTCTCTTTCTCCCTCCCTTCTCCTCTCTCTAAAAATAAAAATAAAATCTTAAAAAAAAAAGCAACTCTGGCACCAGGTAGAGGAGGGCAGGGCCGGGTGGAGGTAGAAACAGTGGTGGGGAGGCCTGTTCGGCAGCAGGAATGGTCTGGAGTGAGCACAGAGGTCCCGGTCTTCTTGCACAGACGGGAAGACTTACATCTTGGAGGCATGGAAGCGTGCCAGTAGATTCTAGGAAGATAGGTGACTGGGCGTGGGGACACAGGACATGAGGAGAGAAAGGTGGTCAGGCCAAAGATCCTGCGGGTGCGACTGTCGCAGTCTGCCCTGCAGCAGATCCACTGTGCATCCTTGCCCTCCCTGCTCCGGCCACGAGGCTCATGTGCCCACCCAGGCTGCCCTGCCTGAAGGATTCTTTCTGGGTTCAGCCCCTGGGAAGCTCGACTGGGCAGGAAGAGACTAGGATAACGTTCATTTCCCTAGCTCCCTCCCCGCAGGCTGCAGGCGGACCAGGTGTTGCAGGTCTCTGCGGAACGCCACAGCTCTGGCTCCCGTGCCTCCACGCCAGGATCCGGTCAGCAGGGCAGTGGCTCCCTCTCCTAATCCCTTTAGGGGACTCTGCTGCCCTCTGCTGCCCTCCATGGTCTCCTTAGCCCTTTGTCAAGTTTCTCCATTCTAGTCCCCTCCACCACCCACTTGGGGGTGCTGTCTCCTGCTAGATCCCCCTGAGCTTAAGGAATTTGGCAATGACAACAGTTAACAGTTACGGAGCACTCACTATGTGCCAAGCACTGGCGCCTACTTTCGCTGCTCCCAGTCACTGAGCCCCCTGAGCGGCCGGAGGAGGGCTGTCCTTCCCCCACCCTACTGCCAGCAGCGCCGGACACCGTTGGCCTCCCCTCAGCCCTGCACACACTCACTCCTCTCGGCTCTCCCCGCATCACATTCCTGGTTTCCCTCTCTCTGCTCCCTCCAGCTGTTCTTCTAGTCACTTCTGACTCTGCCTCCTCTCCCAAACCGGGGAACGGTGCCCTCCTTGGTCCGTCTGGCCCTCTTCTCTCCTGAGCGAGGACCATCTTTTCCCATGGCCCGAAATGCCCCTGTGAGCTGAGGACCTGAGTCTGCGTCTCCAGGAGCGTCCGCCTGGATGACACCGGCATCTCTATCTCAGCAAGTCCCAACCAGGTCCCTTCATGCCACCCGCCTCCCGGCACCCTTCACTTCACCGGGTTCTAGATCCCGCCTCCCAAACCCATCTCCATCGCATCCGGGCTAGATCTGCACTCCTGGGTAACCCAACAGCCCCCCTCGGGCCCCGATACTGCCCCACTGCAACGAAAATAAAACCCAGGTTTCTCACATGGCCTCCCACCTCCCAAAGCTCTCTCCCCTTCCCATTCCGTTGCTCCGAGGGCCTTTCCTCAGCTCCTGGAAAAACTGGCTCTCCTCCTCATCACTCAAGCCTGCGCGCCTCCTTTGTGAATTGTCTCTTCACCCAGTTAACTCCTGCTCCTCCTCCAGCTGAGAAGCCCCTTCGGCAGAGGGGCTTCCTGGACCTCCAGGTCCCATGGCCACTCTTGTTGCCAGCTCCTGGACTTTCTTTCGCAGCCCTGACCTCTGTCCTAGCCATACCATGTGTGAATTGATTTGTCACACGTCTGTCTCCCCCAGCGAAGAAGCTCCAGGAGGGCAGGGATTGGTTCTATTTTTTTCTCTTTTTTTAAGACTTTATTTATTTATTTTTTGAGAGAGGGGAAGGGAGGGAGAAAGAGCGGGAGAGAAACATGTGAGAGAGGAACGAGATTAACATCAATCAGTTGCTTCTCGAGCGCCCCCCACTGGGGACCTCACCAGAAACCCAGGCATGTGCCCTGAGCAGTAATCCAACCAGTGACCTTTCACTTTAAGGGCTGACACCCAACCCACTGAGCCACACCAGTCAGGGCTGGTTCTATTTCTTGGCAAGAGCTTGGCATGTGATAGTTCTCAGTTTGTTGCATGACTGGATCCCCATTTCACAGGAGAGAAAGCTGAGGCTTAGGGAGCTTACGACTCCAGCCCTGCTCTGTTGACTATGCTGTGTTCCAAAGCGAGCCACTTCCTGCTCTAGGGAGAGGAGGGTCGGTTCTGATGAGTATGAGGAAAAAATGATCATCAAACACTCAGCTATACACCGGTGTCATTTCCTGCCTCAGCAGCGACCTGAGCACCGGAGCAGGTGGAGCTGCCCCGTCCACTCTGCCGGGTCCCAGTGGGAGAGAAACCCTGGGGACAAGGGATGACCCCTGTCTCACCGCTGCAACTCCAGCCTAGGCTTGAGCAATTCAGGAAGGGGCTCCACTGAAGGGTTCTGCTCAGTCCCCCTGAATAAATCTACTGTCAAAGTAAAAACCACGAGTCCCTTGGACAGGTGAGCCTGAAGGACGAACCCTGAACCACTCCCTCCTTCAGTCATGCCTGGTGCCGAACAGGACAGGGTTTGGTGCCACCTTGACTTAGCAGTGTCCTGCTCTGGATGGACCCTGGTCACACCCACCCCCTGCTGAGTTCTGAGTCAGAGACTGAATCCTGAGGTGTCCCGGCCAGGCCTTCCCCCGTATGGCCGGGGCCCCAGGACGCTGGAGCCCTCGAGAGCCCCCCCAGACCAGTGAGCAGGCCTGGCTCCTGTCCAGCCTTGACCAAACTCAAGGCCTCTCTCTAGCCCCTGCCAGCCCCTGCCCTGGGGCCCTGCTGTGCCCCTCCCCAGGCCCCTGGGCCCTGAAGCAGCACCCCCCTCCTCCCGGCTGTTAGCCTGGGAAGGGGGCCAGGCCCTGAGCTCAGACCTTGGCGATTCCAGAGTGTCTGAGGCCCAGAGCCAGCCCCGCCAGCCAGGCCAGACAAGGAGAGGGGGAAGGGGGGTGTACGGTGGGCACCAGGAAGCCATTTAGAGGGGGGTTGGTAGGGAAGTTGGGATTCCAGCTGCGTTCTTTCTGCTCCTCTTCAGGGACCCTTCACTGAGCCCCTGGCTAAAGGGTGGCCCCCTCAGCCCTTAGCCAAAGCAGAGTGGACCAGGACAATCGGGAAGTGACTTTGGGGTGATAGGACCCTCACGTGTGAAAGGGAGGCTGGGAAAAGGCTGAGGTTGGGGTTCCAATCCCACCTGGCCTCTCCTCCTTCCAGTGACCTAGGCAAGGCCGCACCTCAGCTCCCAGCCTCGGTTTCCCGCTTTGATGGGGCGGGCAGAAGTCTAGGCAGGCCTCCCCGCCGCGCCCCGCCCCGCCCGGAGGAATCTGTTCAGCGGGCCCAGGTGAGAGCCTTCTGGCAAGGGCCCAGGGCGAGGCGGCGGGTTCCGGCGGGGCGGGCATCTAAAGAGGGGACCGCCCCCAGCCTCCACCCGCCCGCACCCCCTTGCTCCTCCAGGCGGGAGCGGCGACGCTTTAAACAGAAAAAAAAAAAAAACTGTCTCCCTGGCCGGAGGCCAGCGTCCCAGCCCCCTCGCCGCCGCCGCGCTGCAGCCAGGGAAAACAACTGCTCACTTCTCCCTGCGTCCTGCCCGCGCTCCCTGCTTCCCGACCGCCCGGGAGTCCAGCCCGGCCGGGGGAGGCGCGGAGCGGGCCGGCCGCCCGGCCTTCCTCCCCTCGCTCCTCCTCTCCGCCTCGACTTGCTGCGGCCTCCTCGCGCTTGCCTCTGTCTGGGGCCTTCGCAGGCCCCCGGTCCGGCTCGTGGCTGGGCTCCTTTCCGGGCGGTGGAAGTTTCTGGGCTCCGCGCAGTCCAGCCTCCATCTCTTGGCCTCCCGTGCGCCCCCGCCCGCGCCTGCCGTCCCCTCCCTCCGCGCTTCCTCTGTCCCTCGCCCTCGCGGCCCTCTCTACTCTCTCCCGTGGCTCCCGGCTTGCTGCCCGCCTGGGGCGCCGGGATCATAGCCCCCGTCCGGGCGCGCCCCCTGGGTCCTGAGGCCCCGGATGCCCGGGCCCCGAGGGGCTGCTGGCGGCCTGGCCCCTGAGATGCGCGGGGCGGGGGCGGCGGGGCTGCTGGCGCTGCTCCTGCCGCTGCTGCTGCTGCTGCTGGGCCCGGGCGGCGGGGCCGAGGGGGGGCCGACGGGCGAGCGGGGCGCCGGCGGGGGCGGGGCGCTGGCCCGCGAGCGCTTCAAGGTGGTCTTTGCGCCGGTGATCTGCAAGCGGACCTGTCTCAAGGGCCAGTGTCGGGACAGTTGTCAGCAGGGCTCCAACATGACGCTCATCGGAGAGAACGGCCACAGCACCGACACGCTCACGGGCTCCGGCTTCCGCGTGGGTGAGGGCCAGAGGGCACGGGCTGGGGGAGCGGGGAAGGCCGGCACCAGGACACATGCGGGGTACAAGGCAGAGTAGGCCATCAGACACTGGGGGCCAGGGGTGCCGAGAGCCCGGCAGTGCTCTGGGGGCCGGGGGGCTCAGGGGCATCAGGGGGTTGGCAGGCTGGAGCCCTGGGGCCAGAGCTGGGAGGGCTGCGTGGCTGCCTGGACTTCACAGCTCCTGGTTAGGGCTGAGGCGCACGTAAGGTGTGGGGTAGTGCTGGGGTCCTGGGTGACATGTGCCCCTAGGAAGGTGCGGGGCTCTGAGAGGGAGTGAGGGTCAACACACAGGGGCTTTGAGGGGTGTGAGCTGGGGGCAGGAGAGCTCAGAGAAGGGGTAAATATTCCTTCAAGAAACAGTGGCTGGAAGAAAGGAAAAGTCTTTAAAAATGTCTAAAGTCAGGCCTGCCAGGGTAGACACCTGTGTTCTCTGGGAGGCGGAGCTTCCCACAGGGCCGGGGCTGAGGGACTTAGTTACCGGCAAGGTCTGGGAGGGGAGGGGTGCGGAGGCCCAACAAGTGAGGTACAGGTCTGGAAGTCGGCACTGGTTTGGGTCTTCAGCCCCTCTTTCTGGTGTCCCATCTGTGCCTTTATGGAGGTCATAAGCTCACAACAGCCCTGCCTCAGAGGCCCTCAGTCCCCCTGCCAACAAGCCCTTATGACTCCCCAGTTCCGCCTGGAGCCCGTCCCTTGCCCAGCATCTCTCTCCAAAGCGCCAGGCCTGGGGCTCAGCTCTCCTCCCCCGGGGCCCTGTGGGCCAGGCGGAGGGAGGTGTCCCAGCAGTAATTACCCTCCTGGACAGGGTAATTAGCCTGGGCCCAGGATGGCACCAGCAAAACAGCCCCTCTTACACATTCCTGTACTCACAGCCCCACGGAACCGATACGGTTCACCGTTCTCATAAGGTATGGCGTGCACACCGGGGCGTGCACGGGCTTTGGTGTGGTGCACGGTGATTAAGTACGTGTTTCTTTGTACAGTCGTCTCGGGTGCATGTCTCCAGCCTCTGTGGGAGTGTTGTGTGAACCTGTGTTGGTGTCAGAATTAGTCTATGAGTGTGCGTGTGAGACGAGAGTGTATGTGGGCTGGACCTCCCAGGCCCCCTGGTCACCCTGCCCAGGCTGCTGTCTCCATCCCTGCTGCCCACATCCCCCAGGCTCAGCGCCCAGGCCACAGTGGGCGGGTGTCACTGGAAGGTCACCCTCACCACTATGGGTGACTCACTGGAAGGCAGGAAGGAGAGGATCCTGTCTCCCCTGGCCCAGGACACACCCTTTCTGCTCTGGAAGTCCTGGCCCCAAGAGGCAGGGCAGGATGGGCTGGACTAGGATGCTCTCGGCCAGGCCCTGACGGCCATGAATGTAAGCTAACCCTCTGAGGTCCTTCAGGTGTCCAGGAGAGCAGGGCCCCCCTCTTCCCATCCTGGAAACTCACCCTGGCAATTAAGGGCCGCATGAGGCAGGCCAGTGTGTGAGCTCAGGGTCCCAAGGCTGGATGTCGGGTTGGGATAGAAGTGTGTGTGACAGAAAGACAAAGGTCACCCCTTCGTTCCCTTGCACCTCCTCTGAAGCCCAGAGCGGAGGCAGACCTAGCCCTACCCTTCAAAGCTCCCTTTCTCGTGTGGGAGACAGACATGGCTGTCCTGAGTCCAGTGCCAGGCAGAGCTGGAGCAGGGGGTGATAAGTCAGGAGAGGGGACAGGGGTGACACTGGGTATACAGAGGTGAGGGGCAGGGCTCTGAAGTGGAGGGAATGGCATGAGTAAAGTTCTGGAGGCAGAGGGTGTGGCTGCTTTGTAGTGAAGATGAGTCCCAGGGCACGGGGCGCACACGGGAAATGCAGGGGCGGGGGCTGAAAGAAGGTTCGTTCTGGCCATGGAGAGCCTTAGATGTCCCGGCAAGGAAGCCGGCCGTGAGTGGGGCTGTGCCTATGCCAGGGCTTCGCTTGAGGTTGACTTGGCCAGAGAGAGAGCCCAGAAGGGATCTGGGTGGCAAGGTTCGAAGCAAGGGAGGGGCAGAGGGCCTGGGGCAGGGCGGGGGCGTGCAAGGGGAGGTGGACTCAGGAGACAGGACAGAGGCCAGGGCTGGGCAGGATGGGAGCAGGAGAGATGGAGCCTCCAGGCTCAGTTATGAGTGACCGGGCAGGCAGGGATCCCTGGTGGTCAGAGGAAGTGGGGAGGCAGGGTGCTGATTTCTGACGGTGCCCCTTGCTGGTGGTGCCCAAGAGAGGTCCCCGGGAGCTGTAGCTAGACATGGGCATTGTTGGCAGTGGTGAGGTGTGGGCCCTGAATGGCAAGGTGGAGGGGGGAGCCCAGAGAGGGATGAGGCCTGAATGGGGGTGGGGAGAGAATTTAGAAGAGGAAGTGCCAGGTGGAGATGGCATTTCAGGAAAAGCTCGAGGAGCGCCGGAGGAGGAAAAGGCGACTCCATCGTCATCATTCGCTACTACTTACCAAGTGCTCTCTGCACCCCAGGCGCTGTGCCAAGCATTCGTACAGGCATTAACTCATTTAATAGATGCAGCTTCCCTAGGGAGGAGGACACTGAGGCACAGGGAAGGGAAGGAAGTTCTCAGGGCCACACAGTTGTCACACGACCTCCTAGCTAGGATTTAAGCCCAAGATTTAAAGCTCCAGAAGCCAACATGGGTAGAAGGATCCTGGGGAACCTAGAGGGCAGTCTCTATGTTTACGACGTGTCATAAAAACCTCCTTCCCAAGGAGGACGGAGCCAGCGGGTGGCAAGGAAATAAGGAGGAGGGGGGAAGACAGGATATGGGTGAGGGAAGGGCCTGGGTGCTGGATGCTGGGGTGGGGGTTGGCCAGAGTCCTAATCCACCTCCCCTCCCCAGTGGTGTGCCCTCTGCCCTGCATGAACGGCGGCCAGTGCTCTTCCCGAAACCAGTGCCTGTGTCCTCCGGACTTCACGGGTCGCTTCTGCCAGGTGCCCGCTGGAGGAGCTAGCGGGGGCGCTGGCGGTTCAGGCCCTGGAATGGGCCGGGCCGGAGCCCTATCCACAGGCGTGCTGGCTCCAGAGAGCGAGTCTATGGCCAGCAAGCACGCCATCTACGCGGTCCAGGTGATCGCTGATCCGCCCGGGCCCGGGGAGGGGCCCCCTGCCCAGCATGCGGCCTTCCTGGTGCCCTTAGGGCCTGGACAGATCTCAGCAGAAGGTACCGGGCGAGAAGGGCAGACCGGGGAGGCCGAGGTGGGTGGGTGCTAGGGCGGCGGGACTCAGGTGGAGGCTAGCCCTGGAGGAGCTCCTCGCTGCCAGCCACTGTGCCGGGCAGCCCTGAGGCCACCATGCCGCCCCCCAGTGCAGGCCCCGCCCCCCGTGGTGAACGTGCGCGTCCACCACCCGCCCGAGGCCTCCGTCCAAGTGCACCGCATCGAAGGGCTGAGCGCGGAGGGCCCGGCCCCGTCCCAGCACCTGCTGCCGCACCCGAAGCCCCAGCACCCCCGGCCACCCACCCAGAAGCCCCTGGGCCGCTGCTTCCAGGACACGCTGCCCAAGCAGCTTGTGAGTGAATCCCATTCCCGGCTGGATCGGCACTGCGGTCTCTCAGGGTTGCCTTATCCCAACTCACGGGGTCTGTGGGCTGAGGAGGGAGGCAAAGGGCCTTAGGAAGGAGGCGGGGTGGGGGCTGGGCGCCCTGTGACCAAGTCCATGCCTCTCTCACTAGTGTGGCAGCAACCCCCTCCCGGGCCTCACCAAGCAGGAGGACTGCTGCGGGAGCATCGGAACTGCCTGGGGCCAGAGCAAGTGCCACAAGTGCCCCCAGCTGCAGTGTGAGTGTCTGCGCTCAGGGACACCCTGCTTGGGGCAGACCTGCCCTCACCCCTCCTAGCCTAGTGCAGCCTTCTTGTAACCCTGCCCACAAATTCCTCCACACCCCCCTCTGTCCCCCTCCCTTCCCTGCCTGCCCTCCCTGCAGGCCCTCCGTGCCCTCCCCTGCCACGCTCTCCTCTCTCTGCAGACACAGGGGTGCAGAAGCCAGGGCCTGTCCGTGAGGTGGGCGCTGACTGCCCCCAGGGCTACAAGAGACTCAACAGCACTCACTGCCAGGGTATGCCAGCCAGGAGATTCTGTGGGCGGGAGGGCAGGCCAGCCAGCCCTGAGGGAGGTCCCACAGCCTGCAGAAGGAGGAGGAGGAGGGGCTGGGGCGGGACCCTGAGGTTCCTGGAGCAGTTTGCTGTCACCCTATGGCCCAGACCACAGGGACCAAACTCCCACTTCCCACAGACATTAATGAGTGCGCGATGCCCGGCATGTGTCGCCACGGCGACTGTCTCAACAACCCCGGCTCCTATCGCTGCGTCTGCCCGCCTGGCCACAGCCTGGGCCCCTCCCGAACACAGTGCACCGGTGAGACTGGGGCTTGGGCTCCTGGGACAGGCATGGGTTAGAGGGGTGAGGCTACAAGCAGCAGGGTCAGAGGTCAGAGTGGGATCAAGAGTTGAAGGCAGGAGGAAGAAGGCCCAGAGCAGTGGGTCCAGGATCAGTGGGGTCAACAGTCACCTGAGATCTGGGGTTAGAGGTCACATGGGGTCAGGGACTATATGGAGTCAGGGTCATACAAAATCATGGACTTGATGGGTAGGAGGGATAAAGTCTAGAGCAGCTAGAATTGGGTCAGTGGGGGTCAGTGGTCACAGAGGTTTCAAGAGGTCACATGAAGTCAGAGTAACAGGTTCAGGGGTCACATAAATTCAGGGTCATATGGGGTCCGGGGCTACATGAGGATCAAGGGTTATCTGGCCAGAGAGGCAAGGCCGGGAGCAGCTGGGAAGGGGGACGCGGGCAGTGTGCAGGCCCAGACGCCCATGCCTGCCCCTGGCCCCGCAGCAGACAAGCCCGAGGAGAAGAGCCTGTGTTTCCGCCTGGTGAGCCCTGAGCACCAGTGCCAGCACCCGCTGAACACGCGCCTCACCCGCCAGCTCTGCTGCTGCAGCGTCGGCAAGGCCTGGGGCACGAGGTGCCAGCGCTGCCCGGCCGACGGCACGGGTGAGCCCTGGGCACGTGGGGCCAGGGGGGCTGGCTGGCTATGTGCCCGTCCAGGAAACACTCACTTCTCTGCCCCTTGCTCTGGCCACAGCCGCCTTCAAGGAGATCTGCCCAGCTGGAAAGGGGTACCACATCCTCACTTCCCACCAGACGCTCACCATTCAGGGCGAAAGTGACTTTTCCCTTTTCCTGCACCCTGACGGGCCACCCAAGCCCCAGCAGCTGCCTGAGAGCCCCAGCCGGGGGCCACCACCTGCGAACACAGAGGGAGAGAGAGGTCTGGCCTGATCCTGCCCACTCTCTGACAGATGCTGAACCTAACCTCTAACCCCAGTCCCTGTCCTAACCGCTGATCCCCAGAGCTGACCTCTTCACCCTAACCGAGATTGGAACCCCAGGATCTAACCCTTGACACTCGACCCAGAGACATGATGGTTGAACTCTCAGAGACCCTAACCACAAATACCCAACTGCTGACCCCAGACTTGACTCCCTTCCCCCAACCCGACACTTAATGGTGGCATCTTCTTCCCTTTCAGGGGTGAGCACTGACTCAGTGAGTATGAGAACCCAGGCAGCAGGGGCAGGGAGGGAGAGAAGCCCCAGAGGGTTCATGCTGCTCTCCCCTGCAGCCAGAGACCGAGGAGCAGCCAGCACAGCAGAGCCGCCCGACCGCTACCACCTCTCCTGCCAGGCCCTACCCTGGTGAGATGGGCCCCGCAGGGACTAGGCCTCCAGGGCCGTCACTGCTGGGGGATGTCCGCAGCCTGGGCACCAGGGGGCGGTGAAGCTGGGGAGGCCATCGGAGAGAGGGGCTGCTTGCTCTCCTGCCCTCCTCACCCCGTGATGGGTGTGCACTGCTGCCCCTAGAGCTGATCTCCCGGCCCTCGCCCTCCACCGTACGCTGGTTCCTGCCGGACCTGCCCCCTTTAGAGATCGCCCCTACTCAGGTCACAGGTAAGAGCCGCCCACCTAGGCCATGTCCTGGGTGAACCATGCCCCCCAGCTTAGTTTACCTCCTCTCCTGCCTACCTCCAGTTCTTCTGGAGCTATAACACTTATCCGGGACTTGCTGTGTCCCACGCCCTGGGACCCCTCCGTGTGCAGTAAGGGACCCCACTCTGCCCTCAGATCATATGGGTGTTATGGTGGCCGACCCAGTCTGATAGCGTTTATTCCTTCATTCATGCAGCAAATATTTACTGAGCACCTACTATGTGCCAGGCACTGTTTAGGTGCTGGGTGGGATAAAGCACTAAATAAAACACAGAAATTCCCCATCCTTGCAGAACAGCCAGACAACAGATTACTGAGTAAACTTATGAAAAACATAAATCAGAGAAGAGAAAGGAAGTCTGGGGGCCGTGATGATATGCAGGATAGCAACGAGAGAAGGCTTTCCGAGCAGGGCTTTAAAGACTGTTAGGAATTCAAGAGGAGAAGGTTGGTGGAAAAACATTCCACGGGAAGTTAAGTTTGGGCAAAGCGACGGGAACATAAAACTGGTGGAGGAGGGAGAAACCACACAGAGATCAGTGTTTCTGAACCAGGGCAGGGCCGGCACATGGAGCCTTGTTAAGAGGCTTGGGTTTGATTCCAAAGGCTGTGGGAAGTGTCTGCAGGGTTTGGGGCATCATAATTGCTAGCTATGGCTGAGCAATTGCCCTGTGCCAGGGCACTGACCGAAGAGTTCTACTTGCTAAGTATCATTTAGCCTCTCATACTCTGTGAAGTGGGCACTGTTGGCCTCATTTTCCACTGAGAAGACTGAGGCTCAGAGAGGTTCAGTAACTTGCCCCAGGTCACACAGCTGCACTAGATTCCAGCCCACGTCTCTGTGGACTGCAAAGCCACAAGGGAGCTGCCAGCCTGATTGAAACCCAGAGGATAGATTTGCTCCTGGGGTAAGAGCTTGAGTGGAAGATGCTTGCCCTGGAGGCCTGCACAGGCTAGGACAGCCCAGTGACAGCCCAGAGAGCTGTGGGAATATGGAGGAAGAGGCACCTGGGGCGCTTCTCCGAAGAAGGGTGTTAAGAACACCGAGAGAGAGGCACTCCAGGCAAAGAGAATGGCCTGCAAAAACCCTCTGGCTAGGTGTGTTTGGGGTGGGGTAGAGTTCAGCATTAAGGCCTGGGCTGCCCGGCATTGGGGTGGAGGATGCAGGTGGAGGGACCAAAAGGAGGGAGAGGTAGGAGGCCGGAAGGGCGGGGACTGCTGACAAAGAAGGTGAGGGCGGTTCCTCATCTGACTAATTATGCACAACATGGGGGCAAGCCAGGATTCCCAGGAAACCAGCTCCTGCCTGCCTTGGGAGGGAGTGAAAATCAGTCATTAAGTGTGGCGCTCAGGTCCATGAGGCAAGGGGGGTTGAGGGTCACTGGGCCAGGGGTATTGGTGTGACTGAGGCTGCAGGGTTTTAAATACTGAGGTGGCTGGGGCCAGGGTAAAGTGAGTGGGGATAGAATATCAAAGGTCCTGGAGTTGAGGAAACAGGGATGTCAGGGACCTGGGGTCATGGTTTGGGGTTATCTGCGACAGAGGTGCAGGAAATACTAGGGCTGGAGTGTGGGTGTATAGGGGCCTGAGGTCACGGTGTGCCCAGGCTCCGGTATCAGAGTCCTTGGGATGGGGTCTCGAGGTCCGCAGGGGGGCGTGGCAGAAAGTGAGTGCTCCCCTCTCGACCCCCTGACCTGCCCCCGCCCTCCCCTTCCGCAGAGACCGATGAGTGTCGACTGAACCAGAACATCTGCGGCCACGGAGAGTGCGTCCAGGGCCCCTCCGGCTACTCCTGCCATTGCAACCCGGGCTACCGGTCACACCCGCAGCACCACTACTGCGTGGGTGAGCGGGGCAGGTGGGTGGCCCGGGCACGGCTCTGGTTCCCGACACCCTTTTGATGACTTTCTGCCCGCGCGTCCTTCTCAGACGTGAACGAGTGCGAGGCAGAGCCCTGCGGCAATGGCAGGGGCATCTGCATGAACACCGGCGGCTCCTACAACTGCCATTGCAACCGCGGCTACCGCCTACACGTGGGCGCCGGGGGGCGCTCCTGCGTGGGTGAGCAAGGCCGGGGCTGAGGGCGAGGGGGGCGGCTGTCCTCCAAACCATCGCAGAACCCCCTCCGCCTCCCATTGCACTCTGCTCACGCCCCCTTCCGTCCGCTCAGATCTAAACGAGTGCGCCAAGCCCCACCTGTGCGGCGACGGCGGCTTCTGCATCAACTTCCCCGGTCACTACAAGTGCAACTGCTACCCTGGCTACCGACTCAAAGCCTCCCGGCCGCCTGTGTGCGAAGGTGGGGGAAGCGCCATCCAGACCGACCCGGGTCCTCAGCTGTGCCTCTAGCTGGGGTGGGGGCGGGGGCCCTGAACTGTCTCTGCCCAGCTTAGGGCCTCTCAGAGATTGGGGTTCGGGATCCCAGCGGGGCCAATTCGCCTTGTTTATGTGTCACGGAGGGAGGCCCTGCAGAGGACCCTGAGCGCCTGGCGAGCCACGTTGTTCCCAAACGGGCCCTTCTCCCTTCCGCGCAGACATCGACGAGTGCCGAGATCCTAGCTCCTGCCCGGACGGCAAATGCGAGAACAAACCCGGGAGCTTCAAGTGCATCCCCTGTCAGCCTGGCTACCGTAGCCAGGGGGGCGGGGCCTGTCGCGGTGAGGGCGGGATCTGGGTCGCGGATAGGGTAGAGGGCCGGACTTCGAAGGCAAATCGGAGGGACCTATTTTGGAGTTACCTGCCAGAGGGGGCCGGGTCGGCCCAGAGTGGGGCAGCGGTGGGGCTAGTGGCGGCGAGAGTCTCCTCGAACGCGGGACCCTCACGCCCGCGGAGTGACCGCGTAGTGGGGCGGAGTCCAAGATAAGTCTTTTTCGCTGCAGACGTGAACGAATGCGCCGAGGGCAACCCCTGCTTACACGGCTGGTGTGAGAACCTCCCAGGCTCCTTCCGCTGCACGTGTGCCCAGGGCTACGCGCCTGCGCCCGACGGCCGCAGTTGCCTGGGTGAGAGCTACAGCCCCCCCCCCCAACACCTCCTGCCACCCATTCGCGCTGAAGCTGGGGACTGGGTTGGGTCACCTGGTCCCTCAGACGGGTGGGCAGGAGGTAGCTAGCTAATTTACTAACCCTGTTCAATGATCTGTCCACTCATCTTCTCAGAGAACCAGGCCACGGAAGGGCCACCAAAATTTCCACGTAGGAAGGGTCTTAGGAAGCAAGGCTTGAAGCTGTGCTTGCAAAGCACGTTATTTAAATTTGAAGGGGGAAAAAAAAGATGAAAGGATGAAGGGGGGTATTAGTAGTCCCCGTTGCACTAATGTTTCTTATGCACCAGGAAGCCAGTTGGGGACTGGGATTCAGAGAAAGCGGGGACCTTGAGACTCAGGGCTGTGGGCCTGGAAGAAGGTTGGATGCTCCTGGGAAACACCAGCCGGGGCTGGGGGAGGGGAGGCCTGAATTGTCATAAAAGACCAATAGGAGTTAGCAAAGCAAAGGAAGGTGAGAAGAACGGAAGGCCAGGCAGAGGGATGAGGGGTGAAAACCAGCGCAGGGTGTGCAGGGCTGAGAGGTACAAGCAGGGGATGAGACAGAAGCCGGGTGGTGAGGGGCAGATCCCCCTCCCTTGCATCCCCCGTGCCCCTAAGGTTGAGCTTCATCCTGAGGGTAAGAGGCACCCAAAGCATTTTAAGAGGAAGAATGACAAGATTCACTAGCTGCTTTAGAAAGTTCCCTGATGCCAAGTTTGGAAAGTGGCTGGAAGTCTGTTTGGAGAGACTCCAGACAGATGCTAGTGGATGTGATAAGAGTAGCAGCCTCAGGATGGTTATGAGATGGTGGGATATGAGAGCAATATTAGAGCAGATTACCTGGGCCTGTTACCTCAATGTCCAGGTGAGGGAGAGCAGGGAGTGAGGGCCCTCCAGATTTCTGGTTTATGTGACTCAGTGCATGGTGCTCCTCGCTGGGATGGCGTCCCCTGGAGTGGGGCATGTTTGATAAGGAAGACGCTAAGCTTCATGTTGGGCAAGGTGAGCGAGTGGTCCCCATGGGCCTCTCAGCTGGAGGTGCCAGCAGAGGGTGGCCACAGGGATTGGAAGCCTTGGGCCAGACACACCCACCCAGAGCTGTGGACTGTAGGGGCCGTGGAACTTTGGGGTACACCTGCCTAGCCAAGGAGGGTGGGTCCAGTAAGGGGAGCCTTAGCAGAGCCTTGGGGACACTGCCACTTGAGTGGCAGGCAGGGGACTAGGAGCGGGAGGTGGGAATGGAGGGCTGGTGGGAGTGCCCAGGGAGCACCAGCTGAGAAGGGGAGGGGGGAGGCTTCCAGGGCAGAGGAGGATGAGCTAAATGCAATAGAGAGTTTCTTGTAAATGTACTTGTGGCATAATAAGGTCCCTGGAGACGTTGGCAGAAGGCTTCTGTGTCATGACAAGGGGCCAGGAGATGCAGAAACAGCGAGAGCTGGGGTCACTGGGAGGGGTTAGGGCTGTGGGCTGAGGAGGAGGTGCCAGGAAGGTGGTCAGGGCACAACAGGAGCGGCTGGGAGAGGAGCCCCGGAGAGAGAAGGGCGGCTCTTGCTCTAATGGGAGCAAGAGCGAATGGAAGTAGGTAATGGTTTTCAGGAGGTTCAAGGAGATTGCCCTTAATTCTCTCACTGAACAGCAGGGGGAGCCCTGGGCAATATGGGAAGAGGGGCTGCGGGAAGATGCCTCTTGTTTGGTGAGGATGAATGAAGGGGAGGCCAGAGCTCTTTGGAATCAGACTCGGCCAGGGGCCGTGGCAGCCTGTGGCCTGGCCACCAGGGCACGGTGTGCCACACAGGAGAGGGGTGAGGGCCCCGCATTTCTCTTGTGCTCCAGACCATGGGTGGGAGTGGGGGAAGGGGAGCGGAAGCCTGAGACCCTCCCCGCCCCCGCCATTGTCTGGCCCCGTGACACCCCCTGTGCCCTGCAGATGTGGATGAGTGTGAGGCTGCGGACGTGTGTGACAATGGCATCTGCACCAACACACCAGGCTCCTTTCAGTGTCAGTGCCTTTCTGGCTACCATCTGTCAAGGGATCGGAGCCGCTGTGAGGGTAAGGAGGGGCGGCCAGAGTCGGGGGGCTGACCTGTTCCTCCCTACCCCAGAACCTCCACTGCCCAGGCCCCAAGTCCAGGAGCAACCTGGAAACAAGCCAGGCATCCTCATGTCCAGCCCGCATCCAGATCCGAGATGGGGCATGGAGTGCCGGCCCCACCCAAGGCTCAGGCCGTGTGCGGGGTCAGCCCCTGAGATTCTCCACCTCTTTGATCCTCTACAGACATTGATGAGTGTGACTTCCCTGCAGCCTGCATTGGAGGTGACTGCATCAACACCAATGGCTCCTACCGATGTCTCTGTCCCCAGGGGCACCGGCTGGTAGGCAGCAGGAAGTGCCAAGGTATGGGGCGACTGGGTGCGAGCTCCTGAGGAGGAATGGCAGGGCGCAGTAATCTCCTAGACACACTGTTGATCTCTCTGTCTTTCCATCTATCCATCTCCCTGGTCACCCTTCCACTTTTTTACGTAGAATAACGGTGACAGTAACAGTGACAGTAATTGCATGGTGCCTGCTACGTGCCAATTCACCTTTACGTGTATTCATCCAGCAGGAGTTTACTGAGAGCCTGCTATTTGCAAGGTGCTGTCCTAGGTATTGAGCAGTGACCCTCCCCAGCTAGGGGAGGCTGACATAGAGACTGATTCTTATGGGTCAGGGTGTTGAGTGCCAGAAGCGGTCTGGACTAGTGATGACTCGCAACAGAGAGGCGACAGTTGAATTGGAACCTGAAGCATAAATAGGGTTCCCTCAAGCATAAATATGTTCCCTGAGCAGAGAGAAGCTTGGGGTGGTGTTCCAGGCCCAAAGAACGGTCTTCGCAAAGCAGAGATCTGGAAGGAGCTAGCTGTGCTTTAGTAGAGAGTATATACCCGTACCCTACACAGGGTAGAGGTGTCGGTGGTTTAAAGTGAAGAGCGCTGAGACTTAGGGATATTGGGAGATCAAAATGGAAAGTTCTCCAGTGCTGAGCTGAGAGTTAGGGTTTCGTTCTGTGGCCCGTGGGAGTCCTGGAAGGTTTTCTGAAGAACAGTGTGTGAATGTGGACTCACCGTCCGCTCATGATAACCGCGAACCCCCTCCCAGGGCTCATAAAGTGTGCCCGCGCTCCCGTGCCTGCCCACGTGCGGACAGGCAGGACAGGAGTTCCCGCTGTGTGTGCTTTGAAATTCGGGTTCTGAACTTGTGTGAGGCCCCTGAGGCACACCCCCAGGAAAGAGGGGCTGGTTTCACCCTGAACAGCTCTTCCTGCCCCCCTTACCCCGCCCAAGACATAGATGAGTGCGGCCAGGACCCGGGCCTGTGCCTTCCCCATGGGGCCTGTAAGAACCTGCAGGGCTCCTACGTCTGCGTCTGTGACGAGGGCTTCACGCCCACCCAGGACCAGCACGGCTGTGAGGGTGAGTGCCTCCCAGCTCCCTCCTGACCAGAGGACTCCCCTGGGCTGCAGCTGGGGCTCAGAGATGTATCCTAACCCCACCCTCTGGAATTTGGGGAGCAGGGAGAAATCTCTTGCCTGTAAGACTCCAGCGGGGCCAGACCTGGCAGGAGGGCCCTGGATGCCAGTTTGAGGGTGGAGTTCAGCCCTCACAGGGTGGCTCAGGGGAGCCAGGGAACGTGGGGGAGCGGAGGGGTGAGGTTGGTGGGCGGTGTGGACAGGAAGCTGCAGTCCACAGGACCCTGAGCTGCCCTTCTCTCCCTTCAGAGGTGGAGCAGCCCCATCACAAGAGGGAGTGCTACCTTAACTTCGATGACACGGTGTTCTGCGACAGTGTACTGGCCACCAATGTCACCCAGCAGGAGTGCTGCTGCTCGCTGGGGGCTGGCTGGGGAGACCACTGCGAGATCTACCCCTGCCCAGTCTATAGCTCAGGTCAGGAATGGGCAGGCCCTTTCCCTTCCCGGAGCCTCAGCTGGGGTTGGGGGAAACAGCCACTCCCTGGGTAGGCGGGGAGTGAGCCAACGCCGGCCTGCCTCTTCCCCCTCAACCCACAGCTGAATTCCACAGCCTCTGCCCCGATGGGAAGGGCTACACCCAGGACAACAGCATTGTCAACTATGGCATCCCAGCCCATCGTGGTAAGCCCTGACACGGTTCCATCCACCAAGGTTCAGACAGTTGTCCGACCCTCCTGGTGCTTGCTTGGTCAGTTGGGAGAGCTGGGGAAGCCCCAGCCCACTGCCAACATCTCCCCCTACCAAGCTCCTCCCTCGTCACTCACATCAGTGGCTGGAAGAGTCTCTAACACTGAGGGCTCTGCTCCCCTGGTAAGCCTGGCTCCCAGGTGCCGGGCTTGCCAGGCCTCAGTGGCCCCACAGGTAGAGGCTGCTGGGCACACACGGCTTGTTCCTCCGCAGACATCGACGAGTGCATCTTGTTCGGGGCAGAGATCTGCAAGGAGGGCAAGTGCGTGAACACACAGCCGGGCTACGAGTGCTACTGCAAGCAAGGCTTCTACTACGACGGGAACCTGCTGGAGTGCGTGGGTGCGTGCAGCCGGCCCGGGGGCCGTGGGGAAGAGGCCAGGAGGCACGCATCACCACAGGCCGCTGCTTACCACGCACGGTTTCCTCTCCGCAGACGTGGATGAGTGCTTGGATGAGTCCAATTGCCGGAACGGAGTGTGTGAGAACACACGAGGCGGCTACCGCTGCGCCTGCACGCCCCCTGCAGAGTACAGCCCGGCGCAGCGACAGTGTCTGAGCCCCGAGGAGATGGGTGAGGCCCGGGCCTGCTGGCTGGGGAACCAGGAGGAAGGTGGGGGCCCTGGATAAGCTATGACCCCCCCCACCCATCCCCTGGCTGCCTGTAGATGTGGACGAGTGCCAGGACCCCGCAACCTGCCGCCCTGGCCGCTGCGTCAACCTACCTGGCTCCTACCGCTGCGAATGTCGCCCACCGTGGGTGCCTGGGCCCTCCAGCCGAGACTGCCAGCTCCCCGACAGCCCCGCTGGTGAGGGCGAGGGTCATCCCAGGCTGACTCTAGGGTCCTGTCTGCCGTGTCAAGCCCTGGTGTGCAGGCGGGCGGTCCTGGCTTCAGGCTTCTCCCTGACCTGGTTCCCTTCCGCAGACCGTGCCCCGGAGCGTCGGGACGTGTGCTGGACCCAGCGCGGAGAGGACGGCATGTGTGCGGGCGCCCTGGCTGGGCCCGCCCTCACCTTCGATGACTGCTGCTGTCGCCAGGGCCGTGGTTGGGGTTCCCAGTGCCGCCCCTGCCCGCCACGCGGCGCTGGTGAGCCGACCAGGGGAGGGTTGAATTAGAGGGAGTAGGGAATTGGGAGCTGAGTTGCATTGACCTCGCTGACCACTGACTGCCTCTCCCAGGATCCCAGTGCCCAACATCACAGAGCGAGAGCAATTCCTTCTGGGATGCGAGCCCCCTACTGCTGGGGAAGCAGCCGCGAGGTGAGAGTAGCAGAGGGGACAGAGGCGGGGTCAGAGCCATCGCTGGGGGCAGTGTTGACATATCTGTTCTGCCGGCTGGCCGGCGCAGAAGAGGACAGCTCAGAGGAAGATTCGGACGAGTGCCGCTGCGTAAGCGGCCGCTGCGTGCCACGGCCCGGCGGAGCCGTGTGCGAGTGTCCGGGTGGCTTCCAGCTTGATGCCTCGCGAGCGCGCTGTGTGGGTGAGCCAGGTGGAGGGGGCGGGGCCACAGGCTGGGGGCGGGGTAGGGCAGGGCCCTGTCAATCCGCTGCGTCCAGAAGCTAAGGGGCTGCGCAGCTCAGCTCTGGCACCCTGGTGAAGTCCTCCCCTGTCACCCCCACCTCCAGATGTCGACGAGTGTCGAGAGCTGAACCAGCGCGGACTGCTGTGCAAGAGCGAGCGCTGCGTGAATACTAACGGTTCCTTTCGCTGTGTCTGCAAAGCTGGCTTCGTGCGCAGCCGCCCACACGGGGCCTGCGTGCCCCAGCGCCGCCGCTGACACCACCTTCGGCCCGGACCTTGCCGATCACCGAGCGGTTTCCACCCAACACTGGGGCAAGCTCAGCCTCTAGCTTCTGCCTGGACTCCAGGGCTCAGACCCAGGGACCCTCTGGGCCTGCAGACCGCTTCCAGAGCCCCGTGTCCTGAGGGTGCCCATGCGGCTCCACCTGGTTTACAGGACGTGGGGCCTTCCGGGTGCTGCCGGCTTTCCTCCCAGAGGGTGTTCCCTAGACACTGACTGATAATCAGGTCGTGCCTCCTTACTCTTGGCTCTGCGGCGGGCCCGGACTCTGCAGGGCAGCGCCACACCCCGGCCTCCTGGGAGGGGCTCGGCTGAGCCCAGCACAAGGGATGTGAAATCCAATTTATTGTGGTTCTGATTATGTACACGTGAGATGTGCCTGGCCGGGCTGGCCGGGCTGGCATGGTTTGTACAATAAATACATCCATGGGGCCTGCTCTCCGTGGCCGGAAAGCGCCCACACCAGCGGTTCAGTCCAGCTTCCTGGTCCCCAGCTTCATGGGGCCCTTGGCGGCCTTCTTCTCAGCACGTTTGGCCTCCATCTCTCGCCGACGCTCCTCCCGCTTCTTCCGGGCCAGCTCAGCCTTCACCTGCCCTGGAACAGGAAAGGGGGGCAGGCTGAGGGCCTCAGACGACCTGGGTCTCGGATCCCCAGCCCCTGCCTGCTTGGAGGGGTGAGGTGTGTCGGCTCTGCCGGGGGAAGCACTTACGGCTCTCGGTCTCCAGCCCCTCCCAGTTGTCGTCACCCCACGAATCAGGTCTTGGCTGAAAAAGGAAGCACAGGTGGGAGTGGAGGCCGGCTCCCTGCAGAGGTCCATCCCAGTCTGTACCCTCCCCCTGGGTACCAACCTCCCGACGTGCCGACAGGTCAGCAAAGGGGTCGCCTTTGTCACTGGGCTCCGGTCCACCCCAGTTGTACTCGCTGGCCAGCCGTGCACCCTCAGGGGATGGCCCCTGGGGGCTGGGCTCCTGCCATCCCTGCTCCCACGAGCCCTCAGCTTCCCAGCTGCTCCAGTCTGACTCCGGGGATTTGTGGTCAGGGTTGCTGGTCTGCAGAAGAGAACAGGGAGGTAGCACCAGACGGGGGGCCAGGCCTGGCTTCCCACACACACCTGTCCCATCCAGCTTACCTGTCCGGTGGGGTGGGCTCCGCCCCCAGTGCTCCAGTTGTCCTGCTGGGCGAGCACAGACTCGGCCTCCTGCTGCCGTGTGGGGAGAACACAACCATAGCCCCCCCGCCCCCCCGAAAAGGGCAAGGAAGACCTCCGGCCCCTTCCTAGCCATGGGTTCCCCCTTTTTCATTTGCCTTCCATCTTACTTGCACGTCAAGCCTGTTTCACATCTGTAAGGCCCACACACCAAACCTTCCCGCCATCACTCTTCCGTGAGGCCGGGCACGAGATCTAGAGCGCCACGCCCCTTCCCGTGGCTTCAGGGAACAGACTGCTGCCAGCCAGACGGGGAGATGGGGCCCAGCTCCCTGCCCCCATTTCCTTCAGCAAAGCCGCACTAGATCTTCAGCCCTTCCTGCACTTCTCCTCGCCCCCCTTCAGGGAGGACAGGTCTGGTTCTGGGCCTGAGAGTGGCCTCTCAGTGCTGACCACTGAGGCAGGTGAGGGCACACGGAGCAGACAAAAGGAAGGAGGATCAGCGGGCTGCTCCAACCAGTCTTCCCCCAGCCTCACCTCCCACCTTGCTCCCTGGAGTCGAGTGGGAGCTCAGCTGCCAGCTCTGGCCCAGGACGGCCGCCCTGTGGTGCCTCTTCACCTGGGATGCTGTGCAGATGCGCACAGGCCTAACTCAAGCCGGGCCCACGTGAGCTCCCTGAATGGCAACCTGTGACCTCTGAGCTCCGGTCCCCCGGGGAGGCCCCCGCAGCCCCACTCACTTCCAGGCTGCCCCAGTCTTCGTCATCCCATCTGTCAGCAGCACCGCTGTCCTTTGCTGTGTCCTGGTCTTCCTCTTGTGCCTCCCAGTGTCCTGAGGTCGGGGGTATGTGAGGGGCAGGGGTGGGAGCCGGGGCAGGAAGTCCTGGGAAGCAGAGACTCTCTGAGTTCCCACACACTGGGGCCCAGGAAGGTCTCGGAACAGGCCGGAGGCCGCTGGGGGGTGGGGGCAGGGTGTAGAGAGGGGAAGACCACAAGGGGGCTAGACCCCACCCTGTCCCCTATGTCCTCATCACCACCCCAGGGGGAGCCAGACAATAGCTCCTGGGTGCCAGAACCTCCGAGGCCTCTGTCACAGATGCGGCCAGTTTGGGACACTCACCCTCAGGCGTGGGTCTCTGGGGGACGCTGGGCTCCCCCGGGGCGGCTGTGGGGTGTGCGCGGATCAGCTTGGAGGTGAGCGAGGAGACGCCGGTCACGGCCCAGCCTGCCCAGCTGGCTGCGGCTCCTCCCATTCCAGGGCTGGAGGCTGCGTGGACATCCTTTTCTGGGTAGTGACAGGGGAGACAGACAGGTATAGGCCCCTCAGGCGTCCATGGGGAGTGCGATAGGGTCATAGGTGAAACAGGGACCTGCAGTGGGTACCCCTTCTCCAGCCCTGCCTGCTCTCATCTGCTAGATTGTGCGGGGTGGGGGGGGGGTGCCAAGTCTGCTCTAGGGTTCTTCCAGCTTTGAGATACTCTGACGAGGTGGGGGTGGGAGCCAACAGGTGACAGGGGTGTAGCAGGAGGGGTCACGAGTGTGGGCCACTCACCCACTTCGGCCAGCTGGGTGGGGTCCTCTGACACAGACTCCAGTTTGGAAAGGAAACTTCGAATGGCCTTGAAGGCCTGTGGGGTAGCAAGGGAAGAGCTGGGGCCTCCAGGGTTCCGGTGAGCCCGCAAGGCCAGCTAGGGCTCGGATGTCCCCCAGAGCCCCAGCTCCGGGGCCCCAGCTGAGCCTCACCTGGTCCCGCACAGATTTCTCGGGATCCACAGTGAGGGCACAGAGCACAGGCAGGATCTTGTGGGCGCAGTCGTTCATCGAGTAGAGGTTGTGGGTGGCAGCGAAGCCCAGGACACCGGCAACCCGAGACGGTGCAAATGGGTCCTTAGTGGCCCGGCTGAAGGCGGAGGTGAGGACCCTGTGTCTGGTCTGGGGCGGGGCAGGACAGAGGGCTCCTGAGTGCAGGGTCAGTCCCAGGGCCCAGACCGCAGGGCCCCAGTATAAAGAAACGTGAGTTAACCACCAACGAATAAGGGAGAATTTACTTGACACTCTGGATCTTGGGTTCTTGTCCCAGATCACTGGACTCACTGCCTCACGGTGACAGGGGCCAGAGCAGCACCTGCCCTGGGGTGGGGGTTGTGCCTCCCTTCCCTCCTGCCCCACTGACCTGATTCCTTTGTTCCTGCTAATTGTTAAACGCCCTGTGGGCGTTTGCTCTCACCAACCCTGGCTGGGAGGATGCACACAGACCGAGGGGCTCGCAGGCCTGGGTGCGGTTCAGCCTCCACCACCCACTGGCTGTGTGACTGGGCACGGCTCTCTCCACCCCTCAGACACAGGGCGGGGAGTACCCCGGCCCTGGGGCCCTGGGAGGAAGATGGCCCACAGACAGGAAGGCCTGGCCTTGGAGGAGGCTGCAGCCCTGTGACAGTGACAGAACTCGGCCGCTGTGCGGGGGCACTCACGCCGGCGCTGAGGTAGGAGCCGATCTTCCCCAGGCAGACGGTGGTGTTGCAGCGGATGGGGCCCTGCTCGTCCTTGGCCTGCAGCCGGGCGAAGTGCTTCATCAGCTCCACATTGAGGTTGGCCTCGTTCAGCTTCGGGGCCAGGAGCAGCATGGACTACAGGGCAGGGACAGTGGAAAAGGTGGGCCTGGGCAGGCCAAGGGCCACATGAAGAATGGCCTCCTGGGAGGGTGCAGAGGCCTGGACCCGGGCACCGAAAAGATCTGCCACAGCCCTCCCAGACCTACCTCCCAACCTGGTCCTGGCCCCTACCCGGGCGACTGAGGAGGGGGACCCCCATTTGTATTTCCCCTTTACAGCACAACCTCCAAAGTTTGCTGGCACTCCCATCTTCCGTTTCTCGAATGCTCTCTTGCATGCATGCACTCTGTTCAGATTGTCACCCCATACACACTCTACCAGTTGGCTTGGGTTAAGGTCACCGGTGACCTCCATGTTGTTAAATCCAATGGCCAATTCTCCGTCCTCACCAAACCTGATCCCTTAGCAGCTATAACACCCCCAGGCTCTCCCTCCTCCTTGACACTTTGTTCTCTGGTCTTCCAGAACACCTCCCTCTCCTGATTCTCCTGCTTGGACTCCTGTTGCTGAGTCTGTACACTTCAGACCCCCAGAGCCCCTCCTCAGGCCCTGTCTCCTTCACACCTCCTTCCTCCCTTGGCTCTGAATGTCCATTGGCTGACAACGCCCAGATGCACCCTGTGGCCCAGACTCCCGCCCTACACTGCACATGGGCACAACCAGTCAGGACGCCTCCACAGGCTAACAGACACGGTCGAGACTAAGCCCAGCTCCTCTCGACACCTGTCCCTCCCAGTCCTCTCAGCAAATGGCAACTCAACCTTCCAGTTGCTCGGGCCAGAACCCTCGGAGCCTCCTTGGCTCCTATCCATCCATCAGCAAAGGGCATCAGTTTCGCCTTCAGAATGCGGCCCCTTCTCTCTGCCCGCTGCTACCAGTCACATCTCAGCACTGCATCTCTCACCTGGGCTGCTGCAACAGCCCCTAACTGTGTCTCAGCTTCTGCCCTTGGTCTGAGGGTCCATTCTCCACACGGCAACACAGCGATTCTTTTAAAACGAGCCAGATAAGGTCAGTGCTCGGCTCAGTCCCCAGCGGCCCCTGTCTCACCCCCATCGAGTGCATCAGGTCCCTGCCACACCCTACGAGGCCCTCGCTAACATCCCCACCGTTACCGCTCAGGTTACCCACCTTGCACACCCATGCCCTTCAGCCACACTGAACCTCTTGCTGCTGCTTCTATAGGCCAAGCACATGCCAGCCTCAGGACCTTTGCACTTAGTATTCCTTCTGCAGGGGGCACATTTCCTTCAGATCTCCACATAGCTCAGTCTCTCACCTTTCCCTAAATGACACCTCCTCAGTAAGGTCTTCCCTGACCACTGTTTATGAAACTGAGAACCCCTGTCTTCACTCTCTACCACTCTCTAACATGATGCATACTTTCCAGTTATGCTTACTGTCTGCCCAGGACACACCCCATCCCCTCAAAAGAAGCTCCATGAGCAGGAAGTTTGGTCTGCCTGTGCGCACTGTACCCCAGTGAGGTGCTCAGCCAGGATCTGCTGAATGAGGGACTACAGGCCACGCCCACCCTGCTCCCTGCAACAGCCGCTGAGCTGCACCCATAGCCCAGACCCACGTGCAGGATGGTGCCCGTTTTCCCATAGCCTTCTCAGGCCCAGAGGTCAAAGCCAAGACATCTGTGACCTGGGGTAAGCCCCCTCCAATGCTTGGAAAGCCAGGGGCGGCGACACTGGGCCTGGCCACACCCACCTTGACAGTCTGCTCCCGGATGGCAGGGTTGGTGTCCAGGAAGCCATGCACAACGTGGGGAAAGATCTGGGTATTGACAGTTGGCTCGTCAAGGTATTGGATGAACTGCTCCATCTGTGGCCCAAGGCGGGGGTGTACAAACTCAGTCAGTCCCTCCACCCCCCACCACAACCATGAGACCCCTCCTGGCTTGGTGTCTCCACCTGGTAGGCATCACTGGCCTGGTGAGTCTTCTGAGCTCCCCGTCTCAAATCTGGCCTCGAGCTAATACAGAGGGGTGAGCAGAGGCCAGGAGGATGCTGGGAAGAGCCAGGGACCGGGAGCTGGAGGGCTTGGCCTCTGGTCCTGCTCAGCAGGCCGGCTCTGTCATGCCCCCTCTCAGAACCCCCACTGTCTCTTCTGTAAAAGGGGTGCAACCCCTGACCCGACAAGTGCGTGAGGAGGGCTGGTACATTTGGCAGTTGGCAAGGGAATGATACCTGAGAGCTACCAGGTATGTCCTGGTTCACAGGGACCCCCTCGACCCCACCAATCCTTTCTGATGCTCCCGGCTGCCCAGGGTTGGCAGGAGAGACGCTGCCTCCACTCTAGAGGGCTGGCATGGCTGAGCCAGGAGATGTTTAGCCCTGTGGCCTGGGCAGGCTGGGCATTCCCAAAGCTGCCAGTGAGCCCTGGGACTGTCCCGACTTCTAGAGAGCAGACTCACTGGTCCCTCACCTGTGTGTATATTTGGGAAGGCGTTTCTTGGGTGCCAGGGCAGGGGCTCTAGTCACCTGCCTAGGGCTGGTGGTGAGCCAGGGGCCTCCCCAGCAGCCATGGTGGGGTCTGCGTGGGATGGAGGGGGCAGGGCCTGGCCAGGGCCCCTACCTGCTGCAGGAGGCGGATGCGCATGGCCCGATCTGTGGAGGAGAACATCTTGACCACGACAGGGATGATCTTCTGTTGATACTCCTCAGCACTGAGGAACTTGCCCACCTGAGGGAAGGAGCGGGAAGCGGGCTCAGCTGAAGCCCCAGGAATGGGAGGTGCCACTGGGCTCATTTAACTTCTGCTGATCTCCCAGGGTGGGAGTGGGGTGATGGCGCGGGGTGGGGGGGAGCAGTCACTTCCTCAGCAGCCCCTCTGCCCGTATTCCATCTCAGTTAGCCCTGCCTTTAACCTTTCAGGGCCAAGCCTCTCTTAGGAGGCTGAGGAAAGCGCCACGCCCTTCCCCATAATCAGGTATCTACCTGCCACGTGCATGCACAATTCTGCCTACAATTTCTGGGGGTTCCCAGTGACATTGGATTTGCTTTCTTTCTTCCCTCTTTCCCCCACACCAAGTCCCTTCAGGAGAAAGGGCTCTCCCAGGGTGGGCAGAAGGGGGGATGGCAGGTGCCCAGTTAAGGGGGGACTGGGGTCGGAGGAAGGCGATAAGGATCCAGCCCGTAGAAGCCAGGAGAGCTGAGTGGTCACAAGGGAGGGTAGAAAGTGATGTGGTGAGCAGGTGACATCCTAGGCCCTGGGGACCAGGATGGGAACACGTATCAGACCAGGATGGTTGTCATGGGGAAATGGAGGAAGGACTGAAGGATCTGAGGCAAGGGGTCTTTGGAAGAAGAATTTTGGAGGCACGGGATTTCCTTTCCCCAAAGACCAGAAGGAAGTCCCCTCATTCTCCATGACAGCTGGCTGGCTGAATTACTGGGATATCGGCAGGAAGCCACCCTTAGGTGGGCTTGGGGCCGCCCTAACCAGGCTGCCCGCCCCAGGACAGCCCCTGCAGGGCTGACCCCCACTCCAGGGCCTTCCCTTTTGTGGTTCTAACCCACCAGTTAGTCTCCAAGTCTCGGGGCCCCACACCTCCTGAGGCTCCTGGCCCCGCAGTCTGCCATCGCTGAGCCTCCGGCCCTGCTCACCTTGAAGAGAGGCGTGAGGACCACTGCCCCCACACTGCCAAACTCAAAGGCGGTCAGCAGCTGGGGCAGCACCTTGTGTCGGCAAAAGTCCTCGGGAAACGAGTCCAGGCTCTTGCTCAGCTCTTGGAAAAACTTCTGCTTCTCAGCCGGTTCTTTGATCTGGGAGAGTGAGGACAGGGCGCAGGGAGGAGGTCAGCCTGGGCACGGCACTCCCCGGCCACAGGCAAGGGCATGCGGTCACCCCAGCCCAAGAAAGGAAAGCTTGTGAGCCCTACTGTCTGGGTTCAAATCCCAGCTCTCCCATTTATCAGCTGTGTGTTACACTACGGAAACGGTGCTTCGGCCATGTGACCTTGGGCAAGTCCCTGCATCTGTAAAATGGGAAAATAACCGTACCACCTTCCCGGGTTGTTCTGAGGATTCAACCAGAAAATGACAGGCAGCCGCCAGCACAATGCCCGGCACACCGCAGCTGCTGAATCAGTGTCACACTTTCACTGCCACCTGACCTGTCAGGAAGGCAGCCGCTGGGGGATCAGGCCCTATATCAGCACGCCTCTGCTCTCCCAACAGCCCCCACGTACCGCTAGCCCCCACCACACAGGGGAGGAAACGGGGCTCAGAGAGGTGACGGACTCACTCCACTCCCCTGACCCTGGCTGGGTCGGGCGCACCTGCGACCCCACGCTGCACAGAGTTCACAGCAGGCTGCGGGAGGCAGGGGTCAGGTGCAGTCTGCCCCCGGACCTGGCCCTCCCACTCACTGGGCCCACGTGGGCCAGGCCGTCAGCTCAGTCTCTTCTAGTGCTCCTAACCCCTCAGGCGCCAGGACACCCAGGACGCGCACGCCCTGAGGACAGACTACGTGCCAGGCAGGGTTACATGCGGAAATCTGCACACAGGTTAAACAACCCTCCTCACGATTTTATAAAGGCACCAACAAAACCCACATGTAATCCAATGAGGAAGCTGAGGCACAGAGGGGACTAGGAGCTTGTCCAAGGTCACATGCTAAGCAGCAGTCAGGGCATGGTTTGACTCAGCAGCCTGGGACCTTGGCTGCGCTGTGCCCTGTGACAAGGGGCTGTTATTCCACTCACAGACAAGGAGGCTGAGGCTCAAGGTCACCTGCCAAGAGGGACCCGACAGGGATGCTAACCCAGGCCTGTAGGATTCCGAGGCTCCTGTGCCCTCTGCCCTATCCTCACCCCCGCTGCCACTGCCTCGCCCAGGAGAGGAGGCCTCCGGCTGGGACTGAGAGGACCGGGTAGGCCCTCGAGCAGCTCAGGCCAGCGTAGCAGGCAGGTAGGTGTGGCACTCCGATGGCAGGGTCCTGGGGGAGCCAAGGTCCAGAGACAGGCCGAACCACAGCCAAGGCTGCACACGGAGGGGGTCACGGCAGGGCACCCTCCACCGCTCTGCCCCCGGGCACTGCTGCCCACTGTCGCCGCCCCAGAAACAGTCAGCGTCCTACGGAGCACATTTAAGGGGAAGGGCAGCCCAGCAGAGCCGGCCATGCGAGGAGAACTCCATGTAACCAAGTCCCTGCTGCCCCCGTGCCACCCAGGAGGCCACAGGGCTCAGCGCTTCTTCAAAATGCTGCTCAGACTCTCCATCCCCCCAAGGCCCTCCCAGACCCGCCTGAGTCCAGACTCCCGACCATCGAGGCCTATGACATGCTTGTCCTTCCTCACTGCAGATTCTCAGTCACCTCTCTGTGTGGCCACACACAGCCACTCAGGCGGGTGTCCAGAACAGAGCCGTCCCCCTCCATTCCCCACGACAACCCAATGGGGCCAGCAGACACCACTGTCATCCCCATCAGGCAGCTACGGAAACTGAGGTTCAAAGACGTGAAGCCCAGGGCCCCCTCCTCACCCTCTTTCCGCTTGCGGCTCCTTCTGCCTGGAACACGCATCCCTAGCTACCACTCCCACCCCCTCACACACCGCAAGTCTCGGCCCAAAGGTCACCCGGAGAGAGCCCTTCCCTGAGCACCTGCCCCTGCTTTCCTTCCCCGCACTTATCCCGTTCCAAGGAGCACGCATTTCCTCCTCTGCTTTCTGGCCCCCTTCTCCAACAAGAGTCCCCGGGGGCTTGTCCATTTGCTCCCTAGTAGATGTCTGAGGGCAGGGGTCTCGGTCTGACTCCTTGCTCCACCCCCGCCCACACTGCAGCCCTTATCAGGGCCAGGGCCAGGGCGCACGAGGGAGTGAAGGCTTGCCAGGGGGAGTCAGTATGCACCATCGCCTTACACCCACTGAACCCTCATCACGCCCTTCGGAAGCAGATACGTTGTTAGGACTGAGCTTTAGCTGAGGGAAATCATGCACCGTCTAAGAGCAGGAGCCAGGGTTTGAACTCAGACAGCCTCACTCCACAGTGCTCTCCAAAGACCAAATTACGAGGGAGCCTGCAAACGGGGAGAGGGGATGGGGTGAGGAATGCAGGCCCAAAGCCCAGGGCGTGGGTGGGGGTCGGGAGACTCACCTGAATCTCTTCCAGGAAGAGGTTCGTCTCCACGAAGCGGTTGTTCATGAAGCCACCAGGTGCCCGGCAGTTCTGCAGGAAGCGGGCTGGGTTGGGGCGCACCTTGGGGTTGGCTCCAACTAGCTCGCAATAGTGGGGCACCAGCGATTTGGGGATCTGTGGGAGAAGGGCCAGTGTTAGGGCGGCGCTGGTAGGCTGGCGGGCGACGGCTGGGGGGGCCAGACACTCACCTTGCCGGGGTTGCGCAGGGCGGCGGCCCGAGGCAGGGGCCCATTGAAGACTTCCCAGATGAGGCAGCCCAAGCGCCACATGTCAGCTGACCTGAGGCAGTGACCAGAGCTGCTCAAGGCCCTGCCACCTGCCAGCACAGGCCTCCAACATGCCTTGAGCACCAGGGACACACTGCACAGCAGACCCTGGGCTGGGTCCTTCAGCTGATCCTCCCCTCAGCTCCACAAAGCAGATTTCATTAGCCCATTTGACAGAGAAAAAAACTGAGACCCAGGGAAGTAAGGACATTACCCTCAGGTCATGCAACTTCCAAATTCAGAGCCACCTAACCCCAAAGCCTGTGTGCACCCTGCCCCACCCCCACAGAGCTGGTGGGGCCGGGCAGCAGGGGACAGGGGAGCATGTGCCAGCTAGTCTAGGGGTCGTGAGGCTGCAGGGGCTTCCAGAACAGAGCAGCTCGGGGCGTGCTGTCCCCCGTCACCCACCACTTCTCTTTGACGGATCTGCCACTGCTCTCAGCCAGCTCGGGAGGGTCATACTGCTCAAGCTCGGGGATCCCCTTGCGGGGGGGTGCCCCGCCATTGCCCTGGGCCGAGTACATGTAGTCCAGGCCCCCAAGCTTCCACTCCCCGGCGCGGTCCACAAACACAGCAGCCATGCAGACGTTGTTGTGGATGAGGTTGCAGTCGTTGACCAGGAAGCTGAGGGCTTTCTAGGGGGTGGAAGGAGCCATTACACCCCAGTCCCTAAAGCCCCCCACGCCTGCTCTCATCACCACTGCACCCCACCTCACCACAATCTGGTGCAGCCCCCAGGACAGCTCCAGCTCCTTGGGGCCACCGGCCTCTGCGCGAGCTTTGAGGTACACTCCCAGCGGAGCCACAGCCTCTGTCACCACATGGAGGCACTTGTCTGTCTGCAGAGGGGACACGGGGATATTAGGGCGGGTAGGGGATGAGGACTGGACATGAGAGACATGATAGGGAGAGAGATGGAGAAGGGGAACAAAACCTGGGGTGCTGAGGCAGAAGGGGTGGAAACTGGGAGAAAGTAAGGGGCAGAGGTGGGGCAGCAGGTACCTCCAGCCCATCGATGTAGGCCAGAATGTTGGGGTGCCGGAGAGTTTTCAGGCGCTTGAAGGCAGCTTTGGCCACCTGGGTCTGCTCTTCCGCGCCGGGCTTCACATCATACACGAAGATGGATACCGAGCTGCCCGTGGCCTGGAGGGGTGGGGGGCACGGGCGCCTGAGGGGTGTGGGCCCGCCGCGGGCCCACCACTCCGGCTCCGAGATGGTCCCCAGGGCAGCTCAGTGCCTGAAGGGAAGGGCCGCCGGCCGGGTCTCTGCCCAGGTCAGTCCTTACGGACAGAGCCGGGCTCACGTGACCACGGTTCCGTCTGCCTGTCGGTCCCTCGGTCCTTCCTTCCCGCCACGTTGGCACTGCCCGTCCCCCTCCCCCGGCCCGTAGTCCCGGCAGCTCCGCAGCCACGTCAGTCGGGGCGCAACGCCGCGGGGACGGCAGAGCTGACTAGGCAAGGCCGAGGTCCGCCGCGGCCTGCGGAACGGGGCCGCGCTCACCTTCTTGCGGCCGCGGTGCAGGGTCCAGAGCCCTGGCGGGCCGCCCTCGGCGGGTTCCGGGATGAGCTCAAACGGGAAGTCCCGGACCGGGTCCCGGACAAAGAACCACATCGTCTCCGCCGCTGCCGCCGCCGCCGCCGCGGGCCCCGGCGCCTAAGCTCCGGGTCCTGGGCCGCCGGAGCCGGGGACGGGGCGGGGCGGGGGCGTGACCGGGGCGGGAAGGGGCGGGGCCTGGGTCGGTGGGTGGAGCAAAGGGACTGAGAAGGGGGCGGGGCGGGTGGGCGGGGCAGGTGGGCGGGGCGCGGGTCGGAGGACTACTGGCGCGCCGGGACCAAACCTGTGACGCACCGCACAGCGCGTGCTCACCCGGCGTCGCCAGTTACTAGCTGCGTGGCGCTGGTGGATCACCCAAACTCTCCAGTCCTCTGTCCTTCTATCTAAAATGTGGGTGGTAAGAGTCCACCTCCCAGCCTTGTTACAAGGGTAAGAGCTTGAGAAGGGACGGAAGATGGGGGAACCGAGGCAAGCAGGAGGGATGGGGAGAGAGATGAAGAAGTCGACAGACAGACAGGAAGGGGTGCAGAGATGAGTGAAGTAGAAATAGGGAGGGCGATTGTCCCCAAGCCAGACACTCTTTCCTATCAGCCAGTGGGCGCCTCCTCGATCCAGCAGGCGTCAGCGTTGGTGGAATGAGAGTAACCAGAAGAAAGGCACAAGGAGACAGAGCTCCCGAGAAGGAGCATGGGTGAGGGCCAGACACTGAACAAAAGTCCAGGAACCCTGGGACAGGAGGAGGGCACCTGGGGAGGGAAGAGGCAGTGGGCCCAGCAAAGTAGAAGTGGGAGGAGAAACAGCCCAGGAAGTCCAGAGAACAGAGGGCCAGGCAGGGCCCCTGTTCTGGGCGCAGCAGACCGAGCTCTCTGGTCTATGGGGCCAGCACTCCTCCAAGCCCACAGTGCCTGCACAGTTTGCCTCTCAGTGGCAAAGTTGTGTCAGTAGCTCAGATGCCAGTCACACTGCTGGGGACCAAGCCCCTCCGCTGGACAGAGCCCAGTGTCTGGAAGTGGCTGGGCAGGCAATGGCGCTCTGCAGGTAGGGTCTCAGGGGGCCCAGAGTGGAGGGCAGCCCCACAGTCACACCCCACGGAGTATGGGTGAGACCCTGCAACTGCTCACAAACCATCCTCTGGTCAGGGTGCTTCTGGGAGCAGATTGCAGGGCAAGGATGCCGCAGTCAGCAGCACCGGGTTCGGATCCCAGCTCTGCCCTTCTCACTGCATGTGGAAACTCATTTGCCCTCTGGGAAACCTTGTTCCCCGTTTATAAATTGGGGTGAATGGCACCCTGTACCTCACTTGAAACAGAACAAGCACTCCGCAGAGATTTGTGCTCTCCCTTTTCTTGTCCAAGTGACTGTGCAGGACAGTCACACATGGGGAGAATCAGACACGGTGCTGGCTGCTTGGAACAGAGTAGACATAATGACTACAGAACTTCCTGTGTGACTTTGATGGGAAGACAGTGACAACATTCTGAACATGGAGTTGGCAATACTGGGGGTGGGGAGCGTCCTGCCACTGGAGGGGAGCAGAGGTCTTACGTGCCGGAATATGGAGTCTCGAACTTTATCCTGCTGAAGAGGTGTGTGTTTGTGAGTGTGGGATGATGGAGAGGAAGAGGATGGGGTGGGGTGATGCTTTGGGGTGGAGGTCATGGTTGGAGGGGAGGGCCTAAGAACATAGGGTTCACGTGGCAGCGTGGCACACTCTCTCAGCGCCTACCCCATGTTAGGTCAGTGCAGTGTGCGGGGCCTCGCCTGGAGAGGAAACAGGTGCAGAAGGGCAGGGCCACCGGGCAGGGGGGAGATCTGGGAGTCCTCGGTGCACAGAACAGTGGGAGGTATGCACCAAGCTGGGCCGAGCACACCACAAAGCACAATTACCAATGAAGTCAGAAAAGGGAGCTGCCCCACAGATTCTCTGCTAACCAACCGTGCCTCTACAGCTGCACCCGGAACAGAGAGGCTGCCATCCTAGGAAGGGACAGCATCCCTTTCCCGAGCTCTCACCTTGTGAGCCTCCATGTAAAGTGGGGATAATACCAGTTCCTCATCGCTGCCCCACGGGTGGGGGTGGGGTGGCGACACCAGTGTTGTTCCCATCTCACAGATGAGGAGACTGAGGCTCCAAAAGCTCTTGCAGTAGGAAGTGGCAGGGCCTGAGCCACTGGGCTGCCTGCTGCCTCCCTCACCAGGAGGCCAAGCAGTTCTGCCAGCCTTACCGTGATCCATGGACAACCCAGGGCAGGCTGGCATGGGGTCCCTGGAGACACCAGGAGACCAGTCACTCCAGAGGAGACACAGTGCATGTCACACAGGCAGAACCTGGAGGCAGACGCCCTGGTCTGAACCCCATTTCTATGGGATCTTGGGCAAGTGGCTTCAACCCCTTTTCCTCATCTGTAAAATGGAGACTAGAAAAGTAGCTGCATAGCGTTCTCCGCTGTGGGTGGTAGAAGTACGTGGCCCCATATAAGCAGCACACTGGGAAGGGAAATGAAGGCCTTGAAAAGGAAGCCGTGAACGGGACTTGTGGTGCGGATGCAAAGAACAGACAGAGCGCCTGGAAAGGCTCAGTGATGGAAGTGATTCATTAAGCAGAGATCTTCAGAGGGCGCTGGGGACGGAAACAATCCACAAAGGCAGGGAAGTTAAACCCCGGTTCCCCTGACAAGAGAGAGCGTGAGGAAACACAGCTGGGATCGCAGTCTGCGTTAAAATGGTGTTTTCGGTCTTGCAATACATTATGGTGATCAAATGTTTTTATTTTCTCTGGGAAACTGATGGTTCTTTTTCTTTTTAAATGTTTTGATGAGGGAAAAATGTCGATGTGTTGTCCCACTTACGTGTTCATTGGTTGCTTCTTGTATGTGCCCTGACCAGAGATTGAACCCACAACTTTGGCGTAGCGGGAGGATGCTGTAACCAATGGAGCTACCCAGCCAGGGCCTAAACTGACAGTTCTTTATTCTTGCTATAATTTTTTGTTTATTATTAGGATTGTAATGTTCTTCTCCTTTCATGAAAAAGAAACATTTACAGTTACTAAAACTGATATGAACTTGTACAATCCTTTGGTTTTGTGTATGCAAGTAACATTCTGCCCTCACAGGAGCAAGACTCAGACACGGAGCAGTCCCGGCCCGGAGGAGTTTGAACCCGCAGGCGCTGTGGTGGAATTAACTAGCACAGCTGCGGCAGAGGACAAGTGTGCAATACCTGTTAAACTCTTTGCTCTAGTAATTCCACTTCTGGAAACATCCTACTCAAGCCCTCATTGAAGTATGCAAAGATTCAGGCACAGTTGTTACAGCCTGGGTTATGGAGCCAGGCTGCAGTTATCTCAGCTCAGCTGTGTATGAGCTGTTCAATCTTGGCCAGGTTACTTTCTCCCTTTTTTAAGTTTATTTATTTTTTGTTTTTAGAGGGGGGAAGGGAGGGCGAAAGAGAGGGAGAGAAACAGCAATGTGTGCTTGCTTGCCACCCGACCCCAACTGGGGACCTGACCTGCAACCCAGGCATATGCCCTGACTGGGAATCGAACTGGCGACCCTTTGGTTTGCAGACTATCCACTGAGCCACACCAGCCAGGACTACTTACTCTCTTTGTACCTCAGTTTTCTCACCTGTAAAATGGGTGGAGTAATCGTGTCTGCCCCATAGGTGTGGCAGGCTGTGTAACATCTTCTCAAAGACACTCGCCTGTTGCCCTGACCGGCATGGCTCGGTTGGTTGGGTGTTGTCCTGCAAAGCAAAAGGTGGCCGGTTTGATTCCCAGTCATGGAACATGCCTGGCTTGTGGGCTCAGTCCCTGGAAGGGGCAAGTGCGAGAGGCAACAGATTGATGTTTCTCTCCATCTCTCTAAAAATAAATAAATAAAAATCTTAAAAGATGTCCGCCTCTTAATCCCTGGAACTTGTGAATTATGTTGCCTTGTACAGTGAAAGGGGCTTTGCTTTTGCTGGGGTCTTGAGGGGGGAGATGACCCTGGGAGTGAGGTGAGGAAGAGGTCATGAGCCAATGAATGCAGGCGGCCTCTGGAAGCTGAACAAGACAAGGAAACAGATTCCTCCCACAGCCCTCAAAAGGGGCACAGCCCTGCTGACACCTTCATTAGACTTCTGGCATCCAGAACTGTAAGATACTAAGTGCCTGTTATTTTAAGACACTAAATTTGTGGTAACTTATGTCCTGGCCAGATAGCTCAGTTGGTTAGAGCATCATCCTGATATATTCAAGTTGTAGGTTCAATTCCCAATCAGGACACATAAGAATCAATCGATGAGTACATAAATAAGTGGAACAAATCATGTCTCTCTCTCTCTTTCTCTCTATCTCTAAAATCAATAAAACTTTGAAAATTTGTGGTAATTTGTTACTGTAGTTGCAGGAAACAAATGCAGGAGGCATGCTGTGAGGACACGTGAGTCAGTGTGTGTGACAGTGTCAGTGTTTAACACACAGCAAGTGCTCAATAAACGGCAGCCCTTACGCGGATCACAGGATTGTTTGTAACCATGGAAAAGTGGAGCCTGGGCTGGTGTGGCTCAGGCTTGAGTGCCAGCCTGCAAACCAAAAGGTCGCTGGTTTGACTCCCAGTCAAGGCACATGCCTGGGGTGCAGGCAAGGTCCCCTGTTGGGGGCCTGCAAGAGGGCATCCGATTGATGTCTCTCTCGGACAGACATCGATGTTTCTCTCCCTCTCTTTCTCCCTCCCTGCCTCATCTCTCTAAAAATAAACTAATAAAATCTTGAAAAGAATGGAAAAGGGGAATAATCCAAACGCCCATTGGGAGTGGAGTGATTTGACACTCCCTCCCTGCTAGGAACGACGACAACGCGCGACAAGAAGCCACTCGGCAGGCATCGAGGTGGAGGAACGCTCATGCTCACGATACCCCAGCGGCCTTCTGCGCCCTCCCTGCACGGTCATTTCCGATCCTCCTAGCAGTACGCGGCACCTGTTCCAATCCGAGGAACCGCGGAGTAATCGGAACAGGGAAAGTCTAATACGAAGAATGATTAACTACAACAGAAGACTGGAGTAACAAGGGATTGGCTAGTAGGAAGTAAAGAGAAAGCTAAAGAATACAGGAATAGCAGGTAGAAGAGCAGCCCCCACCTGTAGGGCTGAGATAGAGCACTGTCCCCCACCCCGCCCCCAAGAGAAGAGACCTGGTTGGAGAAGGAAATGGTTGTGTAGAGAAGTTACTCAAGAGCCGCACGGGTGTCATGGAACTTTCTGGGAAGCCGTCCTTTAAGGTGCTGGGGACGAGGCATTCCACTACTCCCAGGGTGGGGGTGGGTCCTGGACACCCGCGTGGCAGGAGCCTGGTGCTGGAAAAGCTGCCCCCTGCAGGTGGCGCGGGGCCCTGCGGCGGCTGCGGCCTGCGGGATTCGGTCAAAACCGGGAAGCAAAACCTCTTCCTCGAGAACCGCTCCCGCGCCCTCTGCTGGCGAGACCTCCCGTCGTGCCGTCTGGCAAAGGAACAATGTTTAAAGGACCCAGATCCGTTCTCACAGCGAAGGAAGGCAAGCGTGATGATGAATGTGGCGCTGAGAGGCAATAAATGAGTAACTGGCGCAGAATCGTTAGTTCCATTTTTACAGATGAGGAAACGGGTTCCAGAGAGGGGAAGCAGCGCAACCAGTGCTAACATTTGCTGGGCTCTACAAAGCATTTAGAAAGCAGGTTGCAAAATGATCCGTGTTCCATCATTGCGGTAGTAACTCCACTGACCGTAAATGCGCACGGGCAGGCTCCGGCGTGGAGGAAGCACGCAAATGCCAGCGGCTCCCTCCAGATCCTGGGGACGACGGGGAGCTCTCTTTGCTGTACTCCTAGGTGGAACAGTGTGAAATTGCCGTGTTTGTAGTTAAAAATAGTGAAAGAACTGGCAATTTCATACAGTCCAACATAATATTTCTGCGATGTAGTATTCGAAATTTTCACAATGAACATAAAGTACTTTTAAAAACAAGATATGGTACATATGTATATGTTACTAATATGTATACATATTATTTATTTATATATACACACTAAATGTGTGTATTATGTATGTATGTATGTTTTAGAAAGTTCTCCCTCCAACTGTCTTTTTTTCCCTAAAGGTTTTATTTATTTACTTAGAGAGAGGGGAAGGGAGGGAGAGAGAGAGGGAGAGAAAAAGCAATGTGCAGAGGATACATTGATGGGTTGCATCTCGCACGCCCCCAGCCAGGGATCTGGCCCACAACCCAAGCACGTGCCCTGACCTGGAATCAAACTGCTGACCTCTCGGTTCACAGGCTGGCGCTCAACCCACTGAACCACACCAGCCAGGGCTCCAACCGTCTTTTGCCTACAGTGATATCTTTTTTTTTGTTTTAAGATTTTATTTATTTATTTTTAGACAGAAGGAAAGGGAGGGAGAAGGAGAGAGAGAGAAACATCAATGTGTGGTTGCCTCTCATGTGGCCCCCACTGGGGACCTGGCCTGCAACCCTGACATGTGCCCTGACTGGGAATCAAACCTGCGACCCTTTGGTTCACAGCCCAGGCTCAATCCACTGAGCCACACTAGCCAGGGCTATAGTGATATCTTTTGTTTGAATAAAACAGAAACTTTAAGCTAATGGGGGTCCAAAGACTTCAGAGGAAAATATTTGTATTCAACACACAGCAGGTTCCGAAGAGCTATTTGATAGCAGGCCACACTTTGTTTCTGACAACTTCCCATATGAAAAAACAGTCATGTGTGTCCTTCCTACTTATTTTATGAGATTTAAGTCATGAAACAGAGACACTCCTATTGAACAATGGTGGATCTCATGTGACAGTTAACCAAACTTAATTTTAGAAAGTATGTTAATTGTGCATTGTCCTAAATCTAAATATTCAGAATTAAAGAAAACATTTCAATGTCTGCAAAAATATATGAGAATAATTTTCAGGTAAAAGTTACTTTGCCTTCATAGATTGCCTGTCAAAAAAAAAAGGTTGGGTTTTTGTTTTTTTTTTAGCAAATATGATATCTAAAAAAGAAACTGCTGCCCTGGCTGGTGTGGCTCAGTGGATTGAGTGCCGGCCTGTGAGCCAGAGGGTCGCCAGTTCGATTCCCAGTCAGGGCACATGCCTGGGTTTCGGGCCAGGTCCCCAGTAGGGGATGTGAGAGAGGCAACCACACATTGATGTTTCTCTCCCTCTCTTTCTCCTTCTCTTCCCTTCTCTCTGAAAATAAATAAATAAAATTTAAAAAAATAAATATATTAAAAAAAGAAGCTGCTTATGATTCTGGCTGCTGTAGTAGGCAGGATAAGGACCCCCCAAAAAATGTCCATACTCTAAGTTTCGAACCCTGTGAACATGTTACATGCCAAAGAGGGAATTGAGGCTGCAGCTGGAATTAAATTTACTCATCAGCCTAGATTATCCAGGTGGGTCCAATGTTATCACGAGTCCTTGAAAGTGGAAGGGTCCCAACATAGCAGAATGTACAGGGGTGGGCAAAAGGAGGTAAATAATAATAACTAATAGCCTGGCTGGTGTAGCTCAGTGAGCGCGGGCTGTGAACCAAAGGGTCGCCATTAGGATTCCCAGTCAGGGCACATGTCTGGGTTGCAGGCCAGGTCCCCAGTAGGGAGCATTCAAGAGGCGACCACACATTGATGTTTCTCTCCCTCTCTTTCTCCCTCCCTTCCCCTCTCTCTAAAAATAAATCAATAAAATCTTTTTTAAATAATAATAATAAATAAATAATAAACTCTGTG